>OX421449.1:7218688-7221188 GCA_949126865.1 Montipora capitata | reverse complement strand
TTACCCAATCAAAACACCGCCACGTGCTTTCTATTGTGCATTGCCCAATCAAACACGGCTACGTTTTTCTATTGTGCATTTTGCTGCACAGGAAAAAAAAAACTGAAATCTAACGTCTTTTATAACTCGAGCCCCTACGGGGCCCGAGTAACAAGCACACCCTCAGCGAGCGAATGGAAAAGGAAAAAAGCCATTTCAGAGTCAACTGTCAATAGCCAGCGAATACTAAGCACGCTAAAATTTAAAAAAAGCTGGCTATCTTTAAAAGCGGGAATGGGAAATGTGGGAATGGGAATGGAGAATGAGGAATGGGGAATGGGGAATAGGGAACGGGGAACGGGGAATCTTTAAAAGCAGGAATCTTTAAAACCGGAATCTTTAAAACGAGGAATCGTTAAAACGGGGAATCTTTAAAACGGGGAATCTTTAAAGCGGGGAATCTTTAATAGCGGGAATCTTTAAAATGTCCAGAAATACAGTGGACTTGACTTTCCTTGAACTTGATTATTGAGTGAATATTGGTTCCCATTTCTTATTCACCTTGATGCCCCAGACCCAAGGCCCATGGTCAAGGCCAGCCATCCTCTTTCATCTGAACTTAAAGTTTTTAAATTGCATATTGATTCGTTTATGTACCTGCCACCGAGCACGAAAAATCAGCGTGAGCTACACGCTAGCGAATCGAAAAAGCATGACCCATAATTTCAAAAACATTTTGCTGTTACATTTTACACCACGTCCGGACATCAGAGTGATGGCTTCTCTTAGCAATGTTGTCAATAAACTTTTAGAATACGAAAATATCACGCATTTAAAACTTTGGAAAGGTTGGCAGCTTAAGTGTGTCGCCAGCAGTACATGAACAATTCACTATCTCCCGGAGATAAACTAAGAATAAAGCCAGGATCCGAGCCAGGATCCGAGCCAGGATTCGAGCCAGGATTCGAGACCTAACCGAGACCTAACCTAACCTAACCGAGACCTACCCTAACCCTAACTAGACCTAACTAGACTAGAACCAACCTAAATAGACCTAACTTAACCGATTCGAGACCTAACCTAACCGAGAGATTCGAGAATAAATAGCGGAGAAAGCTCATCTTAGCTCGAATCCTGGCTGGAATCCTGGCTCGGATCCTAGCTCGAATCCTGGCTCGAAGTTTAGGTATCCTCGATCTCCCGCAATTTTTAATAAATGTTCCGCCTAGATGGAGTGAGTGGAATTTCCCTATGATAGACAGCGCGTCTGAGATAAGTTATCTCGTTTGTCGGTCGGTAAATACCTCAAAAGATCTTTTAGTTTTTCCTGACAGTTACTCCCCTCCAAAGTGACAGATGGGAAATTCAGATGCATCTGAGTATCAATTCGTCGGCGAAAATGTTGTTGAAAGAACCGGAAATGGATCACTTCACGAGATTTTGTGTTGGTAATCACATGATTTCGAGAGCAATTTGGAATGCACGAGTTAAATTTTTTCAAAGACTAACAAACCTAACAATTTGGTACCTATGAAAAATTTACAAGTGCTTATTTATTCCGAATTGTTTGAGAAAAAATAAATAATATATATATATAAGGTAAAATCAGACAAACGGCAGACAGTTTGTTTCTATTTTGCCTTGCGGAGTTAACACGCTCCACCTACAAGAACGCGATTGGTCCAAAAAATGACAACGCGGGCTTGTTGACATGTTTGCAGAATACAGATCAAAATATCATCTGGGAAAAATGCTAGAAATAGTAATTGGATAAACAGTGAAAACCCCAAACTTGCTTGTTTCAAGAGCTCAACTTTTTTGCACTGTAATTCGATTCGAAAGGAGAATCAACTTTCCGCTTAAACATCTTTTTCGAGGTACATGTCAAGCATTTTTAATTTCAACATTTTGCACTAACTTCGTCTTTCTGTATTCACAAAATTTCAATTTGTTGCACTGTTTGGGGTCAATTGACATGCACACATTTTTGTTTGTATATTGTTAAGAGAAAAACAAATCCCACTTTCCCCCTTTTCTAGTCGAAATAGAGCCTTGGTTTACTGTGCCATTTTCTTTTTGCTCCGTTTGATTAAAACCGGAAATATTTGGGTTAATTTGGCTGTCATTTACTTTGTCAAACTTTCAGACAAACAGACCCCCGGTTGTCTGATTTTACCTTATATATACATATATATTTTTTTATTTTTTCTCAAACAATTCGGAATAAATAAGCACTTGTAAATTTTTCATAGATCCCAAATTGTTAGGTTTGTTAGTCTTTAAAAAAATTTAACTCGTGCATTCCAAATTGCTCTCGAAATCATGTGATTACCAACACAAAATCTCGTGAAGTGATCCAATTCCCGGTTCTTTCAACAACATTTTCGCCGACGAATTGTTACTCAGATGCATCTGAATTTCCCATCTGTCACTTTGGAGGGGAGTAACTGTCAGGAAAAACTAAAATATCTTTTGAGGTGTTTACCGACCGACAAACGAGATAACTTATCTCAGACGCGCT
>OX421449.1:7198688-7213688 GCA_949126865.1 Montipora capitata | reverse complement strand
TCTTCTTTGCCTTGGTTTGAAGATTACATAGTTTGATTTCTTAACATTTAGAGATAACTTATTTACTTTAAACCAGTTAGATAACTCAAGCATTTCAGAATTTATAGTATGTGTTAAAGTATGTTTTGTCAACACGGACGGCGACCGGAAGTGATTTTGCAAAGAAAGTGATGTCACACGTCACAGACGTCAAGTCACAAACCTCAAAGCTGTCTGGCTATTTGGCGTCCGTGGTAAAAAAACAAAAACGCGAGAAGGTAAGTTTATTGTAGGTGCAATTACTCTGTTATTTTGGTTGAGTTTTGTTGTTTTCCTGCTAATGCTGGACAATCAACTTTCTAATTCCTATTATTTAGGAAAGAAACTCTTTTTTGTCAGTTGTACCGGCTGACGAACAACAGCGCTGCAGACGCCGAGACTCAGTCTTGCCAAAAAACCTAAGGTAAGTCTCTTTTGATTTGTCTTCCAAATTCCTTGATATATGCTTTTGCATGATTGTGCTTGTGTTTTGTCTCTGCGGTCTTAAATTTTAATGCACTGGTAATGCTAAGACAAAGTTTCCAGAAAGACGAACTTAAATTTTGTACAATTTTAATGACCGTCAAATTTAATTTCTTTTATGGAACGCTTCATTTTTATTTCTCATTTTCTTTCCTTTACAGAAATGTACCAAATGGATTGGACAAATCAGCTAACACTGGCAGATGTAAATTTTGCTTTACATTCAGAATCATTTCAGGATTATCGATCGTAACTGGAAAGAGAATTTCCAGCCGTGTTCTCTACCAATAAAAGAATAAGTTCATCCTCTGAATCAATCTTTGATGGTAGCTCTGAAAAAGCATATCTGTTGTCTTTCTTAAAGAAGTCATGATTCAGTATTAAGAAAGAAGACAGAGAATCAAAACTGTTGTACAATTAACTAGCGATGCCGTAAAATCACTGACGCGACATGCTTACGGCAAACAAGTCAAGTCACAGACGCCGGTCTGGTCTCGACCCAGTTTCACCTCGGCTACTTGGCGTCCGTGGTGACAAAAACGTCTTGTGCTTAAGCTCCCTATTGGCATACATGGATGGGTGGACCTACCTACGTAGGTCGATGACGTCATGGCTATAAAACCAAAATTTCTCGCATCGATAGGTTACCAAATTTCCGCCGAAGGCGCGCGCGCGGAGCTCCGCTACAAAATCTGTGGTGAACGGCAGCGTCATAACAAAATAAAATATTTTACAGCCTACAATAACCAGCGGGTTTACTGCAAAAAATGACACCATTTTGCATCAGTGTGTGTGGGAAAATATTATGACGATTCAATTCTTCGTTAAAGGAGAGCGGTGAAAGCTCTGCAGGATCCATCCTCAGACCTGAAGACATTCCAACTGTTCAAGTCCAACGGTGGCCGGTAGTTTGCAACTCTAAATTTCTTCAACGAAGAAAGCAAGCAAGAAAACCTCTGAAATACCAACTGGATATGGGCTTAATCATAACTTCTTACTTATCAAGCAATCGTGATTTATCCCCATCCTCAAATGGAAGCCATCAATACAAAGCTTTAACTGTTTGATGGCTCTCTCATGAATTTTCTGGGACTAATAGATCTTAGAGTCACTTGCGGTGGTCGAATGGAAGAGCTTGAGTCTAAAAAAGATGGCCGTTCAAACTAATGTTGTCCCAATAGCTGGGACTCCTGAAGATGCACTCCCAAGCTGAAATATTATACACTTAACCCCACAACAAGTCGTTCAGGACTACAGGGTCGTCTATGAGGGTCTGGGCCACATTAGATGTATTTACCAGCTTTGTAGTCGACCCGGCATAAGTATCTGTTCAGCATGCTAGTAGGCGTATACCCGTAGTCCTTCGAGAGGAAGCAAAAGCTAAAGTTGCAGTTCTAAAGAAGAAACGTGCACCAGTGAAGAGGAATGTCCAACACAGGATAAGTAACTTAGTAGCAGTAGTGGTAGTAGTATCCAAGCCAGGCAAAATTAGGATTTGCCTTGATCCTCCAGAGCTGAATGAGGTCATCAAACGTTCCAAATATCACATTTCTACAATCAAAAAACTGCTACCAAAACTATGCAAGGTCAAGGTTGCCATTTTTAAGAAAAGACCACGTGAACAAATGACGTAATAAACCGTATCATGACATCTCTCCTCTAGCTAATGAAAGGAGTAATAAACATGCAATCAAAAATATCAACATTGTCCACTTTTCATTGATCAAGATCTGTCACAGACATGCAAAGTTAATGTTTCAGCTGATAACAACAACTCGGATTAGCGATGTACTAAATGATTAATTGCGCTTAATCAACTTATTATATACAGAGTCATTTAACCTGAGTGGTTGTACAGTTCTACCAGATCTAGTGCGGATCATACCAGGGGACTGGATGGTGTCACTTTCTGGGCACTTAGTGATCCCTCTGTCACTTATTAGTCTCGTGGATGGTGCTTGTGTTACTATCAGGGGTCTTGATGATGTCTCTCCTGTCTCGTCTGTAGGGAGTGCCTTTTGTGGTCGCAACCACTGATCTAGGGGTGTTAGCATGATTGGTAACTGTAGCAGTTTTCCAGACATTCTTTGTTTTTAGTCGAACAGTGTCACTCTCCAGTTTTGACAAGAGGTAGTGACTTGGCGCCTCTGTCAAACATGTCAAAGTACAGCTTCTGTTTTTTGTTGAGCCAGGAGCTGGGACTTGGCATCTGTTGGAATTCTTGCATCCAGTAATTGTGTTGTAGTGAAAAGTTTGATTCTTAGCCTTCTCTTAAAGAAAACTTGAACTTGAACTTGGTATTTCTGCTTTCGAGCAAGGCAGTGTATGCGTTAGTGCCGTCTTAGCCTTCTCTTAAAGAAAACTTGAACTTGAACTTGGTATTTCTGCTTTCGAGCAAGGCAGTGTATGCGTTAGTGCCGTCTTCATAAGCTTTCTTTAGTACATATTTGGCTGTTCCAATGGCCTTTTCTAATTGTCCATTAGCTTGTGGGTGCTTGGGACTTGTAGTTGTGTGCTTAAAGTGCTACAATGTCCTGAAAATCAATTTTTATTTTTCTTTGGATTTCAAACTATGTTAAATAATCAGTAAGTGACCCAAGTTTTAAGCCTCGATTTCAAAAATGCACCTGTTTATTGTAACTGGAATTTCCTGTTTAATGGTCCGCCATTACTAACTTTAAAATCTTGAGGGAGCTGGATCGAGGAGAAAATGACGTCAATGACTCAATAGTTGAAGAATGCATTGCGTGTGTACGCGGATAAATTAATGTGCAGCACGGGAGTTTTGGGTTTTCAGACTTTCAAAATCCTGTTTTGCATATATAATAAGCTGCGTTTACACGCTGGAACTTTAAGATACTGAGTAAATGACGTTACTTTTCTCTAGATCCAACCCTCTGAAATCCAATCGGTCAGTTTGGAACGTCAGTAATGACTTAAGTCGGTTTCTTGCAATAACTATTGTCTCAAGGTGTTGCAGGATATTCCACAGACGATTCTGACTCGAATGTAGCTCTTACACAGTTCACCAAATTCGCACGTGCTTGCTTTTGTACGCAGCTCGGTTACGTTCAAATGTGATGTTCCGCCTCGGATTGCAATAATTTTTAAATTTCTGGAGTAAGACGCCAAGGTTTGGACCCGCGGTCGATGTGTTGTAAATTTCCAGTGCTTCTCCGCCGAGATAAAGAAATAGATCTAGAGCGACTTTTGCTTCTCAGGTTTTTTCTTTGAGCAAAATTTTCGTGCTTAAAACTGTTTGAATTCCAGGACTTCAGACACGTCACTATGCCATGTTTAATAAAAGACCACGTGAACGAATGAGGTAATATGCATATCATGACAAACGCCTTTAGCTCATTAGATGCCAAGAATGGGTTTTACCAGTCAGCCTTGACACGTGGTGACTCAGTTGGTTGAGCACCGGGCTGTCACGCGGGAGGTCGTTAGTTCAACTCCGGCCGGACCAACACTCAGGGTCTGTAAATAACTGAGGAGAAAGTGCTGCCTTTGTAATTACATCTGCAAATGGTTAGACTCTCTAGTCTTCTCGGATAAGGACGATAAGCTGGAGGTCCCGTCTCACAACCCTTCAATGTTCATAATCCTGTGGGACATAAAAGAACCCGCACACTTGTCGCAAAGAGTAGGGCATGTACTTCCCGGTGTTGCGGTCTGTCTTCTGTGGTGTATCATGGTTGGGAGGATAAACAGTCCAGGATTGTTATCAATTTTGATAACCACTACCAAAACAAACCATTAGCCAATCACTGCTCAAATTCGCGTACACGTGACATTATTGATAAGCAACTGCGTGAAAATTCAAAATGGCGGACGATAGTGCGAAACGCTGGGCAAAGAGGAAGGAATTTTCAATGCTTATATCACAGTGAAATGCATGGAATGTGGAATGTTTGGGCAAAGTTATTTCGAGGCTTTATTTTGAATACCTAATCTAACAACTGTCCCGAGTAAAATAACAGTAAAGGAGACGACAACAGTTGAGCTAAAATGCACTGTTTATTCTTCGATACTGGGCATGATATTTTCATAAGTCATCAGTCAGCTTCTTTTTCTTCGGAGGCGAAACTGGGGCATTCTGTATAAAATATCAATGAAACAAGAAAAGTAAATAATTTCGTTTTTGAAACAGCTCTTAAATTGCCGAATGCACAGGAAGCCGCGATGGTCCAAGGGGAAAATTACTTTTTATTTACACGTTACGACATTAATATTGGCAAATTAAAGCCGCTGAAATGACTCTCTGTATGTGTGTGCACGGCTTAAATACCAAAAACATATTACCGTACGAACGTGTTTGCAGAACGTCTTTGCTCTTTCACAACTTCGAGGAAAATTTCACGGATCATCTTTTTGTTCTAAAGTAAGAAAAATGTACATGTATGATACTTTCAAATGGGCTTTAGTATTTCTTTACAACGTACTAAACTTAAGACAGAAACACATCATTCAACCAAATTTTAAAAAAAAAATGTAAATAGAAATGAGAGTCCTCTTAATGAAAACGAAATAATGAAGATGTAAGAAACCACATTCAATGAATTAATACACCAAAACTCCAAATCATAAAATGACCAAAACAACAATTTAACAATTAGTCATCCAGAATGAGAACTATTCAGTGATTTAGCCAAAAAATGGAACTAAAATGAAGTAGACTCTTTAGTTACCAGCCCTGTGATACTGTGTTGGTGTTTCTTACATGCACAAAGTATTTTAAGTTGTAGGGCCGTAGCTAGTATGAGGCAAACAGAGGCACTTGCCTCTGTCATTTTTTCGTGAAATTTTAAAATAAAGCGTGATTCCAGTGTTGTCATATCATATCATACATCTTTATTTACCCTCGGATTTTTAGAGTAGCTTGGTGTAGCTAATTTCTCCGAGCATTTACCCTATCAACCATGATACACCACAGAAGACAGACCACAACACCGGGAACTACATGCCCTGCTCTTTGCGACAAGTGTGCGGGTTCTTTTACGTCTCACAGGATTATGAACATTGAAGGGTTGTGAGACGGGACCTCCGGCTTATCGTCCTTATCCGAGAAGACTAGAGAGTCTAACCATTTGCAGATGTAATTACAAAGTACAAAGGCAGCACTTTCTCCTCAGTTATTTAAAGACCCTGAGTGTTGGTCCGGCCGGAGTTGAACTCACGACCTCCCGCGTGACAACCCGGTGCTCAACCAACTGAGCCACCGATGCGCGGTTGTCTTTAATATGTACTCATTATAAATATTTAAAATACTTCCGAAGATAATTTAATCACGGACATTGCCTCAGTCATATTTTTTTTTCTGGCTACGGCCCTTAGTTGTATAATATTTATTATATTTTGTCAATGACACTCTTTCTTTACTTGCCTCTTTATGCAATAGCATGACATCATCAGATATGGCAGAGCAATCATCTAGGAGATGCTGTTTCTTTGAAGTGTCAGTCTTTGCTTCTTCCAATCTTTTGGGCCATTTACTGTTAATGAATTTTAAAATAAGTATGATCAAGTTACAAGAATTAAGCCACTTAATTAAAATAAGAGTATACAAGTGCATATATTGTCAAATGTGTTCAACAGTCAGCCCACCCATCCTCTTTCAGGCATTTGACTCTAGCTCAGCTTGCTATATAGTGAGGATATCAATGACATCACCTATTAATATTAATGTGCCAACTAGAGCCTTATTGGATGCCGAAAAAAAAGGTTCTTTTGTTCCATGGTTGGCAAATTTAAATATCAAAAGAAATTTGAAATCAATGTTTGTAAACAGATATCTTCCCTATAAAAGGAATTTTAAAATTATGAAAAGCAGTCCCCATTAAAAAGCTGTCAATGTGAAGTAAATATGGTCCACAATCTTTCATCAAAATATATTTTGTTCAATTTACATGCAAAGTTGAAAATCCATAGACTCGCTCCTAAAAAAAATCTCCATACACACACACAAGGGATTTCAAATTCCAGGGAAAGGAAGGGTGCAAAAAGACCAAAACATTCTTTGACTTGGGCCATTTTAGTTTCAATAGGAATAAAACGCAAACAGCGCTTACAAACATTTGCTTGAAATGCATAACTTCTATAAACTTAACGTTTCGTATGTTACAACATACATCATCAGAAGTGATTATTATTCAGTTACAGATAAATTTAAATTCAAAAATACAACTGTACGGACTGGGAACTAACGAAATTGATTGACATAAAACGACAAGAATATCCTAATAATAGAGATAAAGTTTCTCACTGCCAAAGTTTTCATTTAAGGCTGGCTTAAGATCACGGATCAACAGAGACTCTTTTATTTTGCAATGCATTGTAGTATTCCCAAGAGTAATAAAGTATCCAAACAAACAGATTTAACTCAACCAATTTCATTGCAAACGTAACATGGCCGCCGCTATCAAAAGCACATGGTTTTTCCTATCCCAACATACTTAGCGGCCCAATGCATTACATCTCCCCTAACCTCAGAAAAATGCTCTCTTACAAGAATAAAGAAATCTCCACGAACAATAAAGTCAACTATACTAACGATGAAGTCTCTTCTTCTAAAACTTAAATGTTCAAACTGTATATAGTTCTGAAGAGAGAGAATCAGTGTTCATGTTCCCCAAAGAAAATTAACAACATAATCTCTTAATCTCTCTGGCAATCTCCTTGTCATCTGGGGTCTCAGATTCCTTGATGGTTCTGGTGCCGCTCCACCATTCTCCTGCAGATTGGGCTACTCCCCTCTATCCAGCAGCCCGGCAGTCGATTCTGGTACGGTTGGTTGGTAAGGTGATGGCACAGGGTCTAGTTCCTCCTGGGGTGTGGGGGGTGTTGACACAGAGTCTGACCCTTGTTGGAGTGTGGGATCTCCCTCTCTAATGTATTGCTTCACATGACTTGTGTTTCTGGAATACTGGTTCCCTGTTGGACTCTCTACCACGAGGCTGTTCCCAGTCTTGCTGACAACCTTACAGGGATTTGGGTTAAATGCTGTGCTGAGTTTGTTAGTCTTGTCTTGTTGGACAAGCAGTTCATCACCCAGTTCAATGCTGGAGGGGCTAGTCCTGCGGTGTATGTCTGCGTAAGCTTTACTCTTAGCTTTCTGCTCAGCATCGCGATCGTGTAGTTCAAAGTCATAGGCATGGCCGATGCTTAAATCAGGGATCTTCCCCTTGACTTTTCGGTTAAAAAGTAGCTCAGCGGGACTCCTTCCAGTCGTATTATGGGGAATGCTTCTGTAGGCAGAGAGATACCTCCTTAATTCTGCTCTCCATGGTTTGTTCTCTGCCTGAGCAATTTGTAGTCGTTTCAACAGTGACCGATTCTGTCGTTCGACTTCTCCGTTGGCTTGGGCCCACTTGGCAGTAACTTTCTGATGTATAATATTATGCTGTTCACAATATTCTCTAAATTCATTCGACTTGAATTGTGGACCATTATCGGACTGGATGGTATTTGGCAGCCCATGTCTGCAGAAGGTGTCAGCCAGACGGTCTATGATCTTTTCAGCGGTAGTGGACTGCATAACCTCGACTTCGTAAAATCGGCTGTAGTAATCAACAATGACCAATAGTGAATGTCCAGATGGTAGCGGCCCCATTAAATCTACTGCTAAGTCTTGCCAGGGTCCATCGGGTAATGAGGTGGATCGAATAGGTTCAGATAAAATGGCAAAGTGAGGTATGAACCGGCTGCTGTAATTGGCTAAACCCAGAAAGCTACGTACATCTGACTCACTCTTTGGTTCTTCCACCTCTAATACGGCTTTAACACGATCTGCTGTAGGACCAATGCCTTTCTCTGAAAGCAGCATGCCCATGAACACCAGCCTGTCCGTGTTGAACAAACATTTCTCAGCATTTAAAGTGAGACCGCACTCTTGCAGACGCTCTATAGTTTGGTGGAGTCGCCTGTTTTGTGTTTCTGTGTCGGGACCATGCACCACAATGTCATCCGAAATGTTTTTGACACCTTCAATACCTGCCAAGGCTGAAGCGATTTCATGCTGATATTGTTCACTGGCAGAACAGACCCCAAAGAGTAAGCGCTTGTATCGAAACAAACCATCAGGTGTAGCAAAGGTTGTGATTTCCCTGGATTCTGGGCTCAACTCCAACTGGTGGTACCCCCATTTAACGTCTAATTTACTGAAGACCTTAGAGCCATTCATTGTATGTAACACCTCATCAACTGTAGAAATTGGATATCGTCTTCGCATAATGGCTTGGTTTGCCTGTCTCATGTCCACACATATGCGGATGTCCCCGTTGTCCTTTGGGACAATCACCACAGGGTTGACCCAGGGGGCTGGACCTTCCACTGGTTCAATTATTCCCATGTCCATCAGTTCTGTGGTCCTAACTCGGATCTTTCCTCTCAAATTAAATGGCACCCTTCTATAAGGCTGGGCAATAGGTTTTACAGTGGGGTTTATATCCAGGGATATCTGTTTGTTCTTCAGTTTTCCGACACCCTCAAATACCTCTGGGTACTGCTGTTTTAAATTGTCAGCTTTACTTGTTACCATAGCAATGTTAATGCCAACTTTTAACACCCCCAGTTCTGTGGCTGTGATCTTTCCAAGCAACGACATCCCTCTACCTTTAATCACCAAGACGTCTGTTTTGGTGGATCTATCACAAACACTCACTGTGCACTTAAAACTACCCTTAACTGGCAGTGGCTGACTAGACACATATGGGTATAGCTTCTTGTCTGGGGTAGCCACTTGTGATTCACATTTCACTCCCTTCACCTTAAGCTGTTCCCACGTCCCCTCGTCAATAATGTTGCTGCTCGCCCCAGAGTCTATTAACATCCTAAGGTTTACTCCTCCTACTTGTACGGTGACCATTTCTGAGTGTCCTCCTTCTGTAATACTAAATGCATAGTCCTGCGGGGGCCCAGGGTCATTGTCATCGGGTCCCCCCCCCCCCCCCCCCCCAACCTGGCGAGCATATGACTTTGTCTTGCAAACTTTTTCAAAATGATCTTTCCCGCGACATTTCCTGCATGTTTTGCCCTTTGCTGGGCACTGGGGATCACGACCGAAATGTCCCAATAAACCACATCTATAACATGTCTTATCTCTCCCTTGGGATCGGCCTTGCATGCTAGTACTCGGATTGTTACTTCTCTCATTGATTCTATTGATATGTTCTGATTCTACCCCCTTGTCTGAAAGGGCAGCCAGTTGGGTTTCTATCTTCTCGCATTTTGGGCAACCTGTAGGGTGCGTGTTAAGTTCAGTCCTTGGCCTTCTTCAAGCAATTTTCGTTTGATGTAAATGGGAGTGCACTTATTCAAAACTGCGTCTCTTATCTGGTTGTCGGTATCAGTGCCAAAATCACAATCTTTAGCTGCTTGTCTTAAGCGAGTAGCGAATTGCTGAACTGTCTCACCTGGGTTTTGTGTGATCCGATGAAAGGTCTGGCGGGCGAATGCTGAATTTACCTGTGGCACGAAATAGGCGTTGAGAGCTTCAACAGCACTGGCGTAATTTGTAGCATCCCCGGTTTCAGTTAAGGTGGTGAATATCTCCTGCACATCAGGCCCAGCCAGGTGGAGTAACATTGCTCGTCGCCGCTGTTTAGTTGCTGCTGTGGTTCCTTCGCTTATAATAAGCCCTTTCCCGTCCGCGTACAGTTTGAATGAAGTTAACCACCTGTTCCATCGGGAACCAATCGTCGCTGGATCAGAGAAACAATCAAATTTCGGTAACACGCTCTTTTCCATTGCTTTTCGTTTATCCTCGTCGCCAATGTAGCATTCCCAAGAGTAATAAAGTATCCAAACAAACAGATTTAACTCAACCAATTTCATTGCAAACGTAACATGGCCGCCGCTATCAAAAGCACATGGTTTTTCCTATCCCAACATACTTAGAGGCCCAATACATTACATGCATGTCTGATCGACCAGTTGCTAATATTTCAAAATGATCCCACTTAATTCTATGGTTGGTTAAGAAAACATGATCAGCAATTGCAGATTCGTGACAATTTGTAGTTAGAGCTTT
This sequence comes from Montipora capitata, assembly GCA_949126865.1. Classification (NCBI taxonomy): domain Eukaryota; kingdom Metazoa; phylum Cnidaria; class Anthozoa; order Scleractinia; family Acroporidae; genus Montipora; species Montipora capitata. The sequence goes on along the minus strand of OX421449.1, from coordinate 7,203,157 downwards.
AAAATGTTCTGTTTTTCTGTCACGTAATCGGCGTTTCGTTTTCCCTATGTAGAAATCATTGCAATCCCAGCAGTTTGCTCTGTACACTACTTTTGACCTGAAGGAAGGAGCTAGTTTATCTTTGTAAGGGAAGAAAGACTTGATTCTCCGGGTGTTCTGAAAAACTATTGTGATGTTAAAAATACCATAGAATTTGTTTATACAAGACCTCAGCTGTTTTGTGAGGTGTTTGCTGTGATGACCTATGAAAGGTAGAACGATAAGAACTTCTTTTTTCTTAACTCTTTGTACAGGATCTTTTGGCTTATTTTGATGTTTCTCAATGACATCATTCATATGATATTTAACAGTTCCCATAGCGTAGCCATTAAGTAACAAAATCCTCTTGAGGTCATCTAGGGCAGACTCATGTAACAATTGGGGTGACGAACAAATTCTAATGCAGCGATAAGCCAAAGTGCGGACTAGCTTTATTTTGTATTTACGCGGAGTAAAAGAGTCCCACTTGGTGTAAAGACCGGTGAATGTCTTCTTTCGATAGATTGATGTTGAGAAGGAGCTGTCACGATTGCGTTTCATAAGGATATCAAGGAATTGAATTTCATCGTTTTGTTCAAACTCAATTGTGAATGTAATGTTGTTGTGTCTCCCATTTAGGTAACGTAAAAAACTCAAACCATCATTTTTGTTCTTGAAAAGAGTAAAGGTATCGTCCACGTACCGGAACCAAATAGTAGGCTGATTGGTGTTCTTCATCACGCATTTTTCTTCAAAATCACGCATGAAAATGTTCGCCAAAACAGGACCAAGTGGAGAGCCCATTGCGACGCCATCAATCTGGTCATAGTATTGACCATCAAAAACAAAATGACTCTTCTTTGTTGCAAACAAGAGTAAATTCTTTAGGACCAATCGGGGTAATCTAGGTGGATTTGCGAGGGCATACAGCTTATCAAGGCAAATTTCAATAGTCTCATCCAGTGGGACATAAGTAAATAGTGAACTGGCATCAAAGGTACATATGAATTCGCCGTTGTGAGTGTACTGTTTGGCCCATTGTGCATTCTGCTGGGATTGCTGGGATTGCTGGGTTTGCAATGATTTCTACATAGGGAAAACGAAACGCCGATTACGTGACAGAAAAACAGAACATTTTAAAGCTCTAACTACAAATTGTCACGAATCTGCAATTGCTGATCTTGTTTTCTTAACCAACCATAGAATTAAGTGGGATCATTTTGAAATATTAGCAACTGGTCGATCAGACATGCATTGCAAAATTAAAGAGTCTCTGTTGATCCGTGATCTTAAGCCAGCCTTAAACGAAAACGTTGGCAATGAGAAACTTTATCTCTATTATTAGGATATCCGTGTCGTTTTATGTCAATCAATTTCGTTAGTTCCCAGTCCGTACAGTTGTATTTTTGAATTTAAATTTATCTGTAACTGAATAATAATCACTTCTGATGATGTATGTTGTAACATACGAAACGTTAAGTTTATAGAAATTATGCATTTCAAGCAAATGTTTGTAAGCGCTGTTTGCGTTTTATTCCTATTAAGACCAAAACACTTAAAGAAACCTCATTAGAATTTCCAGATGGGTGAAGGGGTGTCAAAACGCACCTTTTGTGGGGGAGGTATGGACATTTTATGGAACTACACATTGAAGAAAAAAACCCTACTAAATAAATCTCAAGCCTTTTACTAAAAAACAGTTGGTAGGTTTAATTGGCTACTGTATAAATGTAAAAAATGTTAATTTGGGTAAACAAAAAGGAAAACAGGTAATAGGTAAAGAATGGTTTCTTCATGCATTTTAGTCACTCTTCAGTCCTAACAAATTGGGCATTTGGTAATGATTAAAATAGTCCCCATAATGGACAATTTTAACAGAGAATAGACTTGCAAAAAATATTCAAAATCACAAAATGAAGGTGGTAGGATTCATAAATTATAAATTGTGGCATTTGCATTACCTTGGTGCAAGCTTATAATCTCTTTATAAAACTGCATCATTGGTACCAACCTCTTTATAACACACACATGTCAACATGCTTATCTTTGCGCACAGTCCACTTCTTTGACAAAACCTGATCATTAGCTCTGGCAGTCAGAATGTCTCCTTCTGGCATAGCAAGGATCTCCATCGATAAACCATTTAACCAGGATTTCATGATGTTATACCGACTCCCCGGATGAAGTTTCCATAAATATCCACTGCCATTCTGCTGCGTGCAATTGAATACATAACCAGGTTGGATCCAACATAATTGGACTAATAAAGTTGTGTTTTTCTACACTTTGCAGGTGATCAACGGCCATCACTTTTTTGACAGGCATTGTTCCTGTGTCACTCAAGCCTTCCACTGCACTTTTCAGAATTAATACCAAAATATCGTTCAAAGTCATCCTTGAATTTGTTTTTAGGCCTTTTAGTCTTTTTCGACGTTGCAGAGCCAGAAAATATACATAATTTTGCTATTTTTTACCTGTGGGCATCAGCATCCGCCATCTCAACGCCTAGGAGTAAATCAATCAAATATGGCCGTCATTGTTAAGAGCACATCGCAAATCAAAATACCCCCTTGCACATTTTTAATAGATCGTGGACAACAGCAAAAACACGTGAAAGTTCAAGTAAAAGACTTAAAGATAGCGACATGTTTTTGGCAAATGCTGGAAAAATCTACAAGTACCTTTAATTTAACGACAAAGTGGAAAACGTACCTGACTTTGGGACCCAATTTCATGCGCTGTCCCACTTTACAACTAACATTTCCAACCGTTCAACCCGCTCTGCCACCGCCACCTTTGAGAAGGGCGAAGAACGTTCCTTCCTTGTCTATATCGAGTAGAGTTACGGGTAGATAACTCAACCAGTTCCGAACAAAAAACGAATAAAGCAAAGTGTATACAAAATCCTCCGATTTCTGCAATGGCCGCCATGTTGTGACGTAACATGGATTGTTATCAAAATTGATAGCAATCCTGGACTGATAAATGCTCAGAGATATTAGCTACACCAAGCTACTCTAAAAATCCAAGGGTAAATTAAGATGTATGATATGATACGATATGACATGATTTTGGGCGTTATTGCTATCTAAGAATGTCTTTCAAATTAAATATGGCGCCTGAAGAATTTAAAAGTAATATACAATCAAGTGAGGACGGCTGCGGTCAAGCACCCTCTTCTGGCAAATTATGAGTATGACGTCAACAGAAAGGTCTCGATACAGTGTGACGCACATGAAAATAGACTAGGAAACACACTCTTCAAAATGAGCAGCCTGTCGCCTGTCGAAATCGCTTACCGTTCCACTGAACACAGGTATGCACAAATCGAGAAAAGGTGTCTCGTAACAGCGTTTGTTTGACAGACATTCAGCCAGTACATTTCACGCCGAGAGATGATCACAGTGGAGACCGATCATAAGCCACTTTAATCAGTCTTTCAGAAGCCGGTCTTATTCACTCCATGTAGACTGCAGCGGTCGCTGCACAGAATACAGGGTTGCAACTTGAACATTAAGTACAAACACGGTCCACGAATGTACATAGCTGACTGTGTGTCTAAAGCCTATTTGGCCGACCCAGGAAAACAAGATAAAGAATTTCCAGACTTTTCCTTGGAAACAGACGCCTCTTAAGGAAAGGTTACGTTTATACAAACGTTGGCCGTGTAGCACTTATATTTTAAACAGAGTTAACTGAATAGAGGGTAATGTGAAGTGCTAGAATTCTATCCCATATGAACCATGTGAGCGTTAGCCCTACTGATGGAAATGGGCCCACACAAGGACAGAGAAAAACTCTGACCAGGGTGGGAATTGAACCCACGACCTTCGGGTTAGATCTCCGCCGCTCTACCGACTGAGCTACAAGGTCAGACCGGAGCAGGCCGTGGGAATTGAAGATGTTAAAGTCGTGACTTTAAAGTCGCCGCTCTACCGACTGAGCTACAAGGTCAGACGGGAGCAGGCCGTACAAGTACAAGGAAAGGTTACGTTTATACAAACGTTGGCCGTGTAGCACTTATATTTTAAACAGAGTTAACTGAATAGAGGGTAATGCGGAGATCTAACCCGAAGGTCGTGGGTTCAATTCCCACCCTGGTCAGAGTTTTTCTCTGTCCTTGTGTGGGCCCATTTCCATCAGTAGGGCTAACGCTCACATGGTTCATATGGGATAGAATTCTAGCACTTCACATTACCCTCTATTCAGTTAACTCTGTTTAGACGCCTCTTAAGCCTCTCAAAGGTCTTCAATGTGAACAGTGAGTTGAAAAACAGTTACAAAAGACAATAGGCCTGGCCATCCAGTCTTTTGGGTGAAAAGTCGTAGTAGGGTGGCCAGAGTTGAGGCGTGATCTGCCCATTGCAGTCCTAGAATATTGGACCTTCAGAGAAGAAATTTATCTTCGCCGTAACGGTCTCCTGTTCAAGAGTCAGCACATCATTACCACT
>OX421449.1:7188688-7193688 GCA_949126865.1 Montipora capitata | reverse complement strand
CCTCAGATTCCTACAGAATAACAACATTACTTTTTTGACGAATGGAATTTTTGCCAAACTTGTGAATCTTGAATATTTGTAAGTAAGACCAGTGAAACATATTTCAAATCACAGCTACCATAGTCTAACCATGCCTCACCGTTTTAGCTATCTGAGGTAACAGCCTTGGGTAAACTTCTTGCTGAAAACTAATTGCAATATCCCTTTTCGCTCTAAAATTCTTTAGAAACGTAATTTGTATAGGCAATTTATTGTTTCAATCAGCAGCTTTTTCTGTTTTAGATTATAGAGTGGACACACACTTCAAGAAATCCCAGACGGGGCCCATCGATAGAAATCGGAGACATTTTGAGCCCACGTTCAATAAATCCTGTGGCAAATTGGTCAGGGAAGCGAGTGCAAAACAACTAAGAAATATAGGACGCTGGCGATATTTTTGCTTTCCTTGGCTCGATTTTGCTCTACAACCCATAGATTCAAAGCTAGTTTTCTGTAGTTTTGTAATCATGCAACTTTTTTTTATAGCGGTTTTCCTACTAAACAATATTCTTCTTCACTTTGGTCAACCTCGAACCCAGGCTCTCTCCCTATTCTTCTCCCTGAAGAGAGAGAGAGAGCCTGGATTCGAGGTTGCATTTTGGTCTCATTTATTTTTTGTCATCGGCGGATTATGAGCCCAAGGCTAAACTCTCCGATCAGCGGTTACGACCATTTTGGGCGGGAGCTTCTAGCTTTACACGAACTTTTAATATGCATTCATGTCATCTTTCCTATGTCTGAAAACCTTACAAGTCAAAAGCAGTTAAATGCTCACTTAAAAAGAAACTTTTCTGGCGATAAATCACTCTTACACTATATATCCGCATAACGTAATGTGGGCTCAAAATGTCCCCGATTTCTAGCGACGTTCAGGAATTCAAAGTATCTTCGAGTAATGTATGTCAGTCAGTTGAATCAGGCCAGAAGCGACCATACCCGGCCTCTCGTGCGTGAAATAAAGAAACGTTAAATTATGTTTTACCTTTGCTTTAATCTCAGATTCCTTGTCACATGCGTAACTTTAAATCTGTGGAAAAGAAAAACCGACTTACTTGATAATTTTTTCATTCTCCAACAGACTGCTTTTTGACAACCCCATCAACACAATTGGAGAGCGGGTGTTCACTACCCAAAACCACAACCTAACAATGTAAGTCATACAAGATGACATACTGTTTTATATATCAGCACACTTGAAGTTACTCATGCTTTAGGCCACTCCCTGGCTCGACGCCCTGTCGGACCAACACTGATAAGAAAGTGCTGCCATGATAGTTACATCAGCGAGTGGATAGAACTTAAGTCTTCGCCGTTCAAATGCCCACAACGTGAAAATTTTTATTTTCCTATTTGAAAGTCCATATTAAAAAAAATGAGCTTTGGCGAAACTCTCTTTCCATTCGAACGACAGGCGAATTTTCTACAATTTTTTAAAAGCGCTCAATTTTCTTCCATTTTAAAAATTGGCACACAGCTCGTTCAAGTCTTCCCTGGACATGTGACCTTTTTGAATATCCTCAGTTTTGCTGCTGTATTCGCTTCCGGATTTAGAGCACCTTCCTCGATAGACATAGACATGATAGCTCTTTTTCTTAATTGAAAAAAATACTGAAAACTATCGCAGAGCGATACCTTTGCGTTGATCACCAAGAAAACATAGGATCTACGCCAACAAGCATTCCTTAATCTACGTCACAGCGATCCTGTGAAATCCTGACCAGCTGAAGGAGTATATCAGATAAAAATAGGATTTTAAACATCGAGCAAAATTCGTGTCTCGTTTTGAGACAGTATGTTCTCTCGTGCACGACACATCTACCAATTCTCAGAATATCTGTGATCTTTTCACCCGTGCATCCGACGTTCATTCATATAACACTATATCTTCTGATGTTGGTAACTTATATGTTAATAAATCAAGACTGAGTATTCGACTTAATTCGTTTTCCGTTTTCGGAGTTAAACTATGGAACTACCTGAAGCCTGACTTGCGCAAACTTAGAAAAAAACCTTTTAAAAACAAAATTCACCAATTTTTACTTCCGGTGCTTGGTGATGAGGATGATTATGTTGTTGTCTCAAAATTACTAGTCATCTTTAATCGCACCCTAGCTTTCATTATTAATTACTTCCTTATGTTTCATGTCTTCTTGTAGGTTCTTGCATCTATTTATTTTATTTTATTTTCATTTTAGTTATTACCTGATTTACTATTAATCTAATTTACCAAATTTGATTTTAAGATACACACCCCGCCTCGATTAACTTTGCTATATGCGGCTTGTGTATTTTTTTTTCAATTTGTTAAATTTGAACTTTGAAATAAAATGATGATGATGATGATGATGATGATGAAGAATCGAGACTGAATTCTTTCGCAAAAGTTCATTTTGATGTGGACTTTCAAATAGGAAAATAAAAATGTTCACGTTATGGGCATTTTAAAAACTGTAAACGGTAGGCCATGCCTCACAACACCTGTTCTGGGAATTTAAAGAACCGACACATAAACGAAAACAATAGAACACTGAATTCTCGGAGGGGTGGTTTGCCCAATTAAGTTGAGAATACCACGTAAGTAAGCGGAGTCCCGTTGTTTTTTACCTTTCACCTGTAATAAATGAATAAATAATTCTTCTTTACCTTTAACTGAGAATTGAGCGACTTTTCACAACTTCAAAGATAGGCTGTAACCGCTTAAATAGTGGGACGATACGATGGATAGCACGATGAAAGCTTTATTTTGCCAACTCAAAATCAGTAACTCGGATAGAATTTCACTAGCAAAGTAATTATATCTTCTGCAGATTCATGATTCGGACGAAGCTAAGGACATTTGACCTGGCATCGTTTGACAATAGCAAAAATATCAAACCTGTTATGTGAGTATTAATGCAAAGACATTTGAGTGATTTCCTGTGGACAAGCTTGAACTGTTACAATTTAAATTCATGCCTAATTTATCGAACGTTTCTATGTTATCTATGGGCTTTATGTTGATCGTTTTTCACGGAATTTAAGTCAACGATAAAACGACAATTTTTTGGTAGTTTAATCTTTTAAATAAAATTTTCCAGAAGCAATGAAATGTCTCTGAACACTAATGTAGCTCTTCCTAGACTAAAAATGTCGTACTTTGTAAAATTTCGAAGTAAAAAGGACACAACTTGCCGTTGGCCGAATCGAAAATGGAATAAGGAGTATGTAAAGCTATCTTTCTTCTTCAAAATCTCGCTGTGTCTATATAGTTCGTGCTTGGAAAAGCAAGTAAATGGCAAATCTCTTCCACTATTTCTGCAAAATGGCGTTCTTCTTTTGTAATTGGAGGCCCCGATAATATCTCCGTGAGTGAATATCCCGCGCAAGTGCCTTATGAATAATTCATGATGCCCAGCCATTCTGCGCAATTGTGACCGAAGTTATTTTCACTTTTGGGAGAATAAACCACACAATCATTTAACTGTAAATACACTCTATTACGTCTATGCAACTATTGATGTTTAAGGTGCAATGTGACCCTGGGAAGGACGGGAAACTAGTCCTAGGCTTCTCCTAGGCAGGATTGGAACATACGATCGCCCTAACACCGGCCGGATGCCCCTACTAATTGAGCTTCTAGATATCCTTGGGTTCTAGGTAGTTTATATAGGTCCTGAATGGACAATTTGTCTAGCTGGTCGGCGGGACATACCATTGCACCTTAAAGGGGCATGTCACGGCAGTGCAGTTCATTTTGTGTACTTTTAAAAATTACTCACTCCTACTCGCTATGCAACTTAACATTCACCCAAAAATAACTTTAAAACAACGCAAATTATAGCTTCGTGACATAAAAATGTCTGTCGTGCACACATGATTTCATTTACAACAAGAGAGATAAGCTTTGAAAAACTGCCAGGCTGAACAGTTTTCAAAACCCCAATTGCAATCCATTTTAAACTACTTTAATTTTGCTCATCCCTGACTCCTTTTGTATTTGCTGTTCAAGTTATTCAATGCTTTAAGTAGTCATTTTCAGTTTATGTTACGCTTGATCTGGTTGCCAGTTCCCAATCGCTGAATTTGGCTTTAGTCGTAACACAGCGCCTTTTAAATATCAATACACCTTATTCCAAAATGGCCGCCATTTCAGTATTCTTTGTTTCCACGCAAATTGGTTAAATATTTTGTTTACGTTTGAAAACGAGGTCCAATTTGCATTGAAACAAAAGAAAATTGCGGCCATTTTGGGATAAGGTGTATAATCTCATTTGAAAACTTGTAGGTATACTTTATAGAGCCCGCAGACCAGCGGGACTCATTGTCCATTCAGGACCTAGAGAAACGACCTAACTCCACAGAATTTTCTGAGTATCTTAGTGGGTAGAGCATCAGAGCGGTGTTGCGGACATCGTTGGTTTGAATCCGGTCGAAGACTCTGATTTTTTAGTTTTCCTTTTCCCATCTAATAAGTCGATCTTGAGCCTTTCATAAACGGGATTGAAAGGAGGCGCTCGAGAAATAGCTTATGCATACCGAGTCTTATGACATGTGTGACACAGGACCTTTTACACCTGACTTTAAATACACAAAGGACCTAAAAAAAACGGGAAAAGGTAGAATGTAAACAGAACTTATCGATTGTTGTCTTAATTTCACCCACCTACGACATATGGTACCCATTATTTGTTTGGTATGCACTCTCAGTCACTCCGTGCAATGCTAGGCATGGCAAGACAGGCAATGCGATGCCCTCGACTATACCAAAATTTATTCATTTCCCGAGTTTGCCGTGAAAAGATAAGGATATTTCTTGGAAGGTCATGAAAATCTTTGCCTCAGATAGACTGTTTGATAGCACCGAAGCTCTGTACGTAAAGCTACTAGATATTAAAATTGTGTTGACTTGACAGATGGGTAATTTTTCAGCGACAACTTATGAATATATACTTAGTTTTCCGCTTGATTGCTGATCTCTATCA
>OX421449.1:7181188-7183688 GCA_949126865.1 Montipora capitata | reverse complement strand
GAGGCAGTCACAAAGTTGAAATAACAAGTGAGGAAGATGGAATGGAAGTTACATCTCCTTTGCGCATTCGAAAGTCGAGTTTTGAAATCTTAGAGACTAATTAAATTTGAAAAGTAATGAATACTACTACTGGAATTTGGCATACTTACAAATCTAGCTATTAAATCCATCCCGTGGTAAGGAATCAAACACTCGTTTCCGCATTCGAAATCATAGAAACTGCTACAATTTGAAAGGCAACGAATAATACTACTGGAATTTCGCATATTTACAAATCTAGCTATTGAATCTAGCACGCGGTAAGAAATCAAACACTTGTTTTTCACATTCGTTTTGCACATTCGAAACTACTTAAATTTGAAAAGCAACGAATAATGCTACAGGAATTTCGTTTCAAGGCGAACTGTCTCTTTCTGGAAAAGTGTCCTCAATTGTACCATCTACGATGGCGCTCTATTACACATTGACGGCTCCAGTTATTCATTTACTATTGTATAAAACGCTGTTTAAAAATTACGGACAAATGTAGATCATGCTCCTGCCGCTATAAGTGAAAGATTTAGAGAACAACAAGCGTAGTTTCGTAAAATATAATGATCTCCTAAATTTCTATTTTACCAAATTAAGAACAAAAGTAATTTATGTGCTTTAAACTCTTAAACACGCTAACGGTGCTGCTACTGTCCCACTGCTGGGACTCCATTCATAAAACTTTATTTCATACCTAATATAAGGGCCTTATATTTATTCCTAAACTTGAGGAAGTGTTTGAGGATAGCGAAATCGACTCTCATAGGAGGACACCTAAAATTCAAGCCAGGATTCGAGCTATGATCCGAGCCGGGATTCCAGCCAGGATTCGAGCTAAGATGAGCTTTCTCCGCTATTTATTCTAGAATTTCTCGGTTTAGGTTAGGTCTCGAATCGGTCAGGTTAGGTCTATTTAGGTTGGTTCTAGTCTAGTTAGGTCTAGTTAGGGTCAAGGCAGGTCTCGGTTAGGTCGCAGTTAGGTTAGGTCTCGGTTAGGTCTCGAATCCTGAATCGGATCCTAGCTCTGATCCTGGCTCGGATCCTGGCTCGAATCCTAGCTCGGATCCTGGCTTTATTCTTAGTTTATCTCCTCTCGTAGAGTATTCCATTAAAAGCATAACAATTTGACCACGAACAGAAGCTTTGCTTTTACTAATTTGTAACGATTTCAACTGAAGCGTATCAAATCCGTAATTACGCAAACACTGAAAATCACGGTGTAAATTAAAGAAGTTGCAATTGATCCGCTCGAGTTGTTCATTTGCCGTTTGTGTGAATAGTACTGAAAATCACTGAAATCGGAATACAAATAAAACAAGAGGTTTTTTATCACAAGCCTGGGCAAGCCAAACCAGTGATAGATAATGAACAAAACGCATCGTGCATTACAAGGAAAAATAAACCAAGCATTGGTTTCATGAAATGTAAACAATACCTGCATGACACTAGTATCTTCATCAAATTATTCGAAGACAAGTAGAGTATTTGTCGAAGAGCCTTTCAAATTGAAATAAAACCATTTCATGCCAAAGAGGCCGACAAACAGCCCCAGATTTATTTAAGAATACAAATCTCGACACGTCTGGACAATTAAGCTAAGGCTTATGGACTTTAATTGTGAGCACGCAGTGTTTGATCCAAGAGGCGAAATATCCCACAAGAATTTCTTTAAAATGGTTCTGAATTATAATTAAGTAAGAAATGGAAAACATTCGAGACCAGAGTAGCTCAAACGATTTTATTTGCAGAACGGTTCAGTTATTATAAAGTCAGTAAACATACACCAACAAATACTTCAAACGTTTTACTGAATTAACAGAAAACGCTTATCACAATGTGATATTTGCGAAAAATAGTTCTCTTTAAACAACCGAACCATACAATACATAATCGTAGCAGTGATTACCTTAATCCAAAAACGATCTATGGAAAAAGCATTCTTGATAGAAGTGAGCATTGCCTTCGCGAGTAAGAAAGAGTTTTTCAAGACGTTGTCCAGGTTTTACAATATTTCCCAGCTTGGATGTTTTGACTTTCTAAACAGTCTCGTTAGGACATTTCGAGTGAGATTGGTTACTGAGGCACTTTTGCTCCGAGCAACTCCAAGTTGCTGCGAGCAAATATGGGTACCGGTAGGTCCCTGTAGGGGAAGCAACTTCTAACGACAGAGTTGCTCCCAGCAACTCCGAACAACTCCGAACTGCTCCGAGTAAATATGAGTAGGTCCCTGTCACGAGGGGGAAGCAACTAGCAACGACAGAGTTGCTCTGAGGAACTCCGATGATCTCCGAGTAGCTCCGAGCAGCTCCGAGTAAATATGAATAGGTCCCTGTAGGGGCAGCACCTGGCAACGACAGAGTTGTTCCGAGGAACTCCGAACAACTCCAAGCAACTCCGAGCAACCTCCGAGTAGCTCCGGGCAAATATGAGTGGGTTCCTGTAGGGAGAACAACTAGCAACGACAGAGTTT
>OX421449.1:7166188-7173688 GCA_949126865.1 Montipora capitata | reverse complement strand
TGGGAAATGTAACAAAAAAAGGAACTGTATTTTGAAATAAGTGGAGAGCCGGATCTTTTGAATGTTTGGGTGGCTCTTTGATTGACAGATTTTGGCAGGTAACTGTCACTATGCGCAATGCGTTTGGGTTCGCTATTCAGCAGGACCAAATTATCATTTCATGAGGAAGTATGCGTGAATTTCCGGTCATAAAGGCAGCATTTACTTATTTTTTTCTGGAGAAAACAGCTTGCATTTTTCACTCGTTAAACATAAGACAATGTGTCTTGACTGTATTCCCCGACTCTTAATTGTTTCGGCTTGTTGTGGTCAAAGTTGTCCCAGGAGTGCCCCCCTCCCGCCGGAGTTTCACCCTTTCCAAGTAATAGTGTTTGTAACCAGCAAGACAACGATGTATTTCAAAAGGTTATCCAGCTCAAACAAGCAGTTGCTAATTTTATTTCATTTACATAATGAAAATTACTGTCACGGCCTTCAGTTAATTTTCAAGAACATTAAGTTTATCAATCAAAATAAATACTGGTAAGGACACGTAAAAAAGCAATGCTTAAACTAAAAATGCTCTTGCATCAGAAGGCAAATCCTGCCGACCAGGAACAAAACCACAGAAAATAAATATGAGTGTCATGACTTCTCACTGCGAAAAAGGCGGCATTAAATCACATTTGCTCTGTCTAACATAGAACCATCTACTTTCCTCTTCCCGACTTATCTAGGAAGATCGAAAGAGACTCTGCTCGCAGGGTATGACGTCCACGACCATTATCTCCGTCTTTTATTACACATTTTTTACATATAATCGCAAAAAATATTAAATTTTATTCGGCAGACAAATATGTTAATTGCACCTAAGCACGAACGAAATGAAATTGTCCAATGAGAGCATGTAAATGTATGGGTAGCAAAGACAGATGGATAACTTAACACTATCAAGTGAAAACCTCGACCATCGACAAAGGATTTTGTCTCCAGACAAAGCGTTTTTAGGCCTTTAAATATTCTCGAAGGAACCCTTAAGGTTTGGTAGGTCAAGAAAACCGTTCACATCAGAAATGACCCTTCCTGTTAAGTTTTTTTTGTTGTTCTTGCAAAACAAACAATTTTGTGTTGCTCAAGCAGAGCCAGTGACTCCAATTTTCATTAAAAATGTTAAATTTATGCCTTAAAACTGAAGAGCGTTACTAGACACTTACATTTTAAACACAACTATTAATAATGAGAAATTAATCTGTTATTATAGAATTCTTATTTTGCCTCGTTTCTTGTTTGAAGAGCTCCATCGAACCCCCTTACCTTTACGTATACCTTGCAGAAGTTAGAAATTTTGTTATTTTTGGACATTTACAATATTGTTTATTTGGTAATGGCAGTGTTCTTTATTTTACAACTGTTTGTAAAACGTCCTATTCAAATACTTTACAGGCGTCTCAAGGTTGGAATGGAAAAAATACTTTTGCTGAAATTGTCTTTCAGGTTTAGCAAGGCTTTTGCGGTGGTCGATTGCCAGTTATGGCTTTTGCTGTGAACAGTTGTCTTTTATCCTGTAAGGCTTTCTGTAAGATTTAAGTGTGGGGTTGGACTTAAAAAAGGACTTTTGCTGAAATTGTCTTTACAGGTTTAGCAAAGCTTTTGCGGTGATTGCCAGTTATGGCTTTTGCTGTGAACAGTTGTCTTTTATCCTGTAACGCGTTCGCAGCGATTGCCTCTCGGTTATGTAAGATTTAAGTGTGGGGTTGGACTAAAAAAAGGACTTTTGCTGAAATTGTCTTCACAGGTTTAGCAAAGCTTTTGCGGTGATTACCAGTTATGGCTTTTGCTGTGAACAGTTATCTTTTATCTTTTGAAGCCTCCAAGCTGGCGAGAAATAATTATGTTGTTATAATAATGTAATAATCTACGCTTGTATTAATTTTTTAGATAAAGCCATAATAAAGGCTACATGGACCTCCATCTGAATATGAAGAGGAGTCGGTATGCAGAAAAGGAAAGTGGCAGGTATCCCGGAGATTGACCGTATTTTTTTTTCTATAGGCTGTGCTTTCCCGGGAAATGATATCTCATGACATCACACCATAAATCTTTTTCATCCTAAAGGATTCGTATACCATGACGTCCCGGCATTTGATTTCTGCTGCATCGCATAACTATTCTTCATCAATATCTGTAGACTTTGCTTTCCTAACATGTGACATCTTCAGCTCCTCATAATTGTTTTTTTTTCGCAAGGAAAGACTCTGCCTTCTCACAATTAGGTTCCGTCTGCATCGCAGAACTGTTATTCACCGTCAAGGATAGACTGTGCCCTCTTGTCATTTCGTTTGGTCAGCATTGCAAATGCATTCTAGACATTCTCTTAATAAATCCAATCTCGTTACCAGTGTTTGGAACCCTGGAAACGTGGTTGTTAGTGGGTCCTGGTGTTAGTCTTAAGTTTGCGTTCAAATCAAGTAAACCAACTCTGAAGTAAAGACGATTTATATTTTCCACAGACCAGTAAGAGAGTAGAAATGGCATTTTTATCCCGCGTTAATGTGCACCGAAGTCATAAGCAAAGAAAATGGCTAAAACACCACCAAGCTTTCGTTGAGTTTTTTTTTTTTTTGTATCACCGGGATAAAATGGCTCAAATCATTTTCCTGGCTGGCTAAATGTTGGTTATTTTTGTCGCTGGCAAAAAAGGGGAGAAAGAGACATTCCTGGCTAGGGAAATGCCTTTTTGGTAAATATCCTGGCTGGGAAAAGCTCTTAAAGTAAAGATCCTGGCTGGAAAATGTATTTTAAAATCTAGCTCTATCTGGCTTTGGGGACCGGATATAATTTTGCCACAGAAGTTAATAATCAAACAAAAAACAATTAGTGACTATTAAAATATTACTGGAGGCGATATCCAATCACCTAAGAAATTTTTCTTGTTGGGTACTCCTGTTGAACTAGTTTCTATGATTTCGAATGCGCAAACGAGTGTTTGATTCCTTACCGCGAGATGGATTCAATAGCTAGATTTGTAAGTATGCCAAATTCCAGTAGTATTATTCGTTGCTTTTCAAATTCAATTAGTCTCTAAGATTTCAAAATTTCGAATGTGCAAAGGAGATGTGACTTCCATTCCATCTTCTTCACTTGTTATTCCAACTTTGTGACTGCCTCCTTTATTCATCTTATCCCAAAGTTCATGCAGTAAGGTTGCTATTTTGTTGTCCAATTGCAGTCATTGCAAACGGTTTGTTAATGCGTCCATCTCCAAAGCAAAAATCTGCTGTTCAATCATTCAGTCCATCTCTGAATTGAAATAATTTTTCCATTACCTTTATACACGTGTCCATTTCTGAATGTGCCATAACGATGAAAAGCAAACCGGTTTGACGGGTTTTTTCTCGTCTACATTATTAAGGAGACCCTTTTGGATACTCATCATCTTCAAAACTGGTTTTTCTAACCAACCCTTAAACTTGCTTCAACTTGTTTGACTGGTTCCTAGCTACTCCATTGTTCTTTCCCTATATAAGCGCGGCACTGTCCGGCTGGTTGGGCGGAACCGTACCACCAGAACACACTTTTCACTCCAAATAAAAGAAAAATTATAATACAATTCAAACCAAATATATGACGTGCAGTTCATTCAAACCCCCAGCCGCCATCTTGAATATACCCTCGTACATCTACGTGGTATGCATTTGATTATAAACCGTAATCCAAAGACCGGTTTGGGTAGAATTTTTCACCGGCCGCCATTTTGAGTATACCCTCGTACAACAACATGGCATGCATCTCATTATAACCTCTGCCTGAATCTGTTTGCATACATGAATAAAATTCGTCTATCCATCCCCCCTATACTACTAGTACTTCCCCATGAGACCCTGCAGTACAACAGATGTGAATAAATTAAACTATAATATAAACATTTTAAATATTCAAGGTAAGATAGGAACGAACTTTGTAAATAATTCCAACACATTTAGCAACTTTCCGTGAAATGTAGTCGATGTGAGAATTCCACTGCAAGTCTTGGTTGGTAGTTCAGACATTAATATCAATATTAACGCCACTGTTGAATAGATTTAAGACAACTCTCATTTGCCTTGATAAAAATAATACAGTGACTTGTTTTGGACGTGTTAATCGTCGATCTGTTTAACATCGATTCCCAGAGAGCATGAAGTTCTTTCCTCACCACAGATCATTAAGGTGTTAACATTTTCATGGGAAACTAGAACATTCACGTCATCAGCATATAACATAACGTGAATTAATTGTATCGGCCCCAAAATTGAGCCTTGACTGGGAATTCCAGTTGAGATTTGCAAAGGATCCGAATCTGTACCATTTACTGAAACATATTGCATTCGCCTGCTTAAGTAACTGCGAAACCAAATTGAATCTGCTTCTTTCCCCTCGATTCTGTAATTAATAATTTATTGAATTGACCTTTTTAACTGAGAATCGTTAAAGCAAAAGTTTTAATTAATCATGAGCCTTTCATATTTAACAGATGACAGCCCTTCAGCGTGATTGAGAAGGGTCACTTCTATGATCCAGAATTTATTAATTAAAGATCTATCTAAAACTAGCTTAATTCTAGGAAGATTCCGTGGCTTATACTTATCCACGGCTATTATGGGAACCAAGCTTTCCTTGTTATTGGTTCCCGGCGTTGAACTAAGAGTTTTCTTTACTTACTTGGCATTATTGGCGTAAATGTCATGCCGCCTTGATTAATTATTTAAATCAAATACTTCGGGAATATCTTGTAGCTAATATCAGAAGGAGGAGACAGTTTAGAGCTCGCTAAGATCGACGGTCACCTTTAGTACTTTAGCACCTAAAAAGCCGAATAATTGAGAGGAGTGTTTCCGATTCTATTCTTTCTATTATTGGAAATTAGAAGTAACTATATATCTAAGGGCTTGGCACTGAGATTGCAGGAGGCTTTGACCTTTTTGTTCATAAATTACGGTAATAAAGAGGGCATGACAGTACTGCTTGACTGTGAAACCACCTTGTTTCTAGCGTGTCCTGTTTCAATGACCATATTAGATTAGAAGAGCTGCTCATCTATTTTGAATTTCAGGGGTGTAGAGAAAGATGACTCCGAATTTATAGATGTCTCAAATGAATATGGTTCCATGGATTACAATCTGCGCAACGCGCTTCTTCAGGCTGGATTTGCCAAATATTATGATGCAAGAGGCTTCAAGCTTCTCCCATGCCCGCGTGGTACTTTTGTTAATATCTCTGACACCAGACTAAGGTGCAAAAAATGCCCTGCTGGTAAGCTTACACAGATCCTATGCGTTAAAGTAGCTCATTCATGCATGCAAGAATCGAAAACCAAGAACCGCTTTAAAGTGTGAGAGTTGTGTCTTAAATGCGTGAATTTAATATTAAAATTTATCAAATTAAGTTCCCAGACATGAAAGTTACCAATGGCGCGTCCAAAACACTCAGTCATTACATTAAAAGTCGCTTGATTAATGGAGCACTACTAACTTTCCCATACGACGAATCTTATTTTCATTCTCCTTATTTCTCAGTCACTCAGGTCTTATCTTATTCCCGGTACAGTTCGTGTGGCCAGGGGGTATCTGTAACCTTACGTATAGTCATAATTTCAATAAGCCATCAACAGACCATATTCACGGTGGCCGCCATGTTGGATTTGCTATTATCATGCAAATTAGCGACACACTTCTGAAGGGGCAAACAACACAAGTTCGAGAAGCTGTAACGAACATCTTAGCCACACAGATGATTTGTTTCACGTTAACTGAATGTTTATCACCTAAGTAGTAAAATGGAATGATTATGCAAGTTACTTCGATGTTTTTTTTAGTGAAAAAATAAGCAGATAACGAAGTAGAAAGTCAAAATGTCAAAGGCAGTCAAAGATATAAAATTATTATAAAAGGTACTTAATTCTCAATTCTAAAATGTACTTTAAGCAATGTTATTTCAATATTTCGACCAGCCGAATTTCCGCAATTTGCCTTTTTTCCAATGTTTGCTCCCCAGCATAACACATGGCTAATTTGAATAACAATGTGAAAACCAACATGGCGGCTATCTTGAATAAGGCCTATTGCTCCACACTCTTCTACTGGGCTTTCTGTTGTGAGTAGGAGACCTTTTGTACATGTTCTACATGGCGCTCTTTTTCGGAATTCGCAAGTTGCAACAAAGCTATTTAAATTGTCACTTACAATTACAATGGCATCAAAATGGATCCTTCTTTGAAGACGCTATTCAGCAAATTCCTAAGATAACTAACATTACTGTTTGACCCAAGCACTCTGTCTATTTCACAAATCACATTGTTTAACTTACAAAATACTACTTAATGCACTATTTACAATTCTCATTATACAAAGTTCCTGTTAGTGGTTAGATTCTCTATATAACATCACCAAAAATATTAGAATGGCAACGAAATGAGTACTTGCTGCTTTTGGGGGGGGGGGGGGGGGGGGCTCACAGATTTAACGTTAAATTCGTGAGCCCCAAAAATACAATTCTCAGCGTCATGCAGGATTTTAGTCATATCCTGCACGTACTGTTGTGTAGGTGTTTTTCGCTGGAACGTGATTTGTACTTTGGAAATGAGATATGAAATAAGTTCCTTCTAACCATCTTATTCAAACTCCCTAATGAAGTCTGTGTAATAAGACGAAACCGGTCGGAGAAATAAAAGCAAGTTGACACGATCTGTTGCTTTGTGCTGCTCACTAGTACTTAATATTTAAAAAGTTTGTGCAACGTCTACTCCAGATAATTTTCGTACATCATGCCCTTGTACATGTTCATTACTTCTACCAGTATTTCTTTGCTACGCAGTTGCAAGTAGATATTTTGACCTCTCCTCCACTTTGACTCCATGCCAGCTAAATCCTAATTAACGGCACAGTAGCGAGAGCACTCGCCTCCCAATTGCAACAATGTGGCCTGGGCTCGATTCCCAGAGTCAACGTCGTATGTGGATTGAGTTGGTTGGTTCTCTACTCTGCACCGAGACGTTTTTCTCTGGGTACTCCGGTTTTCCCCTCTCCAAAAAAACCCAACATTTGATTTGATTTTGCGTTAATTTGTTGATTTCAGCTTACAGTGTCTCCAATTAGTGCTCCAGGGCAAAATAAACTACCTTTCCTTCCTTTCCTTTCCTTTAAGCATTTCCGTATGATACTAACAGTTTCCAAGATGCACGCCCTCTGCGTTAATTCAACTCGGCAGCACTCTATTCCTATTTCTTGGCCACAATTCAAATGTGTTTGTTACTAATGTGTTTGCTACTGGTGATCCAATCATAACAGGCACAATAGCTGTTATTACAGTCGAGCGCACGTCTCTGCCATGTTAGTTTCACAAGGCGCGAAAACGAGGCTTTCAGGTCAAATCAAGAACTTCTTATTGAAGGACTGTGTGATTCCTTGATTCTTGACTGTTTTCTTCGCTTTTTTTCGAGTAATTTGAGGTTTCTCTGACCTAATTTTAGTGTAGTTAAGTATA
>OX421449.1:7148688-7161188 GCA_949126865.1 Montipora capitata | reverse complement strand
GCCTGCTCATCCCTTTTTAAAGCAAAGGCACAGATACTTGCGTCTTCCGGGGTACAGTCCCTTGTGGACCACTGGCTGCAGACTCTCCGGTCTCAACTGGTAGTGTTGCTTCACCTTATTCACAGTATCTTTTACATAGTTGTCAATCTTTATAACGTCGACGCTTGCTTGCTTCAAAGACACTCCTTCAAGTTTCATACCCTTAGAATGAATTCCAAAGGTAACCTATAGGGAAACGAAAATCTGAAGAAAAGATGGATATCGTTTCTGAGAGGCTCGTCAATATCTTCAGTTTTCCAGCGGAAAAATCTGTAACAAACAAAGTCTTGTCTACAGAGCATATCCCCTCGATTTGTTTGAATGAACATGTATCTTGTGATTTGAACAACGCTATTTCAACTTCGGATTAACAAATCCACGGTTACTAAATTTGACCTCTTGGTAAAGCCTAACCTGAGGTTATAGTTTAACCCGCTTTTGAGCAACCGGGCCCTGAACTTTACTCTGAATACATCAAACTCTGCAGCACATAAAAACAACCAAATTCAACACGTACCGTTAAGCTCACTGCTGCCTTCAGCGGTTATCAAATTTGGCAAGTTGCCACTGTCCATCTGTGAAAATTTCTCGCATTTACCGGCAGAGGATTATGCCAGGCGAACTAGCTTCAATAAGAACCCGCCAATTCATTGCTGAAAGGCTTGTTCCTTCACTCCTAAAAATTTAGATGTCTTATTATTATTATTATTATCATTATTATTATTTATTATTATTATTATTATTTTTTATTTTTTTTTTTTATTATTATTATTATTTTTTTTTTTTCACTCAAGGACTCCTTGATGTTTTAATATGTCCACTGGAACGATTGCCACCTCTTCACCTTTTCGAAAGAAACTTAAAGATCACTTTTATGATTCCGCTCCTGACTCGGCCACATGGAAATACAACGTACAGGCACAACAGTTGGAACAGGCAGTGAAAAGACTGCAGCACAACTGCAGCCCTCGATTGGAAGCCTGCGTTCCTCCTCGAAAAGGAGGAGAAACAGTGGCGCTTACCATTTAAGCGGAACTTTCGGTGAGAATATTTTGACAGATGGCACTGGACATTCCCTACCGAAGATATGAGAAACGGAATGAGCCGTTCCAGTTGTGAATCTATTTGCGAATGCCGTAATAGTCTTGGTACAAATAAATGTGGCGGCCAATGCCCGAATCCTCGCATCGGAGCCTGGTTCTAGTGTACAAACAAATGGTACAGAAATTTCCGGTCGTTTCGATAAAAATGGCAAGCGCCTCAGGTTATCTCTGGTGAAATAGAGCCCACCAAAGGATTAACATTTCATAAACTAGAAGCAAAGCGTACAAAATACTATTGACATGTTTATAAAAAAATCATTGCGCATTATTTCCAAATACAGAGATCCCCACACTGCCTGACCATGTCAGTTGTCGGTTTTCCTGTCAGTAATCGGTAATTGTCGGCCGTCAGTTTTATTTATCGCCGTTGGTCGCAAATCAGTTAACACCATTCAGACGCTCTAACAAAAGAAGTAGTGGTTTTAGAGATTCTCTTGTATGCTTCTCGAAACGGTTCACCGGAGATCATTTCTCTAAACATTATCAAGAGGCCAATAAGATGCGATCTTTTCGCTTTCGTTTTCAAATGAACACATCATGGTCAATGTTTGAGTTCTGCCAAAAAGCCTCTCAGACATGATGGGCTAATCTAATTAAGTGGCAAGTACATTACAATTCTTGCCAGATAAATAGAAGAACGATTTGCCAGCATTGAAAAAAGATTTTTTGCCAGATATTAAAAAAAAAATGCATGGCCCACACAATTATACAAAACATTCAGGGCCCGGTTGTTCGAAAGCCGATTAACTTAATCCAGGATTAGCGTAAATTCTTGTTTCATGTTTTCAACTTTTTGGTGAAAGTTTCTTTTGTTGATTTTTGTTTTTCAAGGTTGACTTCTTCTAATGTAAAGTTTTGCCGAATATCAGCATTGAACAGCACAGTAGGGAACAGGGAGTAGAGAAATAAACTCCTTAGTTATTTTTTAATCTGGGATTACCGTTAATCGGCTTTTGAACAACTGGGTCCAGCAGACGAGGAAATGTCGGCGGAATGAGGCTGGTCGTAAGCAGCTCTTTAAGTTTTACGATTTCCAATAGAAACCAACAAGGAAAGAAAGCAACTCTAAGGCCCAAAGGCCAAGTCAAAACTAGATTTGTTGATGAACTTCATGGAGCGTTCATTGTCTCAGCAAAAGAACTTGGATGAAAAATCGAGAGTTGCATACCTTTTTTGTATCTTTTCTTTCACGGCTTTTCTAACGTTTCTAACTTGTCATTTGAAGACTCTCATATCTCGACCGCTTTAGTGATTCATAGTGCCAGAGAAATATGAAGTTCTACTAGAGACGAAATGGAACTCTAGGAGTCAGGATGACATGCATGGCGGTCATAGACAACGCTTCCCACCACTGCAATCGTATGTGGACTGAAACCTGACTCGACGGTTTTCCTCTGGGAGGTCCGGTTTTCCTCCCTCTCTTGCCAAAATCGACTCGCAGGTTCTTTTCCCCTATTTTAAAAGGAAACCCTTTTTTACCCTCATTTATTATATGATACTTAAAGCTGTCAAAAGTTACAAAAGATGAAACTGTCGGGGTAACTCTTTAAAAGCAGTCAAAAATTGTAGTAAAACGATATTGATTAATTTGTAAAGCAGAAATTAAGGCATTTTCCTTTTAGAATATCAATAGCATTGGTGTTCCCACAAGTCTTTCATACATTGGTATATTCCAGAGGATTCAGTGGTAGTATCACGCAATGTTCCAAAACAGTTTCTTAGATCTTGCATTGCTTTGAGTTCAGTTTTTCGGTAAAAGATGTGAACAGCATTAGAGGCCTGGGCCCGGTTGTTCGAAAGCCGATTAACTTAATCCAGGATTAGCGTAAACGTTGGTTTAATTTTTTCAACTTTTCAGTGCAAGTTTCTTTTCGTTATTTTTGGTTTTTAAGATTGACTTCCCCTAGTGTATAATTTTGCCAAATATCAGCGTTGTACAACATTTTGGATAAGAGAAATAAACTTCTTGGTAATTTTTTAATCTGGGATTAGCGTTAATCGGCTTTCGAACAACTGGGCCCTGGTGCAAAATATAGATTTGTTAATATGAATGAATTATAATAACCCTTTATAGACACCACGGAAAAGATAAGATAACAAAATTAAACTATCTTTCGCCATTCTTTTAATAATAAATGAATAAATAAGTTAATTGCGCTCTCTGATTTTTCTCAGGGACGGATACATATTCGTTTGCTGGATTTCGGGCATGTTACTGTCTGAATGGATATTTTCGAAGGCACATGTTTGAACGCTGTGAGTCATGTAAACAACGACAGGGATTCAAATGCGAAAATGGCACTGTTAGTCTTAAACCAGGTTACTGGTGGAAATGGGAGAACGATACAAACAAAGAACTTTACAAATCCTTCAGCGACTTCTTACAGCGGAATTCTTCTGTTGGAAGCCAATCCATCATCGAGTACCCATACCCTCTTCCTCAAGCATATAGATGTCCAAGACCGGAATCATGTCTGGGAGGTATGAACTCCACATGTTTTGCTGGATACAAAGGACCATTGTGTGAAGTGTGTAGTTCTGGATATTACAAACAGTTCAAGACATGCAAAGAGTGCCCCTCAACAGCATGGATGATAGCACAGCTTTCCGTCATAGCAGCAGTAGTTATTATAATCGCTGTGGTTGTGGTTTGGAGAAGCAGGAAACAAGCCAAGAAGAAACAAGATCGCTTCTTAGTTGACATAATTCTTGGAAAAGTAAAAATTGTTATCGGTTTCTACCAGGTAACATTTGGAGTTCTCGATGCATTTGCATACATCAAATGGCCAGACTCTCTCGAGTTTATTGGGAAATATTCTGAGATATTACAGCTAAATATTATCCAGATTGCTCCTATCCACTGTCTCTTTCCAGATCTAAAAGTCAATGCTTTTGTAAGATTGTTTACTGTTCTCGGTATCAATGCCGCAGTCATCATTTTAGCATTTATTATTTATGGCATTAGGAAGGTCTTATTAAGCAGAAAGACCTTCCCGAGTCAAGTGGAAAAAGTGAGGAAAATTTCGGAAACAAAGCAGTTGGTCTACAGAACAGTCTTTTTTTTCCTTTACCTAACCTATCTAAGCACCTGCTCCAAGACAGCAAATGTTCTTCCCCTTGCCTGTCGAAAACTGTGCCTTGAAGAAAACAATAAAAAGTGCGATACGTTTCTAAAAGTTGACTTTAACATCAAGTGTTCCAGCCAAGAATTCCGACGATCTGTGATTGTCGCATATTGTAGTGTTTTGTACATCATGTTTCTACCTCTGGCTGTCTTGGTAGTTCTGTGGAGGCACCAAAGGTCATTGAAGAATCATGGCGACAGAGCCAACGATGAATCCACACATTCCCAGCATTCAATTCCAGAAATTGTCACAGGATTACACTTTTTATTCGCAAATTACAACACTCACACATGGTATTGGGAACTTGTTGAAACAGCTCGAAAGGTGACATTAACTTCAGGCATTATCCTGATAGGAGGTGAGAGCAGAGCCTACGTTGGGTTAGCATGTGTTATGTCAGGTCTCTATGGTATGTTCTTTGCGTACAAGCGGCCAATAGCGGATCCATTTGAGAACAGCCTGATGCTTTCTTCCCTTGCCGTCACATTCGTCAATCTCGCAATAGGTGCTGTCAGTAGAATACCAGCAGAGACCACAAAATCCTCGCTGGAATCATACGTGGACCATATCATGTTCAACGCATTGGTATTTGGAGCAAATTTTCTCGTTATTGCAATTCTTGTGGGTAAGTATTTTGTTCGTATTTAAACTTAAATCAAAAAGAGTTGGGAACGCGTGGCATGACTTCATCTGATTGGTTAAAAATGGTGGCCCTTTGTTTGTTTCGCGCGCAAAGTGAATCTAAAATAAATCAATTTGTGACAGTGCTGGGGCAAGACCACAAAGTGATAGATCAACATTATTTTCTAATCTTAGCCTTTACCCTAACATACACCAGTACACTTTATTTGAAAGATATCACGCACCATTAAGACATAGAATCGGTTTGTACTTTGCGGTCCCAATTCCCTTTTTTTTTTTTTTCTTCAGAGAGCAAACTTACAGACTTATATTTAAAGTGCCATCATAATCCTCTTTAGCTATAGATCGACCCGGAGGTACGTAGTCGTTTCCATACTTTGATCCCCGAGCGGGCGGGGAGTGGCACTATTTACTTTGCCCAATGATATGCACATTATGCGTAAATTTGACGAATAAATAAGAAAGTTCATTGTTACAATATAGTGACCTAGTTAAGAGGATGGTTGTTCATTGCAGAAAAGCCAAAGGCAATCATAGAGGTCCGAGTTTCTGGCACAAGATTGAATTAGAAAATAATGTTGATCTATCACTTTGTGGTCTTGCCCAGCACTGTCACAAATTGATTTATCTTAGATTCACTTTGCGCGCGAAACAAACAAAGGGCCACCATTTTCAACCAATCAGATGAAGTCATGCCACGCGTGACTGATTCTGCCATGTTATTTTTAGGGACATGACAACTGATTTTCCCGAGTAAAGGGTATTCTAAAAATAAACTTATTTGTGACTGTGCTGGGGAGCCCATTCATGCTATAACAACGCTCTTATCTAATTCCCTCTTCTTTGGCATCAGAAATATCTGTTTGCTCATTACTTTCCATCTTGTGGTATAACAAAGATTGATTGAGTTGCAATGTCAAAGTGAAATTTTAAACTTAAGGACGGTGACAACTATTGTTATCGCGCATACGTTCTGCGCATCTCGAGATACTCGGATTTCGCATGGGTGGTGTCTATTAATACAGGGATATTTTTGCGCAGTTCAAAACTATGCGGAAAAGCAGAACTTAGCAAATGCTCTGGGTATCCAAAAAGAAAATTGGGGGTAACCATGCATTTTTCAGAGACAATTAAGCTTTAATTTGGAAAAAAAATTCATACATTGCTTTGCATTTCAAGCTTTTTACAAATATTCTTGATAAAATTATCTTCGAAAAATGCGTGGTTACCCCCAATTATCTTTTTGAATTTTAATAAGACTTATTAAGATCTGCTTTTCCCGCACATTCAGTAAACCCCCAATTTTCTCTTTGGATTTCAATAACACTTGTCAAGATCTTCGTTTCCCGCATATTCATTAAACCGGGCAAAAATACCTTTGAATTAGTAGACACCTTAAATTTAGCCAACTCATCAAAGAGGTTAGCTAGAATGTATATGCTCAACTATATGTGTCCCTATATATGTATGCTCAACTATGTATATGCTCAACTATGTTTAGTGTTCTTTTTTAAAAAAATTAAACCATCATACGAGTTGTGTTTACTGAAACAAAGTAAGTTCTTCTAGAAATTTTCACTCAATTTCGATCGAAAACACTTCAGCATCTTACAATATGATTGAAATACAGTGACACGAACAAACATCCGGGCCTTTACAACCACTGGGGAAAAAACAGTCGGGCGAAATACGCATTTTGCAAAGTACCAAGCTCCGTTGTTGGGCTTCTCGTTCACTTGCGATACCATACAAACATATTCACTTCTTTTTTTCTTCTTTTCTTTAGTCCAATACGGCAGGTATTTTTTCCGCTTTATCAAAGAGTGGCGCAAAAATCCACAATGGTCTCTTTCGTGTTGCCTGGCGTTGCTTTTGCCTCTTAATGAACTCCAGACCGAAATACGAGGAATGACAGGGAAAAATTTGCTGAACGAACAAGTGCAAACTGGTAAGTTTAACGTGCCATCAGTATCTAGTACGTTAAAGGAGAGTGGAGCAGTAAGCTTTGAACTTGTTACTATTCATGAGCAGCCGGAAGAGTCAGTTGAACCTCAATCAGTCAACTTTGGCTTTGAAGAAAGCGACATCGGTGGCCTTGAAGAAGAAGATGCTGACAAAGTGGCATTTGACGCAAGAAAGGAGAGTGGAACAGTAACCTTTGCACTTGCTACTATTCATGAGCAGCCAAAAGAGTCAGCTGAACCTCGATCAGTCAACTTTGGCTTTCAAGAAAGCGACAACGGTGGCCTTGAAGAAGAAGATGCCGACAAAGTGGCATTTGACGCAAGAAAAGAGAGTGGAGCAGTAACCTTTGCACTTGCTACTATTCATGAGCAGCCAAAAGAGTCAGCTGAACCTCAATCAGTCAACTTTGGCTTTAAAGGAAGCGACAACGGTGGCCTTGAAGAAGAAGATGCTGACAAAGTGGCATTTGACGCAAGAAAGGAGAGTGGAGCAGTAACCTTTGCACTTGCTACTATTCATGAGCAGCCAAAAGAGTCAGCTGTATCCCGATCAGTCAACTTTGGCTTTGAAGAAAGCGACAATGGTAGCCTTGAGGAAGAAGATGCTGACAAAGTGGCATTTGACGCAAGAAAAGAGAGTGGAGCAGTAACCTTTGCACTTGCTACTATTCATAAGCAGCCAAAAGAGTCAGCTGAACGTCGATCAGTCAACTTTGGCTTTGCAGAAAGCGACAATGGTGGCCTTGAGGAAGAAGATGCTGACAAAGTGGCATTTGACGCAAGAAAGGAGAGTGGAGCAGTACCCTTTGCACTTGCTACTATTCATGAGCAGCCAAAAGAGTCAGCTGAACCTCGATCAGTCAACTTTGGCTTTGAAGAAAGCGACAACGGTAGCCTTGAGGAAGAAGATGCTGACAAGGTGGCATTTGACGCAAGAAAGAAGCTGGATCATCACGCAAACCCGAAAACGACATTCGATACTCATTTCTGACTGGCTTGTTTGAAGTATCAACTGGACTGACTGAAGATTATCGCTGACAACGGCATTCTTTAGTAGAAATATAGAACCTTAAGTCTTTCAATAATGTAACCTGGCAGCATATGATTATCTTATTTGATGGTGAAATCGTTATCAGGAATAGAACATAAAAGATTACCTCAACGGAAGTCTCAAGGTTTGAAATTCGTCACGGCACATTCCTTTAAAGTATTCTCCACCCCTCCTCCCCCCCCCCCCCCCCATCCCCCACCGGCTGGTTCTTAGAAATAATGTCTTTCGTTGACTCTGCGTTCCTTGACTAGAACTGATAAGGGCCAAAGTCTTGGATAATCTAAATCTTGTATCGTGAGTTCCTTACCAGGTAGTAATATAAAGATAAAATGAACATGCAACTGATGACAACATAAAGTTGTCACGGGAGGCAGATCGCGGGAAAAAAAGTCACTGTGAATGACACGGATCGCATTCTTCCAAAAAAAATCACCAAAGCAAGGATTGACGTGAACCGATCACCAACCTGCCGTGTTCAACTTATACTGATACACAGCTAGTCGACAACATAAACCCACAGTATAACTGTGAGCATAGCCTTGAGATAAGTAACGAACGAGGTCCAAGAGTCTTTTATTGAGTTCATTTACATGTTAAAATAATTAAACGTAAATAGTTTCAGATTTTATAAGCAAAGGCATTTTTTGAAAGAAGTAGAAGTGTTTGATCTCCTGTGCGACCAGTTGTGCCTGGAGGCCCAGTCAGTGTGCCAGACTGGTTGAAGGCTCAGCGTTGTCGCTTTGCTGTTTTCCAAGACAGAAAACTTTGCTCCGCACTGTCTATTCTCACTCAGGTGTACAGATGGTCACCGGAGACATACTGCAGGAGACGAGCATGCTTCGGTTTAGTGTCCCGTCCAGGGGTGAGTAGCAATAGTCTCAGTCGCTTCAAACTACAGAAATTGGGATAAGCTCAATCAGTGTGAACCCTCGGGGCTTGAGAGCGACTTCCCTTTGCCTTGCATATATAGCCAAAACCATGATGTATACTAATCTGGAGAATATCGTACTTTACAAGAATCTAATTAGTTGGAGCATTCAGTTGTTATGTTCTGATCAATGAACAAGCTCAGGAGTAGACAAAGTCAGCAGTTTAGTTTATTAAATGAAAGGGAAAGCAATGCGTGTGCAGCACCATGTCATCTCAAATAATTAATTAAGTAATTTCATTGTATGAACAAGATTAAGCCTTCCAAAAATGGAATCATGTACACCTGTGTTGACGAAGAGACTCGGTGGTGAAGATGGACTCTCCTGATTATGGACTGCTAACTTGTACAAATATCAAACACAATGATTTGCACAATTTATTGCTATGCATGGTTATCCTTCTTAACTTTACTTAACCTTATCGTTGAAGACCTTTGGAACTTACAAAAGCTTTTTAAGCTGGTAAGCTGCCAAAGTGTAGCTTTATAATAGTTAAAAGACCAGGTAGTGACTGAATGCATGATAGTCTATACCCCATACTTTTGTTTCTAAAATTGCTATATATTTTAGTTGTTTAGTTTGTATCTTGTGATGTTGCCAGGTAGCTGCTTAGTCTCAATAAAAGAATGCCGGATTCATTGAAGTGAGAAATGTAATTTTCTTTAACTTAAAACAAATCATCTTATACTTGAAAGGCCTTGAGCAAGATTTTTTCATCTCCTGGAGTTCTCAATAATAATATCATGTGAGATGGGAAAGTTGAAACTTAGGCATTAAGGTAAAAAAAATGGGATAGAGCGGGTTAGGGGATCCTTGGTAGTATGCCTCCAGGCTTGATTAAAAAGGCAAAGATAAAAGTTAAGAGAAAATATGAATGATAATAGAGACATTAAGATACCCCGAAATCGGTTTACGGGTAACGGGTAGCGCCATATCTTTTTCTTTTTGCAATGACGAAATCGATCTTACCCGGTAGACCCAGCCGTTTTTCTGGGTTAGAAACCAGTTTACCCTCACAAGAGTTACGAGTAGCGACAGAGGAGACATGATGGAGAAACGAGTAAGTTTTTATACTTTCTAAACAGAGAACATTCGTAAGGACGAATTTTGGATATATTTGATAGCCTTTCTTAAAGAATTCAGTGAACTTATTTCTGAAGAAGAAGAAGAGCAACCTTGCTGCTGCCCAGCCGGCCATCTTCAGTTTGTAAACTATCGTTACCAATCCCCGCCCGTTAATTAACTCTACGGGTATGACTGCATGGAAATTTTACTTAAACGGGTACACTACCCGTACCCGTATACCGGTATATGTTGCAGGTAAAATCCGCTTTCAGGTTGAATCCGTTTAAACCTAGGCTAAATTAATGGAATTATGCACTCAACCTAGCTTAACCCCTCCTCTCTCCCCTAAAAAGGATATTTATATCATACATATCATACATTTTTATTTACCCTCGGATTTTTAGAGTAGCTTGGTGTAGCTAATATCTCCGAGCATTTACCCTCCCAACCATGATATACCACAGAAGACAGACCACAACACCGGGAACTACATGCCCTTCTCGAGCTCTGTATTATGCATCTCAACACATCTTCTTAATCTTTGGAGTTATCTTATCGGTTTCTGTATTCGTACACTTATTAATTCAGTCTCAACATTACAACATAGTAAGGGAACAAAGAACTGCACTTATTGGAACTCGAACTCGCACCTCCAGATCTGTAGTACTGTGTCTTCACCACTACACTAAAACGACGAACGTGCTCAACCCAGCAAAGTTCTTTTCATTATTTACTTTTCAATGATTGGTCAAATAATGACTATGTTTATGTTATATTTTAAATTATCAATATCCCCATGTCTATAGAACAGATTGATATCATCAGCAAATCGGTGAATTCAAGAATTTTTGAGCAATGATAAAAATCATTAATGTATAAAGGAAACAAAATTGGCCCGAGAACTGATCCTTGAGGAATACCACAAGGGACTGTGACAAGATCAGATGTTACACCATTTACTGTGACTATTTGTTCACGGTTTTTGAGAATAGGTGTCGCCAGGTTGTTACAGAGGGGTGTTATTCTATACGGATTTTATCCTTTTTGCATACGTTTCTACAACGGGGCATAAAATGTCGAAAAGGGTATCATGCCGAAAACGGTACAGACGCATAAATTGTGCCATTATGCAACACGCAGGTCATCGGTAACAAGCAGCTTGTCTATGGTTTCAAGTGCTGCTGTTAACAATGTGACAAGGTGTAAGATTTCACCCCACGGCTTCATGCGAAATGGACGTAAGAAAAAACAGTAAAGGGTTACAACGGGAAAATAGTGCATTTCAATCACCAACATACATAACGAAACTGTAATTTTGTCATTTCAAAATTGTTGTTGTCGTTTTTTTTTTTTGTTTTTTTGCCGAGTATTTGCAATAAGGCATTTGCCAAAATGGCAGAAATGAAAAATTAAATACATCATACTTGCAGGATTATGATAAATTGTAACCTTGCGAAACAACTTTTTGTTTAGTCATTTTTGAAAAAAAAAACACGACGGCCCTCAACAATTTCTGTTTAAAAGGTTTAAAAGACAACCACATGTCCTATGCAATATTAAAACTTCAGCTGCGAGTCTTCAGCATAGTTAAGCAAACAGACTCTCAGTAATGCTAGACGAACACCCATAACAGCGTGATAACCAACACAACAGCAACACAACAAGCTACCGGTAAGTTATTACTTTTTATAATTAATGCGTGCCAAAAAGGTGCAAGAATAGAATAGGTGTAACAAATCTCAAAGTGAATGGAATTATGGAAAAACTGGACAAATGAGAGCGTGTTTTAAGGCGTGCCGAAAAGGGTGCGAGACCAGCACTGATATAACACAACTCAAGGGACCGTTCATTTTTTATGGGGTAGGGGAGGCTGGTGGGTTTTGGAGGAGTGTAATTTGAAATGGCATGACCCCCCCCCCCCCCCCAATTTCCAATTTTTTTCGCTTCCCCCCCCCCCCCCCCCTCATCAGAGTAATTTTTTGGAAGGACCCCCCCTCCCCCTCCCCTTGAATAAAAACAAATACATACGGCATCAAAAAAGATACTGCATTACAATTTCGTTTTGTTACATTTCACGTAATTTATCGAAAGAAACCTGAAAGCTAGAAAGCTGCTTTTAACAAATCCTCACTCAAAAGAATGAAAACTAAAACAAAACCGTAGGAAATCAAAGGGCAGAAAACGCAAACGGTTTGAAAACAACGTCCAACGCGTGTATCATATCTGCGTTGCAAATCCCCTGGCAAAAGAGCTTCCCAATTGTCTCCTTTATCCTCCCTCCATGACTATCCCAGAAGCGTGCATAAACGTTGAAGATGTAGCAGCATTGCTGCTAAGACGAGATGCAGCATTCATCGCTCACCTACTGCAATCAAGCTACTTCAGCAACGCGGCAGGAAGCAGGCTGGCCAGAAGTAAGAAACAGGATGTATTGCTTCCTGCATCCTGACGATTATAGCTCAAACGTCGGAGGCACAAATAAAGAGGAAGAAGAAACCGACGAAGAAGAGGAAGAAGGGGAAGACAACGAAGAAGAACAGGAGGAAGAAGAAGAGGAACATATCGACGACAAGATCGAAGAG
>OX421449.1:7133688-7143688 GCA_949126865.1 Montipora capitata | reverse complement strand
TTGCCATTGCTGGCAAACATATTCAAGAAACCTCCTTTAATTCGCACTAGATCAAAGTTTCGGCAACAAAAGAAAACCCTGTTAGGAAGAGACGGTAGGTGATAAGCTGAAATGGAATGTGGTAACGGAGTTCTTTAATATATCAAATCAATGATTGATTGATTGATTGATTAATTATATCTCAAAAACGAACTCGGTGACCCCCATTTTTGATTTCTGAAATGAAATCAGCATGCCATGCAGAATGAAACTTTCTGCAAAATTCCGTGGAGAGGATTCAGAGCCACCTTAAATAATGGAAAGTTAAAGGTAGCGCTGAATCCTCCTCACAGAACTGTTTTAAACTTTGCAGAGAGTTTCATCTTGGCCTTCTGATCATTTTTGTGCAATAAAGAAATGGTGTCACTAAGTTCGTTTTTTAGATATGAGCAACTAAAGCCAAAATATAGGGTGTTCTTTTTGCAAGGCTTTCCTGTTGCCATGGTAACTTGTACGCCACACAAAAAAAAAGAGTGCATCTTGTTTAGCGATTGATGTTTCACATGGTTACCACAAGTTTGCTGTTACATGATCAAGTGTTGTATTGCCAATCCTTGTAATAACAAGGTCTCTTGAAAGTGTTGAAACTGGTTTGAGCCACCCAAAACTGAACACGAAATGCACATGGAAGGCAAATGTATGTGAAGTAAGGCAGACGAGTTGTGTGCGTTAACTCAGAACTGAGTAATTTTTTAATGTGGCGGATTTTATACAACCCACAGAAGGCCTTGATACATCTCTTGGCAACGTGAACATGTTGGAGTCAAACCAGGAACCCAAATTACGAAAACTTGTGGAGACGGTGTCAATGTATTTTTCAGGTTTATAGTTGTTGGCGAGAACCAACAACCAACTTTTGGAATCGTAACATAAGATAGCTCTGGCTCATCTTTCTTGTGTTAATCTTGGGCAACAACACAACAAAAGTTAATAAACTCAGCCAAAATAACCTTTCGAAAAATAGAATACTCTGAGTTTTACCGTTGGAAATTAAAACGGAGCTTTCGTCTTCATTTACTTTATATTACAGCTTATAGCTAGTGTTGGAGAAGAACTAAACAAGATGTTCACGAAGCCAACAATGCGAAAACCTGAGTATAATTTTAGTCCTTTGTTAAGATGTATTAGAGATTATATCCTGAAAAATAAGGGCGCGTACCATTAGTCAGAACTAGCCAGTCAGACCATACCATACCATTTGTAAAGAGAATACCTCTATCAATGAGAACTGTCCACATAAATCAGTTTCTTTCTACATAGTATGCATGGCAGTGATGGGGTTTTCGCGAAAACTCTCGAAAGAAGTCTGTTTCATTATCCAAATGCCCTGTCCGGCTGGCGAGTTCTGACTTTTGGTATGCGCCCTAAGGTTTAAATTTCAACAGAACTCAAGTAAATGTCGTATAATTTCCATGGGTTATTGCAGATCACTGCGGTTGCCTCTCAGGATGTGTACTGATTTGCCCCTGTGCATGGATCCTTTTGGCATCGAACGGTACACCCCAATATTGGTTCCACGGAAGATACTTATAAGTAAATCAGCAGAAGACAAAGAAGCGCAAAACAACAACAAATTTAAAAAAGAATTAACCGAAGTATGTAAACATATTAGACATTAGTTTTGCTAGATAGATCTTTCTCTTTTCTGCAGTTATATAAACAATGTTCTCGCGGAGGAGCCGATTACATTCCTTATTATGGAGCTGGAGGAGTGTGACTACATGTGTGACAGCTACAGGCCTCGCCAGAGGAACTCGAACACCTAAAGGTACTCTGTACGATGGATGGCAAGAGCTTCTCAATCCGCAAAAAAACGCGTCCATTAATGACAGGCGTAGGGGCAAGAAACACACACGACGTCGGAGTCCAAAGATTTACACACCGATCACCAGACTTCATTTCCTTTGGTGACGTCCCTTGGCCTTGCGATGGCGATGCGAACGCCATGCTGGCCGTTATGCTGACAGGGGAGGAAACCACTTCCTCCACAAGTTTCTTTCCCGATATTCCCAGAACTTAAATGAAGAACTCGAAAATAATACTGAATAAAAAGTGAAAATAAAGGAAGGTTTGTCGGAATAGTAGTTCAAATTAAAATGTTCCCGACAACTTTTTTCCAGCCGTTTGCAGTTTATAAAGAACTGAGTTGCCATTACTACAAGGAAAGCCTAGGCAATTACCTATTTTAAAAATTATTTTAAGGCTAACTTACAAATCAATGAATTGTGAACATTTTATTTACTTTTAGTATTTTTAAGCTTGCCTTATTTGTACTTTGTAAATACTTTTTACTTATTACCTTTGCCTCCCTTTGTATTCCAAATTATTTGTAAGTAGGTCCACAACAGCCTTTGGCTGCCTCTTTCTTAACCTACTCGAATAAAGTATGTATCACTTGTAAACTACGTTGCGTTGTTTTCCTTGACTCGTCACATTTCTCTCCACTTTTCTGCAAATTTTACAATCTTAAGATCCTTGTACTCTGACTAGTATCCTAATTGCGTTTTGCTTTCTAAACAAGATCGCGTAAGATCTTTTTGATCTGTTACCTGATAAATATTTTTGTTCAAAACCTTTGATAAGTAACTGCATGTAAGAAAGATAATTTTCAACAAATCTCTTATTTCATTGCTCTTAGAAAACATCTCCTTCCTTTAAAAACACAAAGCTATTCAGTGCAGTGAACGATTTTTTCGAGCTCGTGTACACAAGGTTCTCGACTGTTTACAAAATTCTGGCTTAGCGTGGTAGTGACAGAGTACTATTAAAAAGGCTACGTTTATACAAACGTTGGCCGTGTAGCACTTATATTTTTAAACAGAATTAACTGAAGAGAGTGTAGTGTAACGTGAAGTGCTATATTTCTATCCCATATGAACCATGTGAGCGTTAGCCCTACTGATGGAACTGGGCCCACACAAGGACAGAGAAAAACTCTGACCAGGGTGGGAACTGACCCCACGACCTTCGGGTTAGATCTCCGCCGCTCTACCGACTGAGCTACAAGGTCAGACGGGAGCAGGCCGTGGGAACTGAAGATGTACATGTGTGTATATATGTTACCTTTGGCAGGGCGCGTGCGTACACTTTGTAATCTGCGACTCCGACGCTTACCATTTGAGTGAGAAAACGACTTTTCTCTTGAATATTTAAGCGATCGAAATCTTAGTTAAGTTGAAATGACAAGGGCGGTCTGGAGCTGTGAGTAGGCGTGGGATTTGTCACATATGGTTTAAGGGCCGACATATCTCTCCCTCAATGCCGTACCGGGAGGCAAGGTCGGTAGCAGAAAGCAGCGAAGGGCCAACTGCGTCCAAAAGCGATCGCACGGGCCGAAATCCCGGGATGACTCGTTTGGTACGACGCTCCAGCGCCATGTCTGGAGGTACTGCATTTTTCTCGCTTGTTCAAAGATTCCGTCAGTGCGTGCGTAAATGTTTTTCTGCCCCTGGGACACGTACGACACCAAAAAAAAAAAAAAAGATGCTAGTTTTTACAAGGAATTGACATTTCGGTTGATTCTTCAGGCATAAGCGTAACGTAAGAACCGTGCGTGTCTGGTCTTTTCGACACAGAGGTGTGAGATCGATCGTTTCATGCGAACTGGGACGCCTAAAATACTTTCTTCTCACTCGAGGCACGGCGGTTCACCAGTGAAGTTGTCTCTCTGGCCTTTCTGTGGACGAATTCCAGGACCTACCGATACAAATTGGGCAAGTTTTGAAAGC
This sequence comes from Montipora capitata, assembly GCA_949126865.1. Classification (NCBI taxonomy): domain Eukaryota; kingdom Metazoa; phylum Cnidaria; class Anthozoa; order Scleractinia; family Acroporidae; genus Montipora; species Montipora capitata. Next base: position 7,139,921 of record OX421449.1, on the reverse strand, counting down.
TAAAATCTTCAATCGATGCTGTATTTTGCTGGTAGGACTGGGTGAACTGACACTTAGAAAAAAATCTATGAAATCAGAATGGGGGGACTTCCCTTGTCATGGAATGGCAGAATTACCCAGAATTCTTTTTGGGCGTGAACAAGGCAACGACTGGCCCTCATGCATCAAATGGCGCGGAAGCGCGGCCGGAGGAAAAAAGTGAGCAGAAAACTAAGGAGTAGCCCTGGTATGTGCTGTTATTGTAGACTTTTCTTTTCTGAACAAGTTTTTATCATGGGAACTTCGCGACAAAGTAATGCTTTTTTTCGCTGTTATGCTCGTAGCAAAATACTGGCCTTTCGTAATTTTTCCTGTCAAAGGAACGGCACTTGATGAAAATAAGAGAACACTGAAATTTATATTTGTAGATTACAAAAGTCAAGCTTTACATCTCTGTGCCATACGCGCATTCAAACTTTCCTGATATTACTGTATAAAAGTCTGTTTTTTAATGATTTCCCTGCTACTGTATGCATGTGAAAAAATATTGAGTTTTCTCTCCGGTTCCGGTCTTCTTCTTAATACGATCTTCGCGGAAATTACATTCTGTTCCTCAATAAAACCCAGAAACAACCAGTTGTGGCCTTAATTCTTTTTCTCACTGTACTTATCAGCCAAGTTGGACGATGCGCTAGCTGATTTTATCCGTACCACGGAGTTAACAGGTTTTAAAATGAGATCCCAGGGCCGCGCGCGCATTTTGTATAACCGCTTTTCTTTTAAAGTAATGTTTCTTTAAATATGTTATATTTAGTTATGTATCCGTATATGATATGTATTTTAGCTGTAAATTAATGTAATGTCTCGAAAATGTTAGCTTTTTCAGTTATTCTGAAATTCGAGATCAAATACATGAAGTTTATGTGTGTATATATGTTACCTTTGGCAGGGCGCGTGCGTACACTTTGTAATCTGCGACTCCAACGCTTACATATGGTTTAGGGGCCGACATATCTCTCCCTCAATGCCGTACCGGGAGGCGAGGTCGGTAGCAGAAAGCAGCGAAGGGCCAACTGCGTCCAAAAGCGATCGCACGGGCCGAAATCCCGGGATGACTCGTTTGGTACGACGCTCCAGCGCCATGTCTGGAGGTACTGCATTTTTCTCGCTTGTTCAAAGATTCCGTCAGTGCGTGCGTAAATGTTTTTCTGCCCCTGGGACACGTACGACACCAAAAAAAAAAAAAAAAAAGATGCTAGTTTTTACAGGAATTGACATTTCGGTTGATTCTTCAGGCATAAGCGTAACGTAAGAACCGTGCGTGTCTGGTCTTTTCGACACAGAGGTGTGAGATCGATCGTTTCATGCGAACCGGGACGCCTAAAATGCTTTCTTGTCACTCCAGGCGCGGCGGTTCACCAGTGAAGTTGTCTCCCTGGCCTTTCTGTGGACGAATTCCAGGACCTACCGATACAAATTGGGCAAGTTTTGAAAGCTAAAATCTTCAATCGATGCTGTATTTTGCTGGTAGGACTGGGTGGCCCGACACTTAGAAAAAAATCTGTGAAATGAGAATCGGGGGACTTCCCTTGTCATGGAATGGCAGAATTACCCAGAATCCTTTTGAGCGTGAAGAAGGCAACTTGAGAAGCACTAGATTGGCCCTCATTAAACGGCGCGTAAGCGCCTCTGGAGGAAAAAGTGAGAGGACGATTTGTTGACAGATGCTAAGTAGTAGCCCTGGTGTGTGCTGTTATTGTGCTTTTGTGCTGGTAGCAAAATACTTGCCTTTTGTGATTTCTTGTTAAAGAAATTTATAATACGTAGATTTATATATGCAGACTACCTATCCTTTTTGCTTATAATTAAAGTCAAACTCTTGATCTCTATGCAATAAATGCATTCAAAGTTTCCTCATATTACTGTATAAAGTCTCTTTTTTATTGATTTTGCTGCTACTGTATATGAAAGATAAAGATATAATGCGCGCGTTGCCTAAACCGGTTTAACCGGAGTGACTAGCCCAGAAACTTGGGCTGCGGCGACTTTAAAGACTTGACACGTTTTAGAGCCCCTCTTTGCCTCCTTTTGGTGAGTTTTGGAGATGCTCTGCTCGCAGGGTGATGAAATATAACTGAGTTTCTCTCCGGTCTTCTTCTTAATATGATCTTCGCGGAAATTACATTCTGTCCCTCAATAAACCTACAACAACCAGTTATGGTTTTAGTTTTTTTTTTCAGTTATCAGCCAAGTTGTGGCATGCGGTACCTGAGTTTATGCGTACCACTGAATTTAAAAGGTTTTATATTGAGAACTATGTATATTTGTAGCTGTAACTGTAATGTTTCCAATATTCTAGCTCCTGTATTTACTTTGAAATTCGAAATGAAAGAGAGTTTATGCATGTATGACGGTATGTTACCTTAAGCAGGGCGCTTGCGTACACTTTGTAATTCGCGACTCCAGAGCTTACCATATGAGAGATACAATGACTTAATTATTTAATTAAGCGATCGAAACCGCATTCTAAATTGACCAGGGCGGTCTGGAGCTGTGAGTAGGAGTGTGATTTGTCTCATATGGTTTAGGGGTCGACAATTCTCTCTCTCAGCATCAGTCGGCATCATTGAGTCAAAATCCTCGCTTTTATTTCTTCAGTCAGTATAATCCATTTTCATGGCTGGTTCTTTCCAAGCACGGATTTTCCACGGTACCTCTCTGTGTAAACAACGTAACTTCTGCCGTTACCTCGAAAATGGTCGCTTGTCCCCAGATCAATTGACCTCAAAGTCGGCCCTCTTAAGTTACTTTCCGTCGGTTGGACTTCCTAATCTCACGGACGAGAACGATAGACCGTATAGCCCCTGTTTTGAGATCCCATATTAAGATCTCGAACATTTTGGAGCCTTGATTAAAACTGGGTGTTCTGCACCGTTTCTCTCCCAGTTTTTCAGGGCTGTGCTTGCTCCCTTGGGGGTTCCTGTCTCGTGACAATGCTCAAAGTCACGCAATTTTAGGTGAATGAGTTGCACGCTTGACGAACGGTCTGCAAAACGTTCTCTTATTTATGTTCCTGCAACCTTCACTGCATCCTATGTGTCGTTAGCGTGCGTTTGAAAAAGAATGATTTTGCCTTTAACCACGAATCCGTGTTGGAAGTGAGTGTTTTCACCTAGCAATTTGGAATAGAATAATTTGAAGGTTAATTTAGTTCTTTGCCAGCAGCTGTTTTTATCACGAAGCTAATGTTTTCAAACTCACTACAGAATCTTAGTGCTGTTTGGATTTCCAGTTTATTTCTTGGAATAACCTACTGAATTTGTTAAAATTGTTTGGTTGGATTGACGCTGTGTTTCTCTCCTTAAACTCTACAAAATCAAGATTATGCGTTCAATTAGTTTCTGTGCGGCTTTCTTACCTTCATTGATAATTATCGAGATTTCAGTTTTAGTTGGAGCAACATTAGATAGGAACATTGTTAAACGATGGTCTACCCAAGTGGAGAACTATTTATTGAAACTCGCTGAGGAGGGATTGAAAACACAAGAGCTACAGAAGTTGTACGATGCTGCAAATTACACGGTTGAAGAGAAAAATGGCTTTGATACCATCAGATCCGTGAAGTCAAGACTTGGGAATTACTTTGTTAAAAAGGAGACAACAGCTAAGGTACCTTAATTAAAGTACATAACGACTGTGTTACGATCATAAAAATGCTCACGATCGATCGATTAGTGAACATTAAAGCCTAGTTTACACTGTGACATAAGCAAGAGCATAAGTACTGTATAAGAAAAAGGAATCGTTTCCTTTTTCGTATGCTTATGTTTATGCTTATATATCACGTTTACATAAACATAAGCATAACACCGAGGTGTCAGAGCTCTGTTTTTGATGTCTACGGATATTCAAGTTAATAGCGGCAGGTACAAAACACAGGTCACAGGTCACAGGTCATTGTTTTACCAATACAGAAAGTATCCTAAACATTCATAAAAGCTAACCTTAGGCCTAATTAGGCCTAAAGAAATGTTTTTAGGCCCAAGGCTAGCTTTTATGAATGTTAAGGATACTTTCTGTATAGGTAAAACAATGACCTGTGACCTGTGACCTGCGTTTTGTACCTGCCGAGTTAATAGTGCCTGAGATGTCGTACGAATTAAGGCGCTGTTTTTTCAAGAAACTTGCTGAGCCAGCTCGCAATTATCCTGGCCTTTGCGACAATTCGCCAAAAATAAAATTCTCGGTCCGCTGGTTGCAGTTCCTGAGTCTTCTTACAGTTCTTTCCTATTTTGGAAAATATCCCTTTACCAACAGGACCTTTTCAGTCTGTTTTCTTGTCGCCATCATCTTCTTCTACGAAGCAAAAGGTCAGTAGTAGTAGGAGGAGGAGAATTTCTTCTTTGTGCGTCATTTTGGAAACATTGCTCGTCTCATTCTCCAGTGAGGTTTTTCTGGAACTAACTGTGCTTGCGTATATCGCTCCTCTTATGCTTATGCAACATGTGTGAACTTTGTTCTGCTTATGCTTATGTGGCAGCGTAAACCACACTTAAGGTGTTGTAGGGCATTGGAACATTCCATTTTTCATCTGCAACTCCCTTATGGAAGGCACAATTCTGACAGTCCTTTGTGCACCAATTCATATTCTGACACCACCACTCACACTGGAAAAAGTGATAACGACACCCCAATGCATTTCTGAAATACTCATTCCGAACCCATGCTGTCTTGACATTTTATGCTACTGTACTGATTCCAGTACCTCTTTTCACAAATACAGAGATTCCAACACCTTCTTGTAAGCCAAATCTGTTTCCAACACCCCTCCAAAACTCTCAATTCCACATTCCAACAGGTACATTTCAATTATGCCTTCCGTAGGGGGGAGGGTGGTGCAGATAAAAAATGGAATGTCCCATTCTAAACTGACGGCCTGTTTCAAATTTTATAGTTCGTTTGAATGAGGATTTTTGTAATGTAATGATAATGTCGGGCTTGTAAGATTAAAGTTTCATAACTGCGTATGGTCACTGAAAGAACGAGAAAAAGAAGAAAAGGAAAGTGTGCATACATGTACAATAGATCCGACACTTGGCCAGCAATTTCAGGTTCAAAAGTCACTAAAGCAGGGTGTGTTTGTCATAATTTGTATGCAGTTGAAACTCTACAAGTGCCTTGCTTTGAAAAAAATAAAGTGAGGTGAGATCATTTTCAAACTTGAAACTTACAGTATAGGCAAATGTAAATCCTAAAATTAATATAAATATTCACAAAAAACTTATGTGAAAAATGATGAGATGGTTGACATCTAGACAGTCTTGCAGTGCACTGTGGCTGACAGAATGACAGGTTTAAAGTACAGGTCACTTGTTACAAAACCTTAAACTAATTAACTAAACTTAGACCTCATTAGGCCTTGTTAGGCCTAAAAACGATGTTTAGGCCTAACAAGGTTTTAGGTTGCTTCAGTATAGGTAAAACAATGACCTGTAAGGAGAGATCTTTAGAATTGTGACCTGTGTTTTAAACATGCCGATGACAGAAATGGTTGTAATTGTTTGTTTTGTATATTATTATTCCTTCAAAGAAAGTTGCAGAGGAAGTTGCCAGGCTTCATGATGAGTTTTACACCAACAAATCCTTACAAGAAATGGCAAAAGTTTCCACGCTTTACAAGCTGGGTTTAAAATACTATTCAGACTCTGACTTGGTGGATACTCTGCCCAACGACTTAGAATTCAACACGTAAGTGTCAGCAAGGTGTATTGAGCTAAGAAAAGGCAGTCGTAGTATATCTGCCAGTAGGCCTTTTTTGACATATTAAAGTTCAGCTTGACAGTGAGGCAGTGAGGACAAAGACAAAGGAAAGTGGATAATATGCAAATATTTTAATTTACATTCATTCTAACGTGTTTCTATGTTTTTGTCCTCACTGCCTCACTATCAAGCTGAAAGTTTGATATTCAATTTAATTAAAAAATGACCAATTATGGGTGTTTCTAAATGGTTGTTTGCAGGTTGTTCAAGCAGAAAGTCAGTCAAAGCCGAAGTTCAGTGAAGATATCGGATCAAGTTGACAGAAACAGTCCAAAATTGATTGAAGCTGTTTTCTGGTCCTCGCTGCTGGATAATGTTTTCAAGGAAAATTTAAAGAAAGATCCAGAACTGAGGTACTGGCATGACAGCTTAGTAACTTTTTTTGGGCAAAACGAACAGACCAAGATAGCCAACTGTCAACTCTTAGCCCCAAA
>OX421449.1:7111188-7128688 GCA_949126865.1 Montipora capitata | reverse complement strand
GAGATATTTCAGAAATGAAAACACCACATTTCGTTTCTTCAAAAGATCTTTCAAATAAGCACTTTAATATGATGATTTTTAGATGGTTTGAATACAAAACTGAAGCGCTGAGCTGTCAACAGAACCGACTTGTACCCGCCTCCACTTCACACAGAAAGGACTTGATAGAAAGGATTGATAACCTCAAGGCAGGAGGAACAAGTGAACTCAAGTAAGATCACTCTTTTTGAAAGCAGCCACACTCTCTGACCGACATTTTACTTCATTTTTAACTCTCTAAATAAAGCCCAAAAGTGCCAAAAACGAAACGGTCATTTTTTTTTCTAGTTTTTATACTGCTGCAGCTTAGCTAGGCAACCTTGTGGTGGCCAAGTATTGATGATATCAATGATGTGACTTGTTGTTCTTGATATGCCAAACAGGGGCCTGTTTCAGGGCCAGGGGTCAGTGTTTCTCGATGGTCCCAAAACTTTTCAGGCTTATTTCGGGATTGCTATGTGTCTCTCTTTATCATCTAACCCAGGTTGTATTTCGCCATATGTAAACGGTAATCCAGATGGTCCTCGGATATTCCAGATCCCAGCCATAGTCGATCCGGGATCCCGAGTCGTGGACTCATGGGTTCCACCGAAATGGATTCCATCGAAATTCGTGGATTCTGAATTCGTACAATGGATTCTGGATTTCACGCTCTGAATTCCAGATTCCAAAGCTTCACATTTTCAGGATCCCGGATTCTGCGTTCCGTCACATGACGGGCGATTGTATTGAGGCATATGAAACTTTGTTTTCTTGGATCTTGTAAATCTGTGAAAAGACCAGCTTTCTAAAATGGGAGAATCAAATTTTCACAATTGGCTTTTCGGGCCCGGAAAGTTAATGGGACACTCGAGAAACGGGACCCAGGTTGCGCAAACATGGGTTTTCTTTTGTTCAAACGAGTAGCACATAGATGACAAGAGAAAGGTCAAAATTAACATTCACTATGTTAGTTTTGATCAATATACAACCATGGTTGACAGTCATTGAAAGTGTCAAATGCTAAATCACTTTCTCTTGGACTATGTTAAAAGAACTAACAAATTATATATTGATTTCGCTAGCCTGATGAATTTCTTGAACATTATCAAGAGGAATGATTTTAGAACTTTAATATATCTCCCATTTTTGATTCTTGGTGTTTTGTTTTTATTTTCGATTGTGTCATCTATGTCCGCGACACAGATTTGGAGCTCTTTTCCCCAATGATTCAATAGATGTTTTTTGATGAAATGAAAGTTACAAAGATCATCGCAGTTGTATTCAAAAATCAGATAATTTTATTATGCCTTTCTGCGTGCCTCTGAATCAGTCTACAAAATTTTAGTTTCTAAAGAAACTGTGGTACTGCGTCGGTGGGAGATTGAAACAGAAATTGATTTTATCAAACGAGTTGATAAAGGTCGAATAACCACCGTGAAAGATTTTGAAAGCTGACGTTTCGAGCGTTAGCCCTTCGTCGGAGCGAATAGAGGAATTGTGGTTGTTGTAGGAGGTTTGTATGTGTGCGGAGGAGCTTTGCTATTGGTAGAAATAGGATGACGTACGATTTCCTGGCGCATTTTCCTGGTGAGTGTCTTGTGGTTAGGCATCGTGGGTTACGGCATCGTGGTTGCGAGGAATGAAACGAGGTCGCAGCGATTTAACAGTAAACAAAATTTTATAGTTTCTAAAGAAACTGTGGTACTGAATACTGTATACACATATAAACCTACAACAACCACAATTCCTCTATTCGCTCCGACGAAGGGCTAAAGCTCGAAACGTCAGCTTTCCAAATCTTTCACGGTGGTTATTCGACCTTTATCAACTAGTTTGATAAAATCAATTTCTGAATCAGTCTGCTTAGACATAGCATAATATTCTTTTCCTCTTTGAGTCCTTTAAAAAGATAATGACACACTTTTTTACTTTTGCTGTTTGTTCTAATAGAAAAGCCTTTAAACTGGCGTTTGAGCTACTTCAAGGAGCTGCCAGAACTGGCTGCCAGAGCATCATTGTTTTTGCGACAGACGGAATTGATAATGATGGGGACCCTGTGCGGTGTGGCCCAGGTTACTACACCAGAAGTGGTTATGTACCGGGTCAGATCTGTAAGTACGACTGGAATGATGTTTGGGATGAAGTAGCGGCAAGGAACAGATACATGAGCCCTAAGGTGAGTAAGTATTTTAGTGGCATTCTATCAACGGACAATGTTGGACAAGGCACATTGAAAAGACACGAATTGTACCCATATTTCTTGAAGAACGCTGTTTGAAACCTTCACTTAATAATAGACTCCCAGGTAATTGCATCTGGCTGTGGTTTTTGTGCTTCGGGATCATGGACCATACAGACGCGATGCTCTTGTTCCGATCGCGTCACGTCGAGTTGTGCCGCCCCCCGCAAGGTAGTCCCCAAGACGATAAAGAAAGTGAGATAAGCGCCGGCAATTCTTATCTATTTTTGTTTTTTATCCGGTTGTAAAACAGCATTGTTTGGGGAAAGAGAGATGTTATTTGCAGTTAAAATTGACAATCGGTTAAGCCTTTCCACAATGTCGTCACATTTTGCAGGTTTGGTGCCTGTTTCGGTTCAGGGGCCTGTTTCTCGAAAGTCCCGAAAACGTTTGGGGTTCCCTAAAAGCCATTTGTGAAACTGCCAACAGCTTGTTTTGGAAAGCCGATCTTTTAACATGTTTTCAAGCCAACTAAAAGAAACTTATCTGTGAAGTTTGGCGACTTAAATCGTCTCCGTTCTTGAGATGCAGAGGGAAATGTGACACCCGAAAATGGCCCGTAAAAGTTTCGGGACTTTCGAGAAACGGGCCTCAGGCTACTGGATCCACATGTTTGAAACCAAAACCAATTGTGGCTCGCGCGTGCACATTTTCCCGCGCTTTGTGTCGGCTACGTGTGATTACTTTGAGTTTTGATTGGTTTACTGGATTGTCTCCGTCCTTTTGATTGGCCAAAGTAATTACTCTGGTTTTTGTTTTACGACACTCGATTGAAACTCGCTCTACCAACGCTAAGAGCGAGAAAAAGCGAAGTCACAATTCCATTTACTTTCTCGCTGAATTAAGTTTCAAAATGGAATGGAATAGAAAACCGAAACAATCGCGAAGCTTTTGTTTTCTCTGCACTCATTTATGCAAGTATTAGGGACTTTCCGCTCTACGACGGCGACGTCGAAGCAAACGTCCCTTCAAAATGCAACTTTGCACTATCGTAAGTCTTTCCCGATAAAATACGTCTAGTTTATGTTGTGCAATGTAGGCAAAGTATCCTTTAAATAAATTGGGTACGAGCGACTTCGGAGTAAAATTAGACCAAAAAATAGTAAAAACAGTATGTTCGCATTGTCGTCAAAACCTCTACTTTGTGATTTCACATTCGATGTAACGAATAGTATCGCAGCATTTGTGCTGTAATGCGTTTTTCAAGTGCGGCGCGATTATTTGTCCCAGTTTCACCAGTATTATAAAAACTAGATCATTGGATAATGCAGTTCTTGTGTCTTGATTGGCTTAGCCATCATTGTATATTTAGCAGTTTAGCAATCGTGAATATCCACCACTAGCCACCGACACTAAGCTGAATAGTTTTTGTTTTAGTATAGAGCGAGTTTCAATCGAGTGTCGTAAAACCAAAACCAAAATAATTACTTTGGCCAGTAAACCAATCAAAATTCGAAATAATTACACGTAACCTACACAAAGCGCGGGAAAATGTGCACGCACGAGTCACAATGGGTCATTTCCGAGTTCATGTCTGCCTCCTCTTCAAAGCGAGTCTAAGTGCGAAGTTTTTGTGATGGTAATTAGTTCTACTTTACATATGAATGAAAACTAATTTTCACAACAAAAACTTCGCACTTAGACTCGCTTTGAAGAGGAGGCAGACATGCACTCGGAAATGGCCTGTTGGTTTTGGTTTCATTTCTGACTGGTGGAAAAGTGGCGCGAGAACTTTGAACCAATCACTGAGTGAAGTAATGCAAAACCAAAGCAATTCGCTATAATTACTATCGACACTCAATTGAAAATCGCTCTATACTAAAACAGTGAGATAATATAGCACAAAAAGATGATTTTATTCATTTATTCCTGAAAAGATTCCAACCTTTTCGGGCGCAAATTCCGCGCTAATTGCTCGGAGGTGAATAGCTAGCAATTATCCTGCGAAATCGCGCTGAATATCGCCTAATACTTAGCCGACGAGGCCGTAGGCCGAGTTGGCTAAAATCAGGCGATATTCCGCAAGATTGAGCAGGCTAATTGTTTTATTGTTCAACACATTGATGACAAAGCACTATTTTCTACGTTTATTGGGAAAAAAAGCTGGGAAAACTACCATTTTTCTCCGCGACACACAAAATTTACGTATATCGTGGGATATACGTTGAGTACGCATGACGAATATTGAGCGCGCTATGACCAGATTTGGACATTGTCACAATGTGTTGAATAATAATTAACAACTATTCACCGAAGTGGAGGTGGCTAATTGTGGATATTTACCGAGCCGCGAATCGGCGAGGTAAATATTCACCACTAGCCACCGACACTGAGGTGAATAGTTGTTTTAGTAAATACTAAAACAGTGAGATAATACAGCACAAAAACATGATTTTAACTCATTTATTCCTGCAAAGATTTCAACATTTTCGGGCCCAAATTCCGCGCGAATTGCTCGGAGGTGAATAGCAAACGATATCCGGAGTTTGAGTAGCCAATCAGAGCGCGCGTTCAACGCTATCCACTTTGTTAGTATATGCTAATTAACAATTATTCCATGAGCGCGCGTTGGATATGAGATGATAGATAGCCAACGAGGCGCGTAGCGCCGAGTTGGCTATAATCAACTCATATCCAACAAGCGCGAGTGGAATAATTTTTTTTATTAAAAACGCCCCCAAAATATAGAAAACTAGACTACAATAAAAATAAAAAGGCCCAAAAAATCACGCATATGCTTGCCGTGTTTGTAGATCATGGTATAATGGCTCATAACCCATGATGGCTTAGCCAATCAAAACTCTCGAATTGCATTATCCAATGATCCAGTTTTTAATAACAAAGGATATCCGGAGTTTGAGTAGCCAGTCCGCGCGCGTTCAACGCTATCCACTGTTTTAATATATACTAAGAGCAATTAAACCATGCTCTCTCTACAAATATCAGTAACTGCACGCATCAGTTCACTTGTATTTACAAAATAAAGTAGGGAAGTGATATCCATAAAACAATTATTCAACTCCCGCTTGTTGGATATGGGATGATTATGGTAGCCAACTCGGCGCTATGCGCCTCGTTTACTATCTGTCATCTCATATCCAACACGCGCTCGTGGAATAATTGTTAAGCATTCTTGTTGACTAATATATTGGGTACATGGCGCGATCGATCCATTTTTTCATCCCCTCAGGCTCGCATCTTTTCATATCTGACATCCGACAATGGCACTGGGGAAGAATTTCCTGGCAAGCTTTCTTGCGATAATCAAGGTTACATGAAGAAACTTACGAGTGATGAGAACATAATATCTCAGATGCAGGATTATTACAGCTTCCTCGCGTCAAATACTATCAGCGTCAGCAATGTCACATGGACATCTCCTTACCTTGATGCTTCGGGCCTGGGACTCATGGTCACGGTAGCGATGCCTGTTATTAGTAAAGTCACAAACAAGTAAGTAGTTGTTGCGTTACATTTGCGCGACTCTCGGATATAACATCGGAAATTCTTCATTTTCTCCCAGATTAAAAATAACCTCGTGTGGTCAAGTAAGAGAAGTCAAAAGGCGGTGTTATTGTTTTGGTGAGAGACAGTGTATTGACCCAAGGGCCATTGCCCTAAGGCCTCTCTTTTTTTCTAAGGTTGTTTTTTTTTTTAATAAAACGTTGACCTGTTGTCTTTCTTCCCCAAGTTGTCGAAGACTGACAGTGATTGACTGAATCCCGGGTCATTTGTGCTCACGACCCTCACGTAGTCATGATGTTTAAACCATGTTGTTATGCCTCCCAACTCAAATACGTTTTCCGATAGGAGGAGAACGTGTCACGTGTCATGGGTCAAAACTCAATAACTCCCTAGGGAGAACAAAACTCACTAACTCCCTACGGAAACAACGACTTGAACTTTAGACTCGCACGCAATCAGGTCGTGCACCTTTGAAACAGCGGCAGATTTAGTGTAAAAATCCATGTATTGTTCTATTTTGACTTGGGAGGTATAACAAAACACTTAATGACTGGCCCCACGGGAAATAGTGAGTTTTGTTTAGTCCCCTCGACCCATGGAAGGCCTCGGGGAAACAAAACTCACTGTTTCCTTTGAGGCCAGTCATTAAGTGCTTATTGACGCCACAAACAACACGGATGTTCTAGTGAATCAATAATTCCGAAATATTGGCAGTTGTAATGTAATTGGGTTCCGGTTCTTTGAAAGTTGGAGAGGAAATTAGAAGGTGTGGTCCTCTTAACGCTTCACCTGTTTCCTTCTTCTTTCTTTTACCACAGAACAATTGGTGTGGTTGGAATCGATGCTACTCTAGAGGAGATAGAGAATATCCTGTTAAATGACCGCTGGGGTTCAGTGTACGCTTTCTTGGTCAATGAAGATGGAGAGGCCATCTTTCACCCGCTGTTACGACCGAGTACCGAGGTGAGAGATCTAAATAATTTCTTTTCTTTTACGGCAACCTCAGACTGAAAGGGACCCAATTTGAGATTACCCTCATTTCTTCACGACGTTTAGACGTGTTTGCATTTGACCTTTCGATCAGTAGTTTAAATGCTTCAGCTTTAGGCCGAATGCAGAAATCTCACGGATGTTTGCGCATGAACGAAATAAGATGATAAAATCGGAAGGTTCAGTGACCAGCTCGGAAATTTTCTGCGTGCACGGACCCAGTGTCTCTACGTAGTAAAATGTACGTTTATTAAGGAAGTAAATGCGAATACAAATACACCAATATCACTTGACAGTGCAAGCTATTAAGAAAGAAAAAAGTTATAAATGTATAAGTCCGTACTCTTATCGATTAATCTGCGTTGAGAAGCACTTCCGAAAGTGTAATACAATATAGACTGAAGTCATTGATGTCCAATCCACAGCCGTATTCGGAATGTAGCTCATGGTTTAATTTTCAAAATTGCACTTCTGTTTGTACAGTATTCTGAATTGATCGTTGATAGGGCGACTGTATCATTTTCTAAGGACATCAATGTTCGGACTTTCATTGTTTTGAGTGCGAATTGCCTGCGGGATGCGAAAATGTTCTTTGCAACGTCTCTCGTAAATCATTCAGCTGTTGTTCATCGCTCATCGTGAAACAGAATGCTTGTAAACTGGCTGATGATATACTAGGATGAAGACTGAAATGAAAACGGAGAGGAGTTACAAACAGCCATGGCAGCACAATTATCATGAAACGTACTCCTAAGTATAATCTTCGAGAATACCACTACCAGCCCCCTATATTTTCCATAATATATTTTTCGCTGGCCTAAAAATCGTTGCTGAATTTATAGCGCCCATAGCAAGCACTGTCTTTCTCTAGTTAAGGCAGGAGCTCATTAAGAGGAGCCTCTATCTCCCATACTTGGCCTCGGAGTCAACCCTTTCCCGAGTAGATTTATTTATAGAACACCTCCCTTGGGCAGGAGCTCATTAATGAGCTCCTGCCTTGGGAGATTCAGCACGCTCACTGTTGTAAAAGCCTATCAAAACAGAGCTATCTCAGCGTCAAGGGAATTATGATACTTTTCGCGGGAAAAACCAGTTCCTAAAAATAAATTTACTTGGGAAAGGGTTGACTCAAGGAATTAGAGGAGATAGAGGCTCCTCTTGATGAGCTCCTGGTTAAGGTTGATATCCTACAATTCCTCATCACAACATCAGGTTTGAGATTGTATCACGCTTGACATTTTTCTTACCTCGTATTGGCCATTGGCACGACTCGATTTCCTCTGCTGTTACATCTGCACGTGAGCATCATCTTAAGCACTTTACGGTATTGCTTTCTCATTAGAACATACATAAATGGGTCAGCTATGAGGTTTAATAGAAGAAGACAGCATACTATGAGGTCAGCGGAGCTGTTTCGCCAGTCGTAGAAAGCATTTCCGATGAGACGGACCTAAGAAGGAAAATTTTTAATCTAAAGAAATCGGATGTGGATTGTTTGCTATCAACTTCGGCTTCAGTTTCAGCCACTTGTTTCAAACTCATTCTCGGGACATTCCCTTTCCTTTCTTTTGCCCGGGAGAGGCTAGGGAACGAGTTTGGCGCGCGTTCCCTCTCCCCATTCTCCCTTCGGTTGATTAGCTACAATCTTGGACAAATTAAATGGAAAATTGAGACCACCCCTCCCCCCAAAATCAGTGATGGGAAAATGGCGCGTTTTGGCCGTCACGCGGCTTCATCCTTGATTTGGGGGGGGGGGGGGGAAGGGGGCATTTCTGTTCCATTTTATTCTGTCCAAGATTGTAGTGTGCTTGACTGAGTTTGGCAACTCTTCCTGAAGGCTGTCGAATTTGAATGATATAACCACAATTTTTTTAATTGTCCAACCCATGAATACTTATTTTTCAGGGCGAAGTCTATTCCCCGGTTTGTGTGCTGTTTCTATGTAAAACAATAAAAACAACAGGTGCTCAGTTTGAAAACGTTCTAGTGAAAACTTCAAGTTTGCAAACTTGAGATTGAAATCGTTCATAGGTTAGGCCCTTTCTTCAATTATTTTCTGCCAAAATTTCAAAGATTAAGGATCTACGATATTTTTCTTTAAATTAGCGGAAGACAAGGATTCGCACGTCTTTTTTTCGTATGAAGTATACTCCAATAATTATATAATTTAGAATATTTGCTATTAATCGTTTTGAACGACATTCCATAGACGAGTTCACGCTCTTGATTGCATCATGGGTAATCAGGGCAACATGGCGGGAAATTCAAAGGTTTGCGTGGAACTTCAAAGCAAAATATACTGTACGTGACTCTACTTTATAGACTTTCGCCTTCATAAACCAAACAAATAAGTTCATGTTCATGAGATGAACTATCCGTTCTTTGGAATTCCTAAATATTGCTTTTGTCTCCATACATTCTCTGTAATTTTGTGCCTTTGGAATTACGGGAAATGTATGGCAGAAACTCCTTTTAATAAAATAATTTCTACAATAGCCATTCAATAAAATAATTTCTACAATAGCCATTCACCTTTGAGTGCATATCTTCTGTTTTGTAAAATGAAAAACCCAAAATTGCATGTCATGAGTACTTTTCATCGTTTTGAACTTCCTTACAAACATTTGAATTTCTCGTGATCTTGCCCTGATTACCCATAATGCACTCAAGAGCGTGAACTCGTCTATTCGGAGGATCACACGTTAATTCCATCCATTTCATATAATCTTTCACAGAGGGAGATTTCTCTATTTTTTCCCAATTAAAGTAATTTTGTCAGATGAAATGATTAAAGACTGGGTGAGTGTTAATGTTCGACTTTGCATTTGCGGACATTTCATTTTATGACGACTGCTTTACTCAATGGAAATTAACTTTAACGTTTTATTGCATTTCTGTCCTTAGTTTAGGTAGTTAGGCAAGTTGGTGTATTTTAGGCTAATTCATGCGACTCATTATAGGAAGACCATATTGGGAGACCATATAAGACGATATGATTTCGTGTATTTATAACTTCAAGTACTGAAAACGAGCTTTATCGTTTCTAGAAAATTAAATTTTCATCGCGCGGTTTTTATGTCGAGTTAGTCAAGGTATAAAAGCCGCATTCTGGAAGAACGTCTCTTTGTCGCCAAAACAATATTGTAAATTTTCCCCAAAAAGCTTCAGCGAGTTGGAAGGCGAATGACTGCATCCACGCAAGTTTATAGTGTTCAAATTGAAACGTCTGTTTACGAGTCAAGGACCATTGATGCCAGTCACTCTACTTTATGAAGGAAGAATATTTTTGGAGTACTTATCTGATCAATACATCTTTAAACAACGTTATCTCCACAGCTGCCGATAGATAAAAGAAGACTGATATTTCGTTTGGCCGACTTGTCTTCTTTTACCGAATAATTTCGACAGCCTTATCTCTTTTTTTATTCTGAATGTTATTGTTGCCCTTGTAAAGGTTATTAGTTATGTTTAATTTTTGAGATGAGGAAGTTTTTTTCTTTAATCTCAACGGAAGTCAAATAAAGAGGATGCACGACAGCTGGCACGAACGCACATAAAGGGCACGTAGCGTCTCGAAATCTTTTCACGCGAGGATTTCCGCGAGGCAAGACTAAACCATAGGTTTCATTTTTTCGTGCAAAATTGAGGACGCTTCAGAATGAAACTTTGATTTTGATTCATAATCTTTTAAGACCCTTGAGAATGAAACTTTGATTCATAAGCTTCAAAGTGAAGTCTGTGGATGAAATTAAAGGCAGGCTAACTAGCTTGTAGTCCTTTCCTATAGTGTTGTTTATTTATTCATGGGGAAACTACTGACAATTGCTATCCTGCAGCGCACTTTATTAATCTGTCGGCGATGACTGTAATATAAGTTCATCTTTCCACTGAGCCTCAGGCAAACTTACTGTTAATAGAGATAAAAACGTTTGGCGTTTTGACACTTCTCCCGCTGTGTAGTGAAATGATCCGCGTTCAAAGTAAAATTCAGTAGAGCGTCATGAAATTCAAAAGCGCTCAGCTCGCATCAGTAAAATATCACAACAATTGCAATTCATTTCCGAAAATGAATTTGTTACCGACATGAGCAGTCTGTAGCTATAGCTTGGTGTTTGGCAAAACAGACTTTAATTTGTCTCATTTTGCGTTTTATATTGATGACTGTTTACCTTGCCGAAGTAAAATATTCAATGTCGGATGTATGCACAGTCAATTTTTCAGTTTTACAGGTGTAGCATACTTTGTAGTGCAGCCTTCGCAATTTTCATAAAGCGTTTACTGTACATTACATAATTGATTTTGTTTATCAAAACTTCACGTTATGCAATGAGGACGAGCCATCTGTTTCAGTTGTATTTAATTCTGTTTATGAGTTATTAAGGGCAGTCCCTCTCCCTTGCTTTTCGGCGGAAGAATCAAAATAAAATCTACCGTGCGACGTTTCCTTGTGGTTCTGTTTATGTTGCACAGGGTGGCTCTAGATTTTGAGTCGGTGCATTAAATCTTTATTTTTGACCATTGAAGTGAAAGATACTGAGCAGTAGTATCATATAATGAAGTTTATTATGCTTAATACTGTAGTACTATCTTTCGAGTGTGCGAACGATTAAAGCCTTGTTTATAACACTTTGCGTCGAAAGCTTTAGAATCAGTGAAAAACGGTTTTTTTCTCCAGTGGTGCTATTTCTCTTTGCTACACAAGATGGCTATAATGTTTGGGTTTGTGAATTAATTCATTACGTTTACTGCAGTATTCAATTGATTAATTTAGCTTTTCGATCATTCGTCCATCTTTATTGTGCAATAAAGGTGCTGTGGAGGTGAAAAGCTAGTTCTAAATTCTCCTAATTTTCGAGTTTTTCCTGTGATTATTCAATGTCAGGTTAGGTAAAAATATATATGTATTTTTAATCACGGAATTCGAAAAAGTAAAATGGACCAAAAAAGATCTTAGCGACACGATAATTGATTGGCAACTGACTTAAAACTACAACATTTTAACTTGGCAGAAGCTTTTTCTGTTAGATATTGAAAGTGAACGTGTCAAAACATTATCACTATATTGCTTGTGGTATATTTCCTGCGTCAATCAATTGAATTGCCATTAAGAGGACTTTCAAAGTATTATATTTCAAATCTTCGCAGTAAACACTTTACCACAGGTACCACGCGAGGGTAAAGCTCGAGAATTATGTAATCACATTTAACGAGATTTAACGCTTGGCTCCTGAATGCGGTAGGTTTCAATTGACAAACGCGCGTTCTTCCAAATCGATCCCGCAATTTAACACTCCGAATTCGTCATTAGTGGAGTTTCTTTCTTTGTTATTATTTGTCACATTTACGGTCTACAATCTCCTTCGCAGGACCTAGATCATCACCTAGATCATCTACGATGGCTTCCTGTGGTTCTGTTTACTCTTTTCTACCATGAAATATGGGTTTAAATCCTTAGAACTTTGAAATTTGATTCTGAATGGTACGCTGTTCAATAAACTAATTAAAGTCTGTGGATGTATATTGCTTAGCTAAGATGTTTTTGTTCAGCCTGAAAGAACCCCATCACTCTTGGTTTATGGATTTGCATGGGTATCACTTTCGAGCTGGTGTAACTGGTCACTGAGCAATCTTGCGATCATATTTACTTTGTCGTTGAATGTTTACTCTTCGGCGGGACGAAATGAAAGTTTCGCAATTCCAATTAAAGTTACGGATTCTCTAGAATATATATTTTTTCAAAACGGCTTTTTTTCTTTCGAAAGAGACAAGTCGAAAGAATCTTAAATATTGCTATTCTTTTGTCGAATTGTATTCCTCAAAGTGGATAGATCGTGCGTAGACGTGGAAATAAAACCAATAGGCTTAAAAGCTACAAGCTATCGAGCTTTATCTATCTTACCGTGAACGGAATCCATCCGAAGAGATACACTACTGAAATTAAGCCCATTGTTCTGGAGAATTGTGTTTCCGTATCGTCGCGTTCGACGGCCGCCGTTTTTGGCTTTGGCTTAACGCCGCGTCGACTGACCCCTGGAATAACCACGTTTGTGACAGAAACGCGCCTTTTCTTGGTCCTGAAAAGTTCCCAAATAACTATTAAGTTACAGCACAACACTACGATTGCGGGTAATCCTCCGAGTATGGCGTAGACAACGCAGAACGTGCGATCCGACGCGCTTTGTGGAAACCAGTTTACCATGCAAAAAGATCCTCGTAAGTTTCGTGCGAAACTGCCAAACCAACAGATCGGGAAGACAGAGAAGACAAAAGAACATGTGATGGTTACAAACAGAAGAAGTTTTGCTTTGTTGACGGTCATAGTTCTGCGGTGAAAGAACGGCCTAGTTACGGCTACACAACGATCTACCGCCATTGACATTGCGAGAAACGCTGAATAGAGTGTGGAGAACAAAAACACAAATCCTTGAAAGTCGCAAAGTTGTTGCCCGCCCATCCATTGCCCGTTTGTATAAAATAACCAGGATGGTATTGAGAATAGAGTAATCGAAATGAGATCAACAGAAGACAATCCCAATACAAAAACATTCGGGCTTTGAGGCTGCGAGTGTAACAGTTTGGCTGAAGCAAGTATAGCAAACGCGTTTGCTAACATTCCCGTTATTGATAGTATGTAGAAAAGTACGGCGTCTACAGTCAGACGAAATTCCCCCTGCATTATGCTTCCAGCGACCGATGAAAATGCTACTTTTTCTGTTTCGTACACGCTGCACTTTGGGTTCTAATTGTCCATTATTTGTCCTGGATTGCCTTGTCGTGACTCTATATTGATCGCGTTTGTTGCATATTCATCGTGACGATTTGTTTCCGTCTAACTTCATTTTTTTCTCCCTTTGAGAAACTGAAAACAACGGCATGCTACTGCTTTTGACGAGCAGCAGTTGTGCTTACTGTATGTTAAATTGTGTATAAGTTCTTAACTATTTTGAATTGTAATTTGCACCTTCAAAATTAACATTCGAAATAGATAACTTATCAATCTTGATGGCTTTCAGTTTTTGCTACGTGTTTTTTCTTTTAATTTCGCTAGGGGCAACCTTGCGTGGATTTGTGGTAACTATGATTTGGCTTTTGGAAAGCAAGCATAGTTTTTAAACGAACGTTTAAATGTAGTGGATGTTTTTCCATACAAACAGTATGACGTAAAAAAAAGTATGGAACCTTTTTGATTATAGGAAGAAATGTAAAATATTCTAGTGGAGATCTTGAATGGCGGACTTGATTTCCCTTTGTGAAGTAAATCCTCTTATTCCCACACTAATATAATTCTATTCAAAAAACTAATTTTGTTGGACGTGTGTGGTGCTGTTTGCTTTAACTGTTTTTTCTTATGCTCGGTATGCTCGCGTTTTAATTAATTTCCATTTGTTTGGTCTTTTTCGAATTTGGCCAAAGTACACAGCATATTGATGGAGATGGAACATTGATTCGTCATTGATCTGTTGACTGGTATTGCAGTGCGAAAGGCCTCCATGCGGCGTCTTTCGCTCGAGGCGGCGTCTTTCTCTCGATAATTTGTTTTATATTCGTATAGGCTTCGTCCGTATTTTCTTCTTTTAGAGGTTTATTTCGTAATATACCCACAGCTGCTGAAGCTGCTCAAAGAAGCAAGAAATCATGTCCCTTCACTCATTTGCTTTGAGGACACCTGCACTATGATGTACCGTTTTAAAACAAAGAGATATTTACAATACTTTCACCCGACGTACTTATCTACTAAAATGTCAAATGCCGAGATATCAGTAATGAAATTGAACGGACTTAACCGCTGCTTGTAATCGTGGATTTATATGCAACTATCAGTCCCCGTCAGCCAGTTTGATAATTTCTCCGGCTGCTTGTGATTGGTTTAAATATCTCACATGACGTTATAGTTCCATTCCCTCCTCCAAAAATCTAGGATGGATACTGGCCGTTAGATCTCTTTCGTGGAAGAGGATGTCACATATTTTCTGAGTAATTTTTTTCTGAACTTTTTCTCCAAATTTCATTTTTCTGCTTCTTGTTGTTATCTTCAAAATAGTGTAATCTCATGGTAGTAGCACATGGTTAGAAAGCAATATTTTGGATAGAGTCATTGATGATATCTTCGCTTCTCAGCGAAGTGTCTTTTAGACATAAGATCCTTCTTCAACTAGTCCCCCGTCAAATGTACCACTGACATTACTTTTGAAGCAAGATTGACCAGTCGTTTGCTATGCATTACTTATTTAAGTTCATCTGATTTCTTTCTCTCTTTCATAAGCTTGTGGACGATCCCATCTTCATTCCTATCAGTACCCTCGAGCAGCGTAATGGCAAACCAGTTCAATTCAATCTCGTGGGTCAAGCCATGATGGAAGGTAAAACAGGTTCGCTGAGGATCGAAGACGCCATACGAAGCATTCCTAAGGGAGACTTTCAAGATGGTGTGATGCTCGTCACGCTACCATCAACTTATTACTATTCATCAATCAAAGACTCTGAGTATGTGTTTGCCTTTAACCTTGCCGACGCCGATAAGCTTTATCGGAGACCAGCGTCACCGCCCCCTGGACGAGTGACACCTGTCAGTTACTATGCCAACGTCGAGGCATACAACTCCACGGAATTAAGGGAGGTAAATATGATTTAAAGTCGGGAACAATCTATTTGACCCCAGAGGGTTTCAGTCTATCATGTTGCAATTATTGCTCTTATCGACACCTAAAGACAATAATATAACTCTGCAATGCCACTTGGCACAGTTTGTGTCCCCTCCCGTGTCCTCCAAGGCATTCATGCGATCATCTGGTAGCATAAGCATAATAAGGAGTTTAAGAAACGACGACGGCTACGGCTACGGCAACGCCAAAAAGCAATCATATTATTGGTTAAAAGAACCAAAATTCTCGTGCTGGACGTGCGGCACGCTTTTTTGAACATTTCTCTCCCGTACTCGTCAAAACTATAACGTGAAATGACCAAATTTAAGGTTTTGACAACGTGGATAAACTACAGTGAATCTTTCAGTCTCACTCTTTAGTTCAAATCCGTCCGTACCAATCCAGTTATAGGACACTTCGCCCATATTGTATAATATAAACAAGATGGAATAATCATGAAATACTTAGAATAGCTCAAACTTATATTTTAAAGCGCCGTTTTCGTCGCCGTAGCCGTCGCGGTATTTTAAACTCCCTAATTAGGGTTTTGAGAACAGTTAGTGGTTAACGGTTAGCGGTTAACGGTTAGCGGTTACGTAACGGTTACCTTGGCCTTTAATCTCACTTTCCTACAGACGCCAGGGTCAGGATCTGACCCTCGGGTTCGGATTAGTTGATATTTTTACGAACACGCAAATTGATATGATTGGTTTGTTTGATTGGTAATACCGAGGCGACGCACGATTGCTAAGTTGCCATTGGTCCCTTCTGCATGAAAGTGAGATTTAAGTCCAAGGTAACCAGAGGTTTTTCTCATCTCGCCGCTTCGCGGCTCTCTCGCGGTTCAAGAAAAACCTCTGGGACCAGGGTAAGTGGTGTAATGGTCAGCACTTCGGACTTCCGAGCCCAGGATCGCCGGTTCGAGGCTTGGCTCAATCACGGTGTTGTTTCTTTTGACAACCTGAGAAACTTTTCTCCACACTGTCTTGACTTAGTTGTAAAGGTGGATACCGGCGTCCCGTCCAGCCGGTAGCAACCGAGCTAAGTCCTTGATCGAAAAGTCAATATACTGGCCTCGATGAAGACGAGGTCAGAGGTGTGGAATCGTTATTTTCGTCCTCATCGAAAAGCTTAACGGCAAAGTAGCACACGAGCGACTGGGGCTGACGCGGCCGGAGCTTATCGCGATTTCCAGTAGCATGAAGCGACGGGGAGTATTAGGGAACTTAAGCAACGACAACGGCTACGGCAACGAGAACGTCATCTCAAAATATAAATTTACTTTATTGTAATCACTTCGTGACTATTTCAACCTTTTTAATATGACAAGGGTGTGGTAGTTCCTCAAAAGTGACACTGATCGGAACCGGCGGCGCTTAATTTAGGGGAGAAAATGAAAATTTATCTTCAAGTGCTGACGTCCTTCATAAAACCTCAAATTTGGCTATTCCACCTTGTTGTTTTACAGACGACGGCAAAGAAATGGACAAAAGTAAAAAGTGCACGTGCAGGGCGTGCAAGGCTATTGCGTTTGGCCACAAAATGTGCAAATTTGTGACGTTCTCGTTGCCGTCGCCGTTGACGTTGCTTAAGCACCCTAATGTTATCCTTCGCACGGGGCGCGTTACACCTCAAACATATATAGCTGCAATTTGAAAGCACTCACGCAAATATACTGAATAATAGAAATGATCCATTTTAGGTCTTTGGTGACCTGTACACAAGTCTGAACGTACAGTATAATCTTCCAGCCTTTCCTGATGTTCACGTGACCTATGAGGCTTCCACCGTTATGTTGAGTGCAAAGACCTACTGCCATCCAAACAACTTTTTATTCAGAGAAAATAGCACTGATATCGCCATCACTGCTCATCGTTTCCTTAACGGACAAGACGATGATAGCATTGGGTGCCCGCAGGGACAGTTTCGAGCTTCTGTTAGGTGAAGTAAAATGAATTATTAAGCTATATTTTTACAGGATGACAGTTTAAAGGAGCAAAAAATATCACTTCAAACCTCGGGAAATGCTGTTCACAATCAAATTTGTTGACATTATTTTAAAGAAAGCGCTTGTATCCGAACTAAATAAATTATAGAATTGCTTACCGGTGCTTTTGTTTTCAAAATTTCCATTGGTGCCGCT
>OX421449.1:7083688-7103688 GCA_949126865.1 Montipora capitata | reverse complement strand
ATGCAGAGAGGACAAAAACAATAGAAACAAGTTGCAATGAATCTGAAAGATATTAGCATATCATCCACTTTCCTTTGTCTTTGTACTCTAAACCTCTCTTTCAAGCTGAATTTTAATATATCGAATATGGCGTATTGAATTGAATTGAATGGAATTGTTGTTGTTGTTGACAATCCCTCTATCGAGTAAGATGTCTACTTGGTAAATAACCATTGTCAGTGTTCATTGCCATTGTTCATTGTTACGTTTATGAGTGCGTCGGTGACTGTAGAGCCCGAATGGAATGCGTATATTGTCACTGGCATGAGCCAAAGAAAAGGCGGGAATGCAGACTATACTTGCAACTCGCAATTTTTCAACCTTGTTCTCACCATTGACTATGCTATTCTTGAATTTTCCTTTTCAGGTCCTGATGGTGTTATCGTTGATTCAGTAGATGGACCTTGTCGATCCGGGAATTTTTTCCTCTCAGCTCTTCCAAGGACCAATCTTTATCTCCTAGTGATAGAGAACTGGAGCGAGTATCGCCAATCGTTCTTCTATAATTTCAACTGCCACATCAGCAACAGAGTTTTCGACGCAGGCGCATTCCGAATCGTCAACGGCACATGCGCACATATTGAGACCGAAACAAGTTTGAAAAAGAAAGAAAAATGTCCTGCTTTGAAAAATGTTCAAATGAAGTGCAGCTATAATGCAGCGAACTCTTTGAGTAAAATCATAATATTTCAGTTGATCATAGTTGCCATTACGGTTGCTTTGAATCAAAGTTGAGTTTTTCACAAAGTATAGTACTTATAATGAAAGCTATGCAAATCACACTAGCGTTTTCTAACCAGGAGTAGATTATTCGCATTCCAGGGTTGTGCTATCAAGGCAAACGAAAGAAAAATTGTCTCTTTCAAATTACTGGCCGTCGCTTGAATGATTAACATTAATTTTCTCGCCAAATTTTTCTTGCTTGATAAAACAATAATGCCGTTAGAACAAAGAGATTCTTTCCAACCGGTTCCATAGTTAGGAGAGTAAGGAGAATGTGTCTTTTGAGATTATAGTCACAATACAATATGATATAATACAACTTTATTTCACTACGCTAGCCACACACAACAAAAGCTGGTTTCCAGGTGGGGCGTAGGTAAACACGTTACAATAAAGTATATATATATATTTAAAATAGAAGTATATTACATAGAATCAGTGCGATCCAATAGAAAGCATGAAGGGCGAGGACGCAAGTTTGCGTTTGAAATCAGAAAGCGATTTTGCGGTCTTTGCCTCATAGGGAAGATTACTCCAGAGCATTGCACCACTATACTTAAAGCTGCGCTTCAAAAAATTTGTGTATGGCCTTGGAAGTGCTAGATCAGTCTCGATATTTCTAAGATTGTAATTTATGTTAGTATCATTTAGCTTTACAAAGGAGTTACTCAGTTGGGCGGCAGATAGATCGTTGAGGATTTTATACATAAGGGTAGCCTTTGTATGGAAGCGCCTGGTTTCAAGGGTTTTCCATTTCAGGTTATTCAACACATCTGTGGACCTAACATCATATGAAGAGCCTGTAATAACCCGTCCCGCACGATTTTGAATTTTTTGTAATTTATCTTTTAGTTGCTTACCACATGTATCCCACAGGGGTGAGCAGTAATCAAAATAAGGTTGAATGAGTGATTAAAGTATGAACATCAGCTGTCATCCAAATATTATATGAATTTCGATCGAATTAACTTTTATTGTGAAAATGAATTTTTTCAGATAATTATTTATCCAAATTTATCCACTAGCACTTTCTTTTAAAATACCTGTTACTATTTAAGTTTAGTGTCATCCATCGTTTATACAATATATGCATGCAAAAAAGTGTGTGATTTCGTTCTGGTATTTCCATGGCAATCCGTGTAATTTGTCTGAAAAATCTTGATAATAAATTTGAAAAATAACGTTGTTGGTTTGAGAATTCTAAAGTCTAATTCTACTAGCGGTAAAGTTCGGATAGTAAAGTTTCTGGTGTTGCCATTGCGGTCGTCTTTGCTAATGCTCCCTAAAGGCTAGGCTACGTTCTTAGCCGATGCTAAGCTCATTAATACCGTAAGCCCTGGTGATGAGCCTGTGGGAGCTTGCATATGGAGCACTCTCAGACTAAATTATATGCTTCAGAACCAAGTTTTACCAGCCAAGTGAAAATTGGTGGATCTACGTAAACAAGTCGGAGGACATGAGCAGCGTTGGTCTCTCTTAAGCTTCTCGCTGCCTTGGCATTCGTGCGCACCTGAATTCTGGGCTGTTTCGTGAGGGGAACGAGCGAGCGGTATGGAATTCCTTCCCAACCTTTGCTGGTTTCTCCGGGGAAATTGAAAATCTAATCATTTAACTAAGGAAATTTGAAACTGGGAAAGGGTGGTGTTCACACGCTTTAATGAGATACTTCACACAATGACCGTAAGACCACAATGACGTTGGAGTATTCCGTGGTGAGTATAAATCGATACGTATATTTAAAGATTAAAGGCGAATTCCTCGCATAGAAGCTGAAACAGAAGTGTTTCACCACCTTAACTTGAAACGCTTTTTTTCTTCACAAACACCGGTTTTTCAGGTTTTCCAAGATTTGGCCCTCAGTCATGCACGAAAACTAGAGCTTAACCGCCTTCTTTAACATTGCTTCATGTTTTTTTCACGGGTAACCCAGTTGACGCGCGAGAAGCATTCATGTTTAATTGTTAGAATCCTCAGTATGCACGCACTGCGGACCGCCAACTGTCTGTATAAGAAGCCTCGCAAGGTTTCATGGGTGTCCCTCGTGAGAAGATGGCGTCTTCAAACAATCAAGAAGAAGGTAAGACAAAGCGAAAACACCATCTTTTCTATAAAAAGTCCCTTAAAGACAAAGCACAGAGCTCTCTCTTGCTTCTTTTAACTCGACAATCGATCTCCGATGAAATCCCATCTTCTCCTACTTATAAATCAAGCTGTAAAGTCCGGCCCGCCAAAATTTACATCGATGCCGTTACAAAGAAGAAACCGATCCTTGAACTGAAGTTGTCCAATTTGATTATCTAGCAAGCACTTCTTACTCTTGAAAAATTCGTAACATCCTTCTCGGGGGTTGTTAAACGCAATGCTCAAAATATAAACCGCTTGGAACTGCGAGGTTTTTTATAACCGGCCATTTCGCCATGTGCATGGTAGTGTTTGTTACGTTGGAGGGTCAGCGGGATTTTGTAGAAGATAACTACGATTTCCGCTGACCTTCCATATATATTTCTCTATTTTATCGATTTCATCGGTAAAATGGCTTCCCAGAAAGTCGAACAAGAATTGTCGGTTGCTGGCCGGCTTTTTCACAAACCGATTACATTGTTTGCAAGCGAATAAACTTCAATAACCACGAAGCAATCGGCCGCCATATTTTAGCCTTTGTTTCTCTTTGATATGTTTGTTCGTGTTTCGCAGAGCGGTAACTTATGACCTCTCGATCAATCCTTCAATTTAAGTTTACTTCGCTTTAAAATCTTTCACATTTTGAGCCATTTTTGGCAAACTGGACTAGCTGCACAATGAAAAATAGCTTTCAGTCAGTTTTCTTGGGAAAAGGGCGTGATTTCTTTGCAAATGGCTGAAGGCCAATCCCTTCGATCGAAAGCGTTTTAAACCCATTTGAAGAACGGTTAATTCGAGCAAAATATATATTTCCTGCGAGGATACGAGATGAGATAGGTAAAATTCATGAATCCTCAAAACGTATATTGGGATGTATGCTTGGAAAGGCAACTGTGAAGGAAATTGAAGACGTTCTTATTAAAATATTGATGACGGCATTCCCTCGAAATTGAAACCTGTTAAATTTTTTCGCTTCCTGGAGATCATTCACATGACATCTAAGACTCTCAATTCCAGAGAACTTTCATCTCTTTACTTCTAGCTGTAGCTAGATTGCTAGATCTGATGAAAATAAAATCTATACTTTACAGATTCAGTACTCTCAAGGCTCTAATTTGATTTTCCACAGATTGTGATATTTCTCCAGATTTATTGATAGAGACAACCAAAATTGATCGCAAAATTTCTTCTTAAAAATTAAACTTCTTGTGAAATTATTTCCAAATTTCACTGGTATCTTATTTAGCCTCAAGTTTTGGCTAGAGAATGTCTGGAAGTTGTTAGGTCCATTTCATAAATAAATGAACCTGTTAGGGACACTGAACAGAGATGAAATAAAATCAACACATATCAAATCTTAGGTTGGTTTTTGAGGAGGGGAAAGCTGGAAATGCCGGGAGTAAAACCTCTTGGTGCAGAGTAGAGAACCGACAAACTTAACCCACATATGACACAGCATCTGGGAATGGAACCCTGGGGCCACATTGGTGGGAGGAAAGTGCTCTCACCACTGCGCCATCCCTGCTCTCAGCAAAAAAACCTTTTGGTCATTTTTAAAGTGGCAGTAATTGCCAGAGTAATTTTCTGTCTGGAACTTGCGAGTCAGTAAGAGAATGGACCACAGTGAAGTTCTTTTCAATGATGTAGGCAATTTATTTATTTATTTATTTATTTATTTATTTAGTTTCAGGGGCTATAAAAGTGATGACAAAAGAGGAAAAGACTGGGGATGAAAAGGAACAAACAATACAAGCATTGGATCCTCAAAACAAAAAGAATGACTCTGAAATTGAACAGAAAACAGCAATATCCCAGCCATCAGCCCTAGTGAGCAATGAAGGTTCAGCTATCACAGATCAACAGGTAAAACTGATTGTTAGAATTGTTGCTTTCAGTGGTTATGTATCCTGTACACGTAACTAAAATTGCCAACCAGAAGCTTTCCGGGCATTTAGTGATCAGTGCATGTCAGCAAGCATTTACCTTTTTTATCCAAAGGCAGGATGCTTGCCCAAATTTAGGAGCAAATCAACAGGAATTTAAACATTACATTATATAAAAGAATTTGGTAGATTTATATCTGAAAAATAATACTTGTATTTACAAGTTAAAGGCACCAATTAGCAGCATGCATGCGTGGAAATGCCTTCAAATGGTGGACTAAACACCAAACAGCTATCAGATTGTTTTCAGACTGTAAAAATGTTCCCGGACTCTGAAATTTTTCGTTTATTACACATCTTTGATTGTCAAAGTTGTGTATCACACAACTTTGACCGACACTTTTGACAGTCAAAGTTATTGTGTTATTAACGAAAAATTTAGTGTAGTCTGTCCGGAAACATTTTGACAGTGTGGAAACAATATGACAGGTGTTACCAATTAATACTTATAAATGGAATGTACAGGTAATTTTTTTTAAGGGAGAGTGCCCCATATGTGTAAATTGTAGTTGGGTACATAAATACATTTTGTAAATCAAGTAGGTTTACACATTATATTTAACAAAATAATGACATTGTGTTAAAGTGTAGTTGAGTACATCGTAAATCTAATAGGTTAACTCATTGTATTTTCAGGGTACAACGTTAAACTATCTTCACTCATAATCATCACTAATAAGGAATTTTTTTAACAAGGCTCCCTGAAGAAGGTTACAAAAGTGGAAGCTGTAGGGTTTGGATGTCTAGGAGTATGTATTTCTGATTGTACATCAAGATCCTCTGTTTTTTGTTGGTTATAAACATTTCACAGGGCACGTCTGAAGTAGCTACTGAAACGAATAATGCAGTGTCTCAAGAGGTTGCGTCAACATCAAGTGAATCAGACTCGCAGCAAACGCAAACATTGTATGTTGCTATCCAGCCTGGGGCGGAGTCTGGTCAGGGCGACCAACCAGCAGTGTATCTTGAAGTAGTGGAGGCAGGCAGTGGCACAGAGGTTACATGTACATCAAGTGATGGACAAGTTAACTTGGTTCAGGAGGAGATGGTTATTGATAATGGTGGGCAGTAGTAGTAGTAATTAAAAGCTTATATTATTTAGCTACGCTAGCCACAATCGACAACGATACAGCTGGTTGCTGGGGCATAGGTAAAGACTTACTATATACATTAAATTAATTAACAATTAAGTCACAAGAATAAAAAAAATAGGAAAAGTGATAATAACACAGGGAGCCAGCGTGATCCAGCAAAAGGCAAAAAGGCAAGATTAGAAGTTTAAATTCCCAAAGTGATTGTGTGGCTTTTGCCTCGTGGGGAAGATTATTCCAGGGCATTGCACCACTGACAGTACTATACTTAAAGCTTTATTTTAAGAAATTTGTCCATTGCAGTCCACTGTACTGGTCTTTCTCACTCTCGCTCTCTCTTTTTGGAAATGTAATGTGTCAACCCATTCACCCTGGCTTGAAGCAGTCCCCATTGACAAGTTAAATTGTCTGGTATTAGACAGAGTAATATCTTGTCACAGTGACTCTAAAGGATTGGGCCGGGGGTGGGGTCGAAAGTTGTTGGGGGTGTTTTCCAAAAATCACACATTAAATTTGTAGTGTTTGTTGTGCCTTAACACTTCCCCACCTGACAGTAAGAATTATTATAGATTTTACTCCAGACAGACGGCTAACATAAGATTATTGTACGCACTGATTGGGTGCACCTTAGGTAAGAATGGGTTAAATTTAGTCAATTCCTCCTGTCCCCCTTGTTGACCCGGGGGAGGGGGGGGGGGGGTACTTCCTTATAAGAGGCTAATGGGGATGTGCCACTGGATTGGGTCACATTTTCACGACTGGATTGACCGTAATGGGGTTACATTTTTAGTAGAGTTACTAGAATGGGGTCACACATTTTCGGGATTTCTGGGATAAGAAAATTCTGGTAAGCAGGGATTTAACAATAAGAAGTTCCGCCGTTAAAAGATGGTTCATGCTGTTGTTTTAATATTTAACAGTCGGCTCGATACGGTACGTTTGTAAATATTTACGGTTAGCAAATGTACCAGAATGTTTGTACTGTAGGTGAAAAGTAAAGTGTTCTACATTCAATTTAACAAACGTGTCAATTCATTTAAGGATGGCGTACTTAGAAGGCTTTATAAGGTAGGGGCACAATCAGAAAGTGACTAAGTTGGGATAGCGAAAGTGACATTTGCTCAAAAGTGACTAAGATGGGGTCGATGATTGGCCACAGAATAGACTACATGTATAATGGGGGTAGGGGTTCTGAGAGGCCAGCGGCACATACCCATCCTCCTCCCCGGGTTGTTGACTTGATATTGGGGTTATTTTTTAAATCCTAAAAATATTTCAGGCCAGTGTTCAAAAGGGCAAATTACTTATAATATTAATTTTCTGATAATGTCCGCTTTGGTTGAACAGAAACATACAGTTGTTAAATACGTTTGGAACCTTTCAATGTCATTTTCTCCAATAGCCTCCACTGAAGTAACTACGATTCCCACATCGGTGCTGTCGCAAGTGATGGATCAAGCCACTTTATCCACTATGCAGGCTGAGATGATAGCGGTCCAGGTCCTCTCTCAATCAGCAACTGGCGATATTCAGTACCTGCAACACCAATCTCCACGATTCATACCCATCGTCACGTCTGCGGATCCTAGTACACTTAGTTCTCTTCAGGCCACTCTCAGTCAAATGCCTCTTGCTACTTTACAGGTGAGAAGTCTGCTGATCACCTGGTTTTAATAGCCTGAGATACACAACTGTACCTTTGAAGTTGCAAGAGCACTCACCTAACTCCAAAGTGACCTGAAATCAACTCCCAGACTTGATGTGTAATTGTATAGGTTGTGTTTGTTGGCTTTCCACTTTGCACAGAGAAATTGTATTGTGTTAACCCTGTAAAAATTAGCATTTAACTGTATTCAGTTATTCATGAGCTGTGATCATTAAAATGCTCTTGGTACATTTAGTCACTTTGGTCATGGGTCGGGGCTGTCTTATTTATACTTTTAATTAAAAAAAAAACTCAAAACGAAACTTCCTTACCTTTGTTTCTATTTAGATAAGCCCTTCACAGCCAGGTGCAACAACTCAAACCATTCAGCTTCCTGGTGGCCAAACTATTCAAGTGCCACTGAGTGTTACTCAAATGTCAGCTCTGGCATCCACCACACCAGACTCTGGTGTAGTTGCATCAGGAGGGAATGCCATGTCGACCAGCACAGAGGCTATCATTGCTGCTGCCACTAATGCAGAAGCAGCAGCTGCAGTTGCACAGGAGCAAGGAGCTACCCTGGTCACTGTACATCCTGCTGTGATAGAGGCACCTCTGGATGTGACAGAGGGTCGTCAGGCCAACGAAGGAGAGGAAAATGAAGGGGATGGTAAAATGAACAGTTTTTGTCTTTTCTTGAGGGTGAAGTAATTTCCCCATTAGGAGTCTTCCTCTTTTTCTAAATTTCAAGTTTTGCCATTATATCTTTTTTGTTGTCTTGTGTAGTAAGAAATTATTTTTGAAATTTTTGCATGTACTTAGTCTATGCCTCCCACACCCTAACCACCAAAGAGCAATGATGATGAAGAAATCTAAGTACATGTAGAGTAGACAGAGCTTGTCTTCTTTGTGTTTTTTCTTTTTCCATATACCAGTACCTGAAAAATGTTGTTGTGGCTTTTGCACATTTTAAACTATCGATGAATTGAAAGTATTGGGCAACGTCACCAGTTGTCTGCACTTTTGGAAAACCTGCAGATCTCTTTACAGTAAATCAACAAAAATTAAAAGTGCACTGTACGAACTTTAATCAGTTTTTGGGCAAATTAACCCATTGACTCCCAGGGGTTCCCCATTGACGAGTAAAATCGTCTGGCGTTAGACAGAGTAAAATACTAAGTCTGGCCGGTTTCGGCCGGTTTGGATGTTGATGGGTTAAATGTTGCAAATTTCATTTAGTTATATGGACAAAATTTCTCTACGTACTGTAATCCCCTCATGTAAATGTGCTATTAACAGTGAATAATTATGTGCTTAAGTTGACCACTCCCTGCGATGTACAAGTTGACAGGTTGTCTTTGAATGATGCTCTGCAACATATTTCGAATTTCTAGATGATGGTAAACCCAAGTACACCTGTGAGATTTGTGGCAAATCATACATCCGTTCGTGGTCTTATTATGGCCACATGAGAGAACATGCATCTGGAGAGAAACAGCACAAGTGTGAAGTTTGTGGCAAGATCTTTAACTATGCCAGCAATCTTCGTCAACATATGCTCATCCATACAGGTAAAGATAAGAATATTCCAAGATGTGATACATGTAGGTTTAATACTCCGTGTATATTTTATGCATTGTTTTAAAAGCCTTAATAGGCTAGCCAAAGCTGAAAATTCTAATAAAATATATAAGAATACGAGAGTAAATGTTTACAGCCTTATGCTTTCAGAGTAAACATGTGTCTACAGAGCCTTAGGTTTGAGTGAAAGTTTTTCTTTGAAATGTACATACAGTATGGACATTACTAAACAACAAAACACTGAAACACCGAAACAAAGCACCAAAACACCAGTATGACCCCACCCATACATTGAATACTACGTTCCGACAAAGGTTGGATTTGAGATTAAATATAGTTTTAGGCCTAGTTAGGCCTAAAACGTTATTGCTCCTAATCTCAGTCTTAATCTTAATCCTAATCTTAATCTCAGTGAATTGGGAGCAATAATGTTTTTAGCCTAATTAGGCCTAAAACGATAAATTATGCCTAAAACGATATTTAATCTTAAATCCAACCTTTGGTGGTTAGTAT
Source organism: Montipora capitata (assembly GCA_949126865.1). Taxonomy (NCBI): domain Eukaryota; kingdom Metazoa; phylum Cnidaria; class Anthozoa; order Scleractinia; family Acroporidae; genus Montipora; species Montipora capitata. The sequence continues at coordinate 7,094,032 of OX421449.1, read as the reverse complement.
TCAATGAATGGCGGGGTCACACATGGTGTTTAGTGCTTCGTTTCGCTTTTTTGGTGTTTTGCTGTTTCATGCTTTAGTAATGCCCACACAGTATATACATGTATAATCACATTGTAAAGCTACCGGTATATACATTTGTATTTTTCAATATTATCATGATTGTTTAACTGTCATATTAATTTTATATATTCTCAAAGGAGAGAAAGGAAATACTCCATTGTTACACTCAGTAAAATTGCACATCTTCAGTTGTCTGATAATATTGATCCTGATTTTCAGGAGAGAAGCCATATGAGTGCGAGTACTGTGACAAAGCCTTTAACAACCCCAGCTCTCTGCGATCTCATGTTTTGTCACATTCGGAGGACAAACCTTATATCTGCGATCATCCTGGTTGTGGAAAAGCCTTTAACAATCCTGGTTCACTCAGGTAAGGATACAGAGTACAATTTGTGCCAATGTGTGATGACAGTTGTCGTCCCTGGGATGTACATGTACATATATATCCAAGGCGTGCCCTGCAAGATATACATTATTTATAAATTAATGCAAGCATTTGGTACAGTAAGGGACAGCACACTGGTGCATGTGGCAATATTATTGTATCTCAAATTCAACTCCCAATGATATTAAAAAGACGTTCCGTATTTTTACAGTTAGATGCCATTGTTGTTCTACTTATCTCATGAAACAGCTATACTTTTAGAGGTGGTTGGGGGGTGGGGGGAAGGGGGAAGAAATGGAGAGGAGCTTAATTTGCATTTCCAGTGAGTGCACTTCCTGATTTTTTTGCCCTGTTCCAGGAGTTTCAATAGAAGCCGGTTACTGGCGGTATACCGCCGCCTGCTTTCCCTTACACTGCCGGCTAGTTTGCCTTGATTTTCGCTAAAAATGCTATCATAAACTTGTCAAACTGCCGCCTTCAATGGGCTATCATGGACGGCTATTTCAGAAGTTATTGAAACCCCTGCTGTTCTTTTCAGGGTTCATCGCCGAGTGCATCAGGAAGAGAAGCCTCACAAGTGTGATGTTGAAGGCTGTGATAAAGCCTTTAAGACCCCAGCCGAGCTGTCACGTCATGCTTTCAGACACACTGGTGAGAAACCACACAAGTGTGATCAGTGTGAGAAGGCTTTTATCCGTTATGACGATCTCAAGCGTCATTATCGCATCCACACTGGTAAGTGGCATTTCCAGTGCTCTACCCCATCTCTTGCACTATTACATTCATGGATGTTCATATTTAACATGTAACTTATGAAAATTTTAAGTAAACAAATTTAAATGTCTTTGTAACAAATTTTTCTTATTATTGTCAGAATGTGTGTAGCCTACATGCATGGCATAGGTAGTAAGTAAACCATGGGGTTTCCAGTTATGTGACTGTACATGTAGTTGAGCAATAACTTGAAGGACAGTGAGTACAGTTGGTTGAAACTCTCTGGCCTTTCTTTTTTCTCCTCTGTACCCTTAGTTTTTAACTCTAGAATAATCTTGACAAAGGAAAGCCAAGGGAGATCTAATTACATGTACATTAAATTTCTCATTTGCACATGACTGTACATTCTAGGTGAGAAGCCTTTCAAATGTGACCAGTGTGACTTTGCCTGTATCCAATCATTTGATTTGGTCAAGCACAAATTCACTCATAGCGGGGACAAGCCGTACAAGTGTGATATGTGCCCAAAGCAGTTCACACGACCAGCACGCCTCAGAGATCACATGAGGACCCACACCGGAGAGAAGCCATTTATCTGCGATGTATGTGGTAAAGGCTTTGCCATTCAGACTGGACTAAAGTCTCATCAGGTTTGTAGACATCGATACTATAGGACCTGTAAACTTCAGGGTTTAGTAATGCATTTATTTTATCGCACCGCCTCTCAGGGTTGCTTCGGAAACAGTGGACTCAAATAAACGTACAACAGAACTATATAAGCTAAAGACGATAAAGCGGTTCCCTATATCGATCCAATGCATTTACACTCTTAGGTTGTGAGGATCTTACTAGTTTTTGTTAGTTTAAGTGCAAGTTTAGTGAAGGGTAGTACAAGCCGCCTCAAAATTGACATTGAGGCCTTTTCCCTGGGTTCAACCAGGCAAGCTTCTGCATTATTGGTTTAAGTTTTTGTAAAACACATAATCTTAAATTCTTTGGCCTGTATAATTTATGATCACTAGGCAGTTTAAGTTTTCTGTACTTTGACAGGCCCAAACAAAAAAAAATTATGAAAAGGAAAGCTGTTTTTGGGAAAGTGTGACGGACTAACAGTAAGCAATGGGTTATACCCTGCAGGCTGTGCACACGGGGGACAAGCCTTTCAAATGTGACGAGTGTGACAAAACATTCCGCACGCAGCTGGAGTTACAGTCACACATGGGCCGGCATACTGGAGTGAAGCCATTTAGATGTGACATTTGTGGCAAAGAGTTTATTTCTACAATTACCTTCAAGCGACACGCCATTGTGCATTCTGGTATAGTGGAAAATAATATAAACAGTTTCTTCCATCTTAAATTTGTAAAGGAATAGAAATAGTGAGAATGCAGGGTTTGGTATCTTTGACATTTAAAGTTTTGGGGTGGATTTACATGAGCCAGGCCAGCCCGGTTAGCCGGGATCCCGGCTAACCAGGCTCGAGCGATCACAAACTTGATTTTTGGTGTTTTCCTCAGATGTGCCGAGATCTCAGATAAAAGAGCCAGCCCAGCTCATGTAATCGGCCCCTAACTTAATGACACTCTGCCAACTCTCTAAAAAATAAATTAAAAAATAAAAACAAAACCATTAATTTTCTCCACCGAGAATTCTTTTTTTTTTTTTGAGTCCAAATAATTAATTCGAATTCCTTTCTTTAATACAATGTATTTAAAATTGTATTAAATGCATTTCGAACCTAACGGTTCACCCGATTGCATTTCTACGGTGTAGTTGTATGCTTGTGGTTCAAACCTACCAAAGCAATGGGATATCCTCATTAGCTCGTTATTGTTAAATGATTGTAGGTTCTGTTTGAGAATCTTAAATAGTTTTTTGAAGTCTTGAGGAGTATTTTATAATTCATTGAGACATTATTAGTTGATGTCATTTATGATCATTGAGCCAACGAAATACAGGGCATTGCGACAAAAAATTAAGGGACATTAGACATTGCATTGCATTGGCTGGCGGACATTTTTAAAACTCAAAAGCGTACAATAAAATTTTCTAATTACAAAAAAGTTCTTAACTCTCTTTTTGCTCGTTTTTATACGTCTTTTGTACAGCTCCTCCTCCTTCAGTATCTGTTTAACGGTCAACTAACGTGAGAAAAAGATAACCTGATTGCTGAGGTCATCTGACCCCCGAACAAGTAAAAGGTGATGACTTTTTTTCGTGTTTCAGGGGAGAAGCCATTCGAGTGTAATGAGTGTGGCAGGCGTTTTGCACGGTCCACTGACCTCAAAGTCCACATGCCAGTGCACAGTGATGATAAACCATACAAGTGTGGAGAATGTGAGAAGATGTTCACACGATTTAGTACACTTAAAGAACACATCCGGACCCACACAGGTATGATGGCTTTAAAAGAGTTTTCGAAGCAATAGAGATTCCTTTAACTGGTGATTGAAAATTTGGTTCTACGTGCAACCTTGTGGACTGAATCCGGAACGAAAAGGTTCAAGCCAATTGTGCGATTTAATACTGACTTGTGCTTAAGGGCAGGCAGCGATTGATTGACTGCGGAAAGGATATTTCGCGATTTTTTGCTTACTCTCAGTGATTGGCTTGAAAGTGACAAAACTCGTGCTCCATTCTCTACCAATTAGAGCTTGCAGCAAAACCGGCAACCGGCAACGGGCGGGGATGATCGTATCTTTTAGGGATCAAAATCAGGGATCTGGTATCTTTTAGGGTATCTAAAAGGTTTTTGGGCCACCAAAGTCTAAGATTGTATCTTTTTGGGTATCTTTGCTGTTCTTGAAATTAATAGATCTTAGAATTATGACAATACCTTGCTAAACTTTTCAAGCAGAGGGTGTTCGAAGTTGACGTCTCTGGAACTATTAAAAATGTTTAAAAATTATAAATTTGTTCATTTTTAGCTGGTATCTTCTAGGGGTAAAAATCTTATGTTGCCACGCCCACCTTCGTAAGACTGCGGTATCTTTTAGGAGTATTTTTGAAAATTTCCGACGATCTTCCCCGCCCTACGATATATGGGAGTCCCTCTCCCCGGGGGCTTTGCTCTAGTTAAAGGGAACCTCCACTCTAACTACAGAATAGGTTTAAACCGAAGGAAATTATGTTTACAAAAAAATTGTTCGAAATTTGTTTTTAAAACAGTGTTTATACCGAAAAAAGTGAATTATAAAATCGCTTAATTTCACTTTCGATTTTCGCGGGCGCAGCCACAGCCATCTTGAATAATTGTAACGTGTTACGGTTGCCCTATTGTTCTGACACAAAGAGCTTTTGTCTAATAACAATAAGGCAACCGTAACACGTCAAAATTATTCAAGATGGCGGCGCCCACGAAATTTGAAAACAAAAATAGGCGATTCTAAAACTTATTTATTTCAGATACAAACACTTTCTTTGAAAATAATTTAGACTGACTTGACTGTAACTGTTATTTCCTGTGATTTAAAGTTATTTTTTTGTTGAAGTGGAAGTTCCCTTTAACGTAAATCTTTCTCCTCTTAATTAATGTCGGCTGCATCTACTTGACGATACTTACAAATAACTTTGACTTGCTTTTAGGCGAGCGACCTTTCAAATGCAATGTATGTGGCAGAGAGTTCAACCACAGGAGCCATTTTAACAACCACCTGCGGATCCACACTGGAGAGAAACCCTTCAAATGTGAGATCTGCGAGAAGGACTTTTCTCGCAAGGCGTCTCTTCGGTATCACATGAAGGTACACAATAAGAGCGACGGGCGAGTCAGTATCCGGAGCAACAAAAAGGGACCTGAGGACCAATCAGATACTGAGCTGATTGATGAGCAGTCACATGGGAACGCTTCTGTGGACCATGTACGTCTGGTGGTAACGTTTTTGCAGTTGTCGATTTTGATAATAAATCTCAAGACTTACATCCGTGCTACAGGAGTTGCTTGTGCATGTATCAACTCTTCTAGGGATGGGGAAGCGGGAGCGGGGGGAGGGGGTACGGCGGGGAGTGGGATACAGTATCAAAGTAGTTTAGCATCCGGGGGGAGATTCTCAAAGAGGCGAGGGAAAAAGGGCTCAGGCTTTGTTCTAGTCAAATAGACCGCGCACCGGTGGCTCAGTTGGTTGAGCACCGGGCTGCCATGCGGGAGGTCGTGAGTTCGACTCTGGCCGGACCAATACTCAGGGTCTTTAAATAACTGAGGAGAAAGTGCTGCCTTTGTAATTACATCCGCAAATGGTTAGACTTTCAAGTCTTCTCGGATAAGGACGATAAGCCGGAGGTCCCGTCTCACAAATAACTTCCATGTTCATTAGTTCCCTGTGGGACGTTAAAGAACCCACACACTATTCGAGAAGAGTAGGGGATGAAGTTCCCGGTGTTGTGGCTGTCCTCTGTGTGTATATGGGTGGGTGGGTATAGCAGGTCCGCATCAGCTGAATAGCTGCCAAAACGTGAACCTGCTCAAACAAATAAATAATAATCAAACAAATAAACATTGTACCAAGGAACCTTTCCAGCTTGATTTAGGGTACCTATCTCGGATTGATATATGACAAAGCCTGTTTTTCACCACAGACCATGTCAGAGCAAACCATATCTACCGTGAATATCAGTCACCTTGATAACGAGGCAGAAGTGCAGTTGGCTGAGGCACTGGTCGCCGTTAGTGAAGCTGTTGTGGCTGCAGCAGCTGAAGTGGATGATACCCCTCGAGTGGTGACTGTGGAAGAAACAGCTCACAGCGCCGAGGATGCTGTCATGCAGCAGGTTGGTTTTGTAAGCAGATAGCTTACCGGCTTATTAACGCTCCTCTCCTTGAAATAGCATTTTGGGAATACATGTAGAGAGCCTACCTACAATTCTCTGAAAGGCGGTCACCTTCAGGGCTAGCTCTGAGTGTCCCTCTTCCAGTGGTGTGGGTTTTTGTTTTGACATTCATTCAGGTGTAAGGTGTGATAGGCTGTTCTCTATCGAAATAAATGTTTATTTCCTAACCTTTCACCGAGTTTTGCTTTGAGAATAGCATTTTTTAATATACTCACTACTCCTATGCAATCGCGTTTTGTGCCCTTCGATTAACGCAGATCAAGGGGGCTCCCTTTGACTAGCACAGTAAGGCAATCTCTCGACAATCTTTTTTTCCTTGGGGCAAGATCGAAGTATGGGCCCGGTGTAGTGCGTTTTATCGTTGTACTCGATTCCAATTTCGTAGTTCCCAACACAAGTTTTTACTTTTCCTGGCATTTTTCAGCATTTGCCTGACGCTCATACAGTTAGAGCCCCCATGTTGGTGGACCCTGTGACACAGGCAGCTGTCAGTGCCGGTATCTCAGCTAGTGATGTCGGTCATTCTGTGGTGGAGACAGTCGTGAGTACCAGCATGTCTCAGGTAGTCGATATTCCTACCTCATCCGCAGAAGTTGCAGTTGGAGCAGCCGTGGCTATTCCTCATGGTCAGGTTCACATCATGGAAGTGTCCGACGGCACAGGGCCATCTGAGGTACAGGCAGCTATTGGGGAAGCCATGCAGGCTGGTCACGTGACAGTTGAGGCTCCTGATGCACTTGGTATTACTGTGCCGGCCGAAATTTTAGCTGCTATGGCCGCTGCACAGTCGCATCCTCATCTCTTGATTGCCACTGATGACCAACAGCTTATGCAGGCTCATGTGAATGTTGGTGCTGAGCAGCAAGGATTGGAGGCCCATACAACAAACGAAGCAGAGCCTAATGTGGGAGGGATGAGTGAATCTTCAGAGTCAGTTGTCCATATGGAGAGTACAGAGGAAGCAAGTGTTCTTGACGATCCACAGCATCCCCAGCTAGAACAACCTATGGAAACGGAATAGTTTTGAAAGATCTCTCATGCGACACGTCGAGTTCGCAACCATCCATTTGACTTCTCTACTTGGAGCGGGCGTCATTTATCGACCTCTCCAAAGAGGTGTTTCTCAGTTCGTGGTTAACCCTTTTCAACCTTCAGTTTCATTAAAACTACTTTACCTTAGTCTTCTGTGGTTTTTCTTCTCTTCTAAATGCGTAACGCTATACTTAACAGAACTTTCTGAACTCATTGCTTTCCACAAACATGTATTTTTAGTAACATATAGTGCTTGTAAGTAAGGGATTTTGTACTTGCATACGGCTTTCGTGATCTTGTTGTTTGCTTGTCCAAGGTTTCCTTAACTAAGGTGGTTTATCGTTTTTGTCTGGGATATTGTGTATAGAGTAATGAAAGTTTGACTCTCGTTTTCAGTTATTGAGCTCTTGTGGATTGCAATTCTCGGCTTTCCTTTACTTGATGAGCCGAAACAACAGGGAAAAAACCGTTAATTCATTTCACGTAGGATTAGTTTCCTGGTTTGGAAACGTCAAGATAGTTACTGTGACGTCATTTGAAGGTCGTAAGAGAGGATGAGCTAATAGAACAGATACGCCATACATGGGCCTCTTTCAATGAGCGTTTTTTGAAAATCTAATTTTAGCTACGCAGCTATTTTTAGAGAGGCACCTGACTGGTCAGTTGTGATGACGTAATTGAATTTTAAAGAAGCGCAGCATTGGCAACGAGAACTTAAAATAACTTTGCGCAACTAAAAATAGATTTTTAAAAAACTATGATGGGGCGTGGGGATCCGTTCTTTTACGAGAGAATACCGACTCTCCAAAATTACGTTGATAGTTTACTGTATTAAGTGAAAGAAGTTCATCTTAGGGATCTCATTCGGTCCGCACTTTTGGGTAGGACCAGGGTCCTTCTTCCCTGGAAGACCAAATTATTTTTAGCTTTTAGTGAGAAGTCGTATTAAGGCCCCTGTTGACTTGTGAAGCGCTTTCGTACGTTGTTCATTCGCTCTGTGATAAGTCGCTAGCCCAGCACGAATGCTCTCTCACCAAAGAGTTCCTGAGCAGGCTACAACAGCTTGGTAGTTTTAATAGTACTTAGGCAAGTGTGATGTTGAGGAGAACGAGAGCGTCAAGTACCAAAAATAGTTTCAAGAACAAAAATCACCATTACTGTAAACGTACCTTTTTAAAGCCGTTTTCTGCCTATTTAACAAAGGTGTAAAATGATCAACAGTTCAGGCGAAACCGGCCCTAAATCATCGAGAAATTCAAGGAATTACTAAGTAAATTTCAGTTTAGATTACGTCCTAGTAAGTTACCGTGCTCTTTCTACACAGTTAAACAATTTTTTTTTGTTGCAAGTCTTGCGTCCATTGCAGAAATAGGCAGTTTATCCTTGTCAGACGAAATTAAACGAAAAGAGATACCAGCTCTATTCCGCTCACAAGTAGCTATCAGTTGAACACATTGAGCAATCATTTTCAAGTCTCGAGAATTAGGCTGGTAGCAAACGCATGTTAACGTCTTCAAGCTCTCTAATCAAACGTGTCGTAGCTTTTCGGATTTTTTTAGTGGGATGTATGAGTGATAATCGTGATTCCATCTGTTGTCAGTCTTTCGTAAAAAAGAAATAAATTATATGTATTTAATTAAACCTCAGCTGGAAGTTCAAACATTTTTGTTCAACATTGTGCTGGAAAAACATGTTTAGCTATTAGCTGCCTTTTTCAACTTTAAGTTTAGCCCAGGCAACTGAAGACTTTGTGTTTGATCAACTTTGGTTTTTGCCGTCTGTTTATCCAATAGAGATGGCAATCAAATGTGATAATGATTTTTGATTGTTTTCGTGGTTTCCTCTTGTCAATCTTTGCATTGACTTGTGAAAAAATAAACCTTAATGACTTCTCCAACCGTTTTTGTTGGGTTTTTTGTTTTATTCCTTTCGGGTGTTTCTTAAGACCTAAGAACGAAGACCCAATAGACTAAAAGAAGGCCCCTTGGACCCGGGGAAGGGTTACTCCCAGAAAAATTGGGTGGGTGAGGCAAACCAAAATTGAACTCAAGTTGATCAGGGATTCACAGTAAATTTCCCCCTATATATGAAATAATTGTGTAAGTTTGAGAGAGGAAATAACAACAACTAACTGCCTCATTTATTATTTCATATATAGGGGGAAATTTAGTGTGAACCGCTGATCAACTTGAGCATAGTGACGCAATCCTCACTGCAGAAAAATGTGCGATTCTCCTCAGAGCTTGCCATATAAAGGTCCTTCCAATTCGGCTGAATGGCGGGGTTGGTTCAGTGGCCTAGTCGTAAGGCATCTGACCGGTAACCAGGAGACCCGGGTTCGATTCCCTGAACACATTGTCATTCATTTCCTTTGTTGTATCAATTTCTGTTCCCATCATACACTACTAATTATATATATATATATATATAGGGAGTCTGTAAGTCGATTTTCTCGTGGAACAGTGCTCAATACGTTGAAGCAGAGCGGAATAAATATTTTAAGAGGAAAAAAGGACGCAACTACATTTCCCGACAAGCCTGTTTCGTGAATCGCTACCCTCTTCAGGGGTTTAACCCCTGAAGAGTGAAGCGATTCACGAAACAGGCTTGTCGGGAAATGTAGTTGCGTCCTTTTTTCCTCTTAAAATATTTATATATATATATATATATATATATAATATCAGGACAACCATGCTGGCAACATGGCTGATTTATCACTTAATGTGTGGCATTTTACGTGGGACTCCCTAATGGGCCAGTTTTTCTATGTAATAATGCTGGATCAACATGTGATTCACAGGCGGACAAGGGTAATTATTACATAGTTATTACATAGAAAAACTGGCCCCTTAGGGAGTCCCATGTAAAATGCCACACATTAAGTGACAAATCAGCTATTTTGCCAGCATGGTTGTCCTGATAGTGTAGTGGTCATCACACCCGACTAGTGATCAGGGGGACGTGGGTTCAAATCCCGCTCAGGGCAATTACAGTTTTCCCCAGAAGTTGTCCAGTGTTGAGTTTCCCATAACTTTCTCTCAATTTCTCCTCAACTTGGACTGTGAAGCCATTTGCGATCCTCCTGGGGGTGATACGTTGTTGGCTCAAGGGATCTACTTAACTGACTCTTTAAATTAATTACCCTTGTCCGCCTGTGAATCACATGTTGATCCAGCGTTATTACATAGAAAAACTGGCCCATTAGGGAGTCCCACGTAAAATGCCACACATTAAATGATAAATCAGCCATGTTGCCAGCATGGTTGTCCTGATAGTGTAGTGGTCATCACACCCGACTAGTGATCAGGGGGACGTGGGTTCAAATC
>OX421449.1:7073688-7076188 GCA_949126865.1 Montipora capitata | reverse complement strand
CCAATGCTTTCATTTGCCCGGTAGAGTAGTCACCCCCAGACGAGGTTATCAACATTAAGCTTCTTCCAGTAAAGAGACCTTCTGGGCCATCGGGAGTTTCCCTAAATGTCAAGCCCGGTTGCACAACACAATCGATGTACTGTTTCAAGACATAAGGAATACTGTAATTCCACATTGGACTTGAAACTACGAGCTTATCTGCAGAAAACAAAGTTTTGATCATTTGTTCCACTGGTTCAAAGGTAAGCTTGTCGGTTTGGTCGGCGTCACCAGTTACCATTCTCATTTTACTTGCTACGTGCGATAAATCGTACTGTAAAAGATTCTTATCCCAAAGATTGACCTCTTTAATGACATGATGACGATTTTTGGATCTATATGCTCTGAGGAACGTTCTGGATGCAATGCCGGTCCATGATCTCATATCTGAACCTGACGAATTCAGATGTAGTATCTGTACATGACCACTGCCTTTTTGGAGGTCTTCACTGGACTTGATTTCTCCTGAAAACGCTGAAATAAATGAGCAGTATCTATTGGGCTTTAACAATGCAACCTTTGGCCCTTTTGTCCATCCAAAGATGCGATGACAGTAAGAATGGCCTGGAAAGAACAATTTTGTCATCATCAAACTGCACATGTTGCATGGAATGTTGACGGTTTCTTCCAACTCGTTCCCAGGGTTTTTCCTGCGGGATATTCAATGTGGCGGACATGGCCAACCCTTCGTGGCAAATAAATATCGACATTCATAATTCAAACCGGTTTTTTTTTTGGTTGTTCAATGTCCAGATCCATGTTCAACATTCGTACGGAAATGTTTAACATTCAAGCGAACAATCAAGATTATCAACTGAAGACAGATTCATGATCATCAAGACAGCTCGTCGTTCACACCTATTTGATGCCAATCACCATCTTGCTAAATTATGAATTATTTTCAGAACCTGTACCACATTCAGAGCCAATTCTAAAATTTCTTAATTTGTTACAATTCCGTGATCTAATTCGGCTGTGTCGAAAAGTGGGAAGGGGACTTGGGGACAGGGGACTCAGAGCCGTGGGGATATGGAGACTCAGGGATATGGGGACTCAGGGATACAGGAACACGGGGACCTCGGGATCTTGGGACTTGGGGACGTGGAGACGCATTTTCGAAGTATAGAATTTCAGCAATGGGAGAACATCCTAACGTAAAAAAGGAGTTGAATTGCTTATTACAGTACCGAGTAATTAAATCACTTTCTTCAGTTTGAACATCCTCTTTAAATGCATTATACTTTGCCCAGAGAAAATAGAGGGGAAAGAGAGGACATCCCCCGTACATGTCCTTTTCCACAGGTGTACAGCGTGGGAGTCGATCCAAAAATAACTTGAGACATATTACCTATGGAAAAGGCCATGTATCCGGGACGTCCTCTTTTTCCCCTTTATTTTCTCTTGATTTTGCAAAAACGATCATCTGTATGCTTTTCAAGTACCACCTAAATACACCGAAATTCCAAAATTGCATTGACCCTGTAGCTGAAATTTCTCATTACAACGCATGTTGTTGTTGTTATTGTCAGTGTTTCGCTCTATGTAAAGGAATCCAGGTGGCCATGGCCATCGGACCCCAACCCATTGATTCCGGATCCCGAATCCTGAGTCGTGGATTCCGGATTCCTCACTCAGAGGTTACTTCGAAATGGATCCTGGATACCATCAAAATATGAATTATGAGGATTCTGGATTTCATACAATGAATTCCGGATTCCAAAGCCTCACATTTGCTGGATTCCGGATTCCGGATTCCTTCACATTGGGCGAGTTGTTGCACAGAAACCTGAGCCTTAAGACTTCTCTGTAATTGATGTTTGAATACCGTGCCAATGTCCTTGTTGGCGGCATCTTTCCTGGCACTTGTTCGTTACCTTCGATGGAAATTTCGGGTTGTTACCGGTGACGGTTGTTGAAAATGCTCGTCATCACAGGACCATATAAGCTAAGTACTAACTCTTCACTCCAGTGAGTTAAGGTTTGACCAAGATCATAAATTGGCATATTTTTGTTTTACGAGGAAGTATTTTCCAATCCATGTTAACTGATTAAACTTTTTACTCATCAGTTTCATCTGAAATTAGTCACGTGATTTCTTAACGGCAAAAAACCAATTTGAATAGTTTATCGGAAACGGGAATGGAAAAGTCATCTTAATGTTTTTAGTTCCTTGTTGTAGTACCTCTAGCGAGGCTTTATCATCAGTTCTTCCTTTTAATCATATCGCCATCTTAACGGAAATGGTAAATGAAATGAAAATAAAATAAAAAATAGAACAAGTCACATAATAAATGTCCATAGAAGTCACAATGAAACTCGGAACGATGGCACATTAATCGGTATAATTATACGTTATCTGTAATCTTTCTTTAAGTTTCACAGTCGTATCTTGCTTCTGGATTTCAAGAATCATTTCCGGTGCAGCAGATCTGTTTGTTTGTTTGTTTGTTTGTTTGTTTGT
>OX421449.1:7063688-7066188 GCA_949126865.1 Montipora capitata | reverse complement strand
TTTTAAAGTCTCCTACACTATTCAAGAAAATCAGGTTAAGGGGGTGGAACATAGTATTTATCATTTGGTAGTGTTATTTAATCAAGTGGTAAAGCTCACCTTATAGTTAAGGTTTACAATGGAAATGGTTGTTCTTAATTGGCATATACCACGAAGTGCTGTGCCAAAGTCTCTTACAGTATATCTGTCATTGTTTATCTTTTTAGATCAATTTGGTGGAGGATACCAGGTAAGTGATGTCAATATCTACATTGTATGACCATGTTCTCTTGAAAGTCTTTTCTTTGATCATAACAGAGTAATCAATATTTTCTTTTCTTTTGTGGTTGTTCACATCAGTCAATGGACAGTTTTGGTGGTGGTTACATGCAAGATGGAGGGGGGTTTGCTTCCCCCATGGGAGATTCCCAGGAGAAAAAGGTTTGTGTCAGTGTTCGACACTAACGCTGGCCCTATTGCGTGGGGCAAGCGAAATATATCCGTGGGCAAGTAAAACAACTCTAAGACTTGCCCATCGGGCAATTAGAATTTTTGTTCAACTAATATTTTGCGGAACAATTTGATTTGCAACGAAGGAAGGGACTAGTTATATGACGCAGTCACCACAAGCGTGATTAAAAAAATAACAAAGTTACAATGTACATCTCTTTGCTGTCATTTAGTTTTCTGTTAATGTCTCTGTTCCTTATGTTTGTGTGCTAACTACTAGTTATGATCAACATTGACTCCAGTTGGCGTTAATGGGGGAGCACTGCCTTGCGTTAGGTTAGCCTGTGCGACTTCCGGTGATTGTGTGACAAAGGAACCTCACTTATCTCCCCAGCACTACGAGCTGAATGCAAAACAGCATGTGCTGGATCAGACAAGAATATCGGTTAGCAGGCGATATTCAAAAGGCAACGCAGCCAACAAGCCTGGGGGAAGTTGCTGCGCAGACTTAACCGCACCACACAGGAGTGTCCCGAGTTTATTGACAGACAACGAGGCCCAATCTCGACGCCAAAGGGAGGGAGGGAAAAAGCCAAATCGTAACCACACTAATATACAGTGTATTGAGAGCTAACTGCGCTGAACAACAGAACATAAGTGATCTCTAAATAGTTTTCACATGCTTTTATAGCTAGACAAAATTTAATGTCTGCTGGCATAGCCAGTCGGAAGAGCTGTACTACGAGAGAACTTAGTGTTACACGTGCCAACTCTTAGCTGTGAATAGAGCTTTGAAAAAAGCGCCAATGCCGTGGATCATACTAGCCTGCTAGCGACAACAAAGCTGCGAAGTTCGAAGCAAAATACAATAAATCCTTAGTGTTTGCTGACCTTGGCAACTAGACGGCACAAACTCTACATTGAAAACAGAGCTGCCATGAAAGGGTTACAGATAGTATTGTCACGATCCATTAACTACATTTTACTTGCGTGACAGTAAAATTGCCTTTAAAAATATATCGATACAAACCTCCAAACAGATTGCAAGAAGGAACATGTTGCATGCAGCTACATGTAATTCCAGGAATCGATTTATTTCGTTTAAAAGACTTCCAACAACAATTTTGGAAGAAATAAGAGTACAGAGTTATTCTCGGATCACTTACGTCAGATATAACCACAATGCAATGCAAATAGTTGCTAATTTTAAGGTATTCAAATGAGATAGCCGTTACAATATATTGAAAGCTAACCCAATAAAAATTGGTGCTTAGACTTGAATCTTTAGAACAACACCGTCTAAAAATGAGTGTTTAGACTTAATTTTGAAGATCAGCGCTGATTGAAATGAGTGCTCAGACGCGAATACTATCAATGTGTACTTTACATCATGTTATCATTGTGAAATGTCTACAATCCTCTCTGTGCCAACATTCAATCACAAACCAGTACGAACCCAGTGCAATTCCTGTATTTTAGTTGCTAGTGAACATGGTTCGTAACTGCCATCTTTCTCCACACGAAAAGAATGTTTTTTTACAATGGACAAATACGTATCAAACAAATTTGTCATGCAATTTCAACCAGCTTTGAAAGGCTTACCGAACATACTACTGGACAAATGGCATTTAATTCAAAACCAGCCTAATCTCAGAGAGACATTCCAGGAATCTCCCTTGAATTCTTATAGAAAAGGAAAATTCGCTTAAAGATATCCTTGTCAAAGCAAAACTGGACACACAGCAGGAGTCACGTTGGTCTGTCAAATCCATTTTAAACACATTTTTACACAAAATTGGCCTTTTTTTTAGAGTTTTAATGAGCAACAGGTCTTTGGGTGGGCAACCATGGGCAAAAAAAAAGTAAGTGTAGAACACTGTCCTGCTGATCTCTATTTGACAGCTCGTCAAATTTAAGCCAATCAGCATGCGACTCGCAAACACAGCAGGGTTCCATTTATTCGAGAGCGTTTCGCGTATGATGTGCATCGAAAGCGAAATGAATTTGTTCCATCGTCAGCTTTTAGACGTATCTGGGCTGCCATCTGCCCTTTCTCTGATCTGAAGCCATT
>OX421449.1:7043688-7048688 GCA_949126865.1 Montipora capitata | reverse complement strand
AGGAAAGTATGGATTTCAGGGTCAAACACCAAGTAGGATGAATCAAGGATTTGGAGGAAACTCAGCAGGGACACATGCAGGACTAACAGGAATTCAACAACAGGTTTGAAACTAGAAAATATCTTTTGTGCTGTCCTGCTTGATGTGCCTTGATGGCTAGTGCTTTCAACTTTAGAAATTAATTTCCCACACAGATGCAGGAAAACTCTATGAAAAAATGTATAAATTAATACTGTATATGTGTAGCACTTGATTAAAAGGGCATCAAACAAAAACAAAAACAAAAAGCAGAACAAACTAAAAGCAATTTCAATATTGTGGCTCATTGATTTTTGTCAACAGATACCATGAAGGCAAGTCTTTAAGCAAATAACTGAATTGGAAAAAAAATGGCTGTGCTCACTGCCTACTACCATCACTTAAATCGTCTGTTGCATATTAAATTTCTTTCCAGATTCAAAGTATGATCACAAGCTGTCAACAAGAGGAAGGAATGGCTTTTGGCGATATCAGACAGAAGCTAAGAGGTGTGTCTGATGCACAAATCAGGTAAGCTGAACCATGTGGGAGAATGGCTATATTCAGAGTAATTTGATATCTGAGATGGTTGCAATTTTGAAAGTAAATGGTGTTATATTAAAAAACAGCTAAAAAACGAGGTCTCTTCATTCCTTCTGTGATTTGTAAGGACTCTGAACTTTCCTTTTTCCTTTGAGAAGCTCGCTAACAGCCTTGGGACCTTCTTTGTCTGTCGGATTTCCACCTTTAAACAGTGTTAATTAACTTCGAGAGATGCCCTTACAAAGGCCCACCTCCAACCGACAGGCTTTTCGACCGTTTGTTTCTGTTATGGAAATTCGCATTGCTTATCGTAGCGATCTCATTGAATGAATTTCATCTTTGGCGGGATTTTCATATATGCAAATTGTTCCACGGCACGCAATAGACCATTTTCGAATTCTCACGGCTGGATTGGATCTAGCATGAAATGAAGGCTAATGCGGGCAACTTTTCAAATACAAATTAATTTGCCCGCATTAGCCTCCATTTCATGCTAGATCCAGTCCAACCATTAGAATACGAAACTGGCCTATTCCTGTCGGTTGAATGTGGGCCTTTAATGTAACACAAGTTCTCTTTTAGATGAATATCATGACTCTTTAACTCTCTTTTTATTTTCTTTATGTTTTTAGAAGTACGCTGGAGTTTCTAAGTAATGAAGGACACATCTATTCCACCATAGACGATGATCACTACAAATCAACGGACAGTTATTGACCTCTTCATGAAAACTGAGTGAAACTCTTGTCACCCTCACATGCCTTACTTGAACGCGTTGGTTAAATAGAAAGGAATTTAAGAAACGATGACGGCTGCGGCAATGGCGATGCCAGAGAGCGATTGTTCGATAAGCCTATAAATTGTTCTGCATTTTTGTTTTCTTCTGTTTTTACGTTTATTTTTCAAGGTCGTATGAAAGTCGTTCTATTAGAGAGATGTAGCATCACGTTTCCGTGAAACGTGAAGCGCAAAATTGACCACGTGACCATGATTTTCCCGCCATTTTTCGCGTTTGCTGTTTCTTTATGAAAGTAGGCATTTTCGCGTTTGCTGTATATGTGGAATTTTTGTTCTTTTGTCTTCTACATAACAAGTTTGTGGAAAAAAGCACCCCAAAACCATTTTTCGGTAAGTCAAACAAGGAAAAATTCGGTTTCATGGTCATAAAGCGTTCATAATGTAACTGACTCCTTACCTCATTTTTCTTCGTAAACTCATGTGGACTCTCTAATGACGCACAAAACAGCGTCATCGAAACTCGCAAAATTTAACAGGTAAGGATTTTCATTTTATATACAGTAGCGTCTATTAGTCTACAATCAGTTTTTAAGAAAAGGCTTCCACTGCAGGAATACTTGAGATTAACATTCCATTCCTTGATTATCGTGGATCACGCAAACCTAAAATGACAAGCTTTCTACCTCTACATCTACATATTCCAGCACTGCACCTGCAGCATGATTATTTTTCCTCTTTTAACCAATGAAATTGTTGTTTTGTGTTTAAGATCTGCGACGCCGACGGCGACGGAAACGTCGCGTCAAAATATAACTTTGCACTATCGTAAGCGGTTTCAGAGTAGATTTATAGAGAATTAAGGTTCGCATTTATATATATATATGACAATGAATTGTATCAGTCATCCAGTTGAGAGTATGATAAAACGAAATAATTCACTTACTGGAAAATTATTTGTTTCGGCCATACATGTATCACACGGCCTTCATCAGGAATCTGCCGAGTCAGCTTGGGTCACGCAAGTGTCACGTGATAGCTGACTCGGCACGTCCCGTAACGCACGGGTAAGTGAATTTTTTCGTTTTATCATATTTAAATATATATATATATATATATGCTTGTGTTGTCGTTAAAACCTTAAATTGTGTGATTTCACGTGGCTCTTATGCAAAGAATGGCAAAAATATGTGCAAAAATGCGTGTCTAGCCTCTCTACGCCGACCAAATTTCAAAAGGAGTTTTGTTTCAAAATGAGGGCAGTAGGTCTAATTAACATTAAGACAGAAGGTGGTTGCCATTTGCGAAAGTGGTCCGTGACTACCCGGCCAACGAAGAAATCTATCAATTTGTCCAACATTCCTAAAAGGGGGCGTGAGTCTCAATTCTTTTCTCGCTTATTGTGGAATCAGAGCTGTTTTTTCTCGAGCGGACATGTTTCTTTCGTTCGTTTTTGTCCAGTTTTCCTCCTTCACCAAATATCAGTATGTAGTTTATTCCAACATACGGAGAATGTACTAAGATGTAAATACGGATCCCACTTTATTCACGTGTTCTGTCGTCGCATGAGTTACTGAAAAAAGCTAAATGAAAGTAATAAGTGCAAGCAAATGCAAACATATGTCATTACTGTAACGAGAAATGGTTTCCATTAAACTTATAGCCGTCTTTTGTAAGCCTATTTGTTTTGAACACTGCCTTCTCTTACCAGTCTTGTTTTTGTGCCGCCTTATTGCTTTTTATGTACTGTGTAGCAGTATCGACGGAGAATGAACTTTAGAAACTAAGTTTATTTTTATCAGTTGTAAATATTTTCAAATAAAATATTAAGGGGGGGGGGGAGGGTCCACTAGTGATAAACGCCTAAGGGCTAGGTCTTTTTTTGCCCTTTTTTTCAAGTTCTAGCAGCTTAAAGGGGCTAGGTCACGCTATTTTAGGTAATTTTGTTTAATTTTGTTAATTATGAGCTCTAAACGTCAAATTGGCAGAGCAAAATCACGGCCACATAACAACTGAGAATGATTTTCCAGCTTTGTAAATGACATTTTAATACAGACTGATGTAATTTTGAAAAACGGTGGGCCGACGTTTTTCAAATTTACCCAAATTCAATCCATTTCAATCCTCTCCAGTTTTGTCCATCCTTGTCCCTTTTTGGCTTCCCTGCGTTTTGTTAGAGATTTTCTATAGTTTTGAACAGTTATTTTGATATTTTAGTTAATTCTATGACCATTCGATCAGTGCTGAAATTGCCTAAAATTGCGTGACCTAGCCCCTTTAATGGGCCATTTCCAAGTTGCTGTTTGTCTCGGTTTCGAAGTGAGTCTTGGTGCTCAACTATTGTAAGGGAAATGAGTTTGATTTGCATAACAATTCGCAACTCATTTCCATTTGAATGGTTGTGCACCAGGACTCGCTTTGAAACTGAGGCATGCAGCAACTCGGAAATGGGCTATTAAGCTTAATTTTCAGTTTAACTTCTACTGTTTGGTATCCTACTGCAGGGGAATAGCTCACTCCTTTGTGCAATTTTCTTGAGATTTCACACAAAATCCGCAGCGAAGAATTCAGTGCGTGATTGTGATCAGGTGTCATGTCTACATGTAAGCAGTGTCTTGTCCAGTGTTGTAGGATCCGTTTGCTTGGGATGAAATAACTGTAAATTGTTCTTGCAGCTTGGTTATTTCTCGAATAAGCTGTCCCAGTTTGTCCTCTACATCCTTCAAGTTAATAGCTTTGGTGAAGTCCGACTGGGTTCTTGCTTCGTTCAAGTCGATCTCACCTAAAAAAGGGAATTCCAAATATACGTCTTAATGAGTTGCATTCGGAAGGAGCTACTTTCCGAATCCTTCCACTCTCAGCCGGATCGTTTGGTTGGGGTACGAGTGAGTCACGTGTTCTCTTTTGTTGAGTATGCGCACTTGGAAATATTGCGAGTCATTCAGATCAGCTGATACCAGTTTCTGTCAACTGTCACTGATAGTGGGGCTGCGTTTATTCAGATATTATAATGTTCGCATCGCTTCCCAGACCAACCGATAACTGTCACAAATTTCAAAGATTTCGTTAGCGTCGACCATCGCTGACGCAGCTTTCAAGTCACAGAACTCAATTTGTTTGAGTCACTGAATTTTCACTTTGGAGTTTTAGACAAACTATCCAGATTATCGATTGTGTACCTCGCTGCCGTTTTATTTGTCGTCACGCCATGTAGGGAGGAGCGTTGCGTGACGAGATTAGGACATGTATTCTGACTGACTAGCAGATTATCTGCGATAGAATTGAAGATGCCTTGACAAGACTAAGGAAGTTTTATTTTACCTTCTCGGCTTTGAACCTTTCTCGTTGGCTTCCACAATTTTATGTATAGAAGTTCCGTGATAAAGCCAGAGAATAAAAGACCCACGAAGATGCCTAAGGTCACCAGAAGGAAGTTTTGTGTGCCTTTTGATTTACCGGATAAGAAACTCTGCAAGTCACTACCCTCGTAAACCTGTTTAAAAAAGATCCAGAAGTCTTGCATGTGGAAAAACTATTAAAAGTGCATCACTTGAAAGCAACGTGACGCACAATAACAGCAACCCGGTGTGGCCAACACATCACGCATGCCCACAGCCATTTCACCCGGTCAATTGACAGCCATGGACAGCTGTTTCGACCTTGTTAGGCCACGTCAGCATGGCATAGCCAACTTACAAGGCGGG
>OX421449.1:7031188-7036188 GCA_949126865.1 Montipora capitata | reverse complement strand
TAAAATATAGGCAAGCTTTGCGTACGTGTGGTAGTGCAGTAGCACAGCGCTGTAATCTATAATTGTCAACTGCTCGAACTTGACTCGTGACTCGCACTTGTCTCTTGACTAGAACTTGACTCGTGCAATGAGTAAACTCTTCCTGCAAGGATTGCAGTTCTGGCGCAAATCCTACGCAGGTTGCTCGGAGGTGAATAGTTATACATGTTCATTGCCGCAACAGCCACTCAATGCTGAACTACGGATAAGATATGGAGAAAAAGTTTGCCCGGGCTACTCGGAGTTGTGAATACAAGCAACGAAGGTAAACGTCTTCGAAGGGGAAGAGGGTTGGAAACGCTTTTTACCGACGGTGCTAGGGAAACCTAGCAAAAAGAGGAAATAAACTTGAGAAACATGACTTAGATAGGTTAATTACTGTCCCTAAGAACTAACAACGGTCTAAATGGTCAGAATAGGGTGGTGAGAATATTTATCAATAGTGCGTCATGAATTCCAGCAAAGGATATTTGGAGCCAATCGGAGCGTGCCTTCAATTCTTACAATAAATTTACCTGGCTTGAGCCGGCGATCCAATCGAAACCAAATACCTGGTCAGAGGTCAACTTCAAAAACTTGACCCCGGTATATGGTCACGTGAATGTGGTCAGCGGATACCTTGTTTTGACAGGTGTCAATTGACCATAACATGGAGATGTACGCTGTAAACAAGCTGGAGTATGGCCGCCATGTTGGGCACAAGTCAAGTGCTGATTACTTGAGCCCGCGATATGGTCGCAATTGGCATACATGAAGGGGTGGTCGTACGGTCGAACGGTGACCAAAATCACATTTTCTCGCACAGATGGGTTACCATATTTTATTACCAATGGTGCTCCGCGCGCGCCTCTATGGCGCGCAGAGCTCCACTATTAACAAAGATGTGGACAACAACCGAGGTGCAGTCGCATATTATTATATAACATAATCAAAAACGACAAAACAGAAAAAAGAGCAAAGTGACAAATCAAAAACCAAGATGCATTGCACCCATGAACGTCAGATCCACTGTGTTGACGCATATATCTATGATCTAGGGAAAACACCATCACTAGTAGCATCAAGTACACTTGTTGCTACCAACCAATTGCCAACCAAATCAAAAATCGAAGTGTTCAGTCGTCCATTTTAAAGAGCTATTGAGAAGGTTCTTCATCACACCTCCTTTTAAAGGTCCTTACCGTTCACCTTAGCTCCTCTTTGTCTCGCCTGTAACTCCGCTGATGTATTGACCAATACTCCAATCTGAAGGAAAAAAAAAATTGAGCCCTTAACTTATCCAAAGAGAATACTTGTTATTGACTAGAACGATAATTATTACTATGGTATCTTACTTGAAAATCGGTTTGCCTTTATCTAGATCGGATGCCGTTTATTTAATTTCTTTAGTCCGTTCCGAGGTCGTTTGCTGAGAGAATCTCGCATTCTCGTCGTTATATCTTCAAATGCCGCGGAGTCTCAAATGAATAATTGGTTTGCATTTTCCTTTAAGACTGGAAATGGAGCCCATTTTTCAGTAAGAACTTTGAGTAGACCTAACTTTAACTCACCAGGATTAATTCCAAAACGGAGGAAATTCCGTCATGTTAAACATTATAACTATGCCCATGCGTCATGAACGCTTGTTTGCTTTAGGCACCGAATTCGACACACCTACCAAAAGAGATTGGATTATACGATAGCGTACCTTTTTCCCTCCCACGACTGCCAAGTCGGTGGCTGAAATACTGAGGGAGCTTGTCGCAGTTGCAGTAAATACGGCTATGACAATCAGACCAAACAAGATCCAAATGACGCCGAATAAGCGACCAAAAACAAACTTTGGGGTCTTGTCACCATACCTGAAATTCAAGTCACAATGGTGTAAGTCTCAAGCTCGATGCACTTTGATACACTTCACTTATTATTTGGTGGTGCTGTCTTCAGTCCCGTCCACACAGCCGCCGGAGACTGGGAACAAGAGCGACTGGTCTTCGTGCCTCCACGCATGAGTAATGTACATATCCCAAATGGTGTGTAGCCGACGCTAAAATTAATTAATGAAGCTATTGTTAAATGTTCTAACATCGTCACCACTTAATCCAACACTACTCACCCGACAGTTGTCATGGAAACGAACGCCCACCAAAAGCCTTCGTAAGTGCCTCTTGTGAAAGAACGAGGAAATTCCTCTTCGTTGAAGAACGTTTCCTAAACGATCAAAAATTTTATTTGCTGGTATATGATGTGTATTTCCATATGCAAAGAATTTTTTAAATACTGCAACTAAATGTGCTAACAGAAAGACTTACCAAAATCCATACGCACATCCCTGAGATGCCAGCTAATAGAATGGTAAACACCATGATGGGCCAAGTATTTTCCACCAGGCGGCTCATTGCGATATCATTCACCTTTCCGTTGATGTGCTCAGTGTCCATGATGAGAGAGTATCCCGGGATTTCGATCAATTCGTGAAAGATCAGTTTTACATCGTTCGTCTGATCGGACAAGACTTTCTTCATTCGTGCCGATATGGGAAACGCAATATCTGTGCGGTTGTTTAGAATTGATGCTTGGAAATCTCGCGCGTCGTCAAACACTGTGTGTTGGAAGCATGTGGAGTCCAAGTCTTTATCGTTAAACTCAAAACACTTTGTAATGATTTTTTGGAAGAAATCTCCGATTATGCCGGTCAGCATGTCATTGGATGATTCCATGGTGAGAGGAGGAATAAAAAGGACGGCTACCCGAATTTCACGACAGCGTGACACGCGGCGTGGCACTTCTGTGCCATTGGACTTCAAAAATAGTGCCGCTGTTGTGATAAAGATCATCAAACCATTCTTTGTTGACTTCATTTCATGAGATAATCCGTTGAGCTGCAAAAAAGGGTGAAAAGCACCTATGGTCATATGTTTTTCTCCTGGTGGAAGTGGTTGACCGGCATCTAGAAAGAGTAGGTCGTGTTTTAAAATCTACTTGGGCTGCAGGGAGCAAAACGCGATAGATATGGATGGCCAATGTGCCGCTCATCGCTTCTACGCGAACTGATAAATCTTAAGTCGACTAGACTTAAAAAAGCTATCTTAGTCAACAAGTTTGCGGATGAGTGCCGTGCTCCGTCAGTATTTAAACGCAGAAAGGTAAGGAACGTTATTTATTTGTCCTCTAGCGCTGGAGCACTAATTGGGGACACTAAAATCAACAAATCAACGCACATCAAATCAAAACTGGGTTTTGAGGAAAGGAGAAAACCGGAGCACCCGGAGAAAAACCTCTCGGTGCAGAGTATAGAACCAACAAACTCAACTCGCGTATGACGCCGAGTATGGGAATCGAACCCGGGCCACATTGGTGGGAGGCGAGTGCTCCCACCACTATATACGAACTAGGAAAAACACCTACTGAATCCAGGTATAAACCATGGACCACAGTTTGAAATGTGGACTACGGGCCGGATGTCAAATACATTAATTAAGCGAGTTTATACAGGGATCCAAATAGACCATAAGTGTGACAGAAACTCAAGTAAACTTGAGACTTACTTGACGCCTTATCGTCTTGTCATGTTTTGATCTGCTCAAGTACGCATTCGAGTGAGATAAAAGGATAAACCTAGACTTGAGATCGTACTTCGGCTTCTCTGAGGAAACCTAGCTCGTTTCTAATGTTACAAGGTAATCTACTTCAACTAAAATAAACCCCGTTCACATTCAAAGTACAACTCAGGCATACTTAAAGCCTTCTTACCCACCTACTGTAGCCTACTGTAGAGAGGTTCTCTCGCTTCAAACAGCTTTTCACTACTTTATCAACAATTTATTCATACATGACCATTAAAACTTTGTGTTACACAGTAAATGACTCGCTTCAGGGTAAAATATAATTAGATATGAGTTACATAACATAACATACATGTTTATTCAAACTCATATATAACTACATAAATTTGAAAGGGAGAGTTTAGAGGTTAACCTTATGAATAAACTCTCCTAAAAAGACAAACAAAAACAAACAAATCTTTGTTGTAAATCTTTGTATCATCCGCAAATAATTTAATTTTTGAAGAGACACAATCAACGATATCATTTATATATGATGGAAATAAAATTGGACCAAGAATAGTTCCCTGTGGGGTACCAGATATCACAGGTACCCAATCAGAAAAAGTCCCTCTTACGACAACTCCTTGCTTTCTACACGAGAGGAATTGCTTCAACCACTTAAGAAGTTTCCACTCAATACCGAGGCTATACAACTTTATGAGTAAACGCTCATGAGGAACACTATCAAAAGCCTTTGTGAGATCAAGAAATACAACATTTGTTGCTGCAGATGAATTCCTAGATCTGGCAAAGTCATGAAAAGTAGAGAGTAATTCGATCACAGTAGACCCGCGACCCTGCAAAAAACATTAACCAAATTGGTTTTTGTTTATCACATTTTGGTCTTGCCAAAATGACATTAACCTATCGCGTACAATTTTTCACTGATTTTGCATATCATAGATGTCAGCGAAATTGGACGATAATTCTCCCTCAAGTGTTTAGAACCTTTCTTATGAAGTGGGACAATGTCAGCTGATCTCCAATCATCGGGCAAATGGGCCAGCTGGAAAGAGTGTTAACCAGAAATGAGATCGAAGGCGCCAATTCGAACAAAAGAAGCTGATGAAAGATCTTGTGTTTCGTCCACCAGCATGGCGGCCATAACGCAACGTGAAAACCACCTAAACTAAACACAATTACTCCATCGATGTGTTTCCAAAGCCAACGGCCTCCGTACGACTCAATCAGTGACCAATCAGATGTACGCGATCTTGTGTTGAGTGTATAATAAGGCGAGTTATAATGTTGATATACTGTCAAGCCATCCTCATGTTTATTAATATTTAATATGCTTTTGTCGTAACTGTTCCTTGCTTCTAAACAGATTCTTGCGCCCTAAAAGTTTCAGACGAACGTTAATAAATTTATTGC
>OX421449.1:7018688-7023688 GCA_949126865.1 Montipora capitata | reverse complement strand
GTATGTTTTTTGCACGCTTTTCGTTTAAGGGATTTTGGCGGGGAAAAAAAAATGCATTCAAATTTAGTTTCAGTCACTGTTTGGAAAGAAAAAGAAAATACTGCTATAAATTAAATACAGTCTTAATTGGTCAATGGCAAAAATCATATCAGTTTCATAGAATCTACAAATTCAAGCTTCATGCAATTACGCATAGCCTTTATATTTTTATGAAATGTTATTCTCGGTTTTCACATGACGTCACGATCACCATGTTGGTGCCTCTAAACAAAGAAAAGGCGGCCATGTTGGTGCCCCGACCAAATCCTCCGGGAATTTAACTCTATTATTATGCAAACGTTTCCTTTTGTTTTCGTTGAAAAACATGGCTGTTGATCACATGAGTGAAAACCAGCAATTGAAATGCAAGTCTTAGATGATGTACTTGACTGGATAGAGTACCTTGCGCGACACTGAGTTATACTGCAACGGACTGGGACAAGTTAGGTTTAGAGCCCGGATGTACATGTGAGCCCGAGAGCAACGAAAAACGTTTCCTTTGTATTTTAATAAAGTATTTTTGTGCTTTGTCAAAAGAATGTAGATTGCGGTTTGCGGGTTTACGGACATTGAGACATCACAGATAAGGTTTCAAGGTTTTTAACGACATAGATGTAAGTTCATCGCATTTAGTGTCGTTTTATTTTCTTTGTGATTTCATGATTTAATGTGCGTCTTGTAATTTTGGTTTTAATTTGTATTTTAGTTTTTCGTTACCGCATCACCTGTTACTTGGATTTATGTTGTTCTACGGTTATACGCAAGGTTAAAGTTAAGTCCAGGGAGATCGGAAAATGCGTGTGAACGGAGTCTGTGTAATTGAATAAATGCTTGTTAATTATCGTCCTGTGAGTTTGCAGTAAGCTGTTTATGGCTGGTGTTGCGGATTTCCAATGACACTGACTGAAAGTTTTTAGCTGAGCGCGAGCGCGTAACCCAAGCACGCAATTCTAAATGCTGCTCATGATTCAAAATGGGTCACCGGAAATAATCAAATACCGTGGATTTCACTCACTTTTCTTCTAAGATATAGAAATATACATAAAATATAAACAGACATCTTCTAATCACGAATACTACGAAAAATTTGCACAAACGGTTTGATCGTCACTTAAATCCCTTTCTTAACGAAAAGTGGACACATTTCCTCAGTAATGGGGTACATTTTGAACTCCTTTTGGCTCCCAAAATCCCCTCTGTATTATTCCCTACGGACATGTCAATCAGT
The DNA here is from genome assembly GCA_949126865.1 of Montipora capitata. Classification (NCBI taxonomy): domain Eukaryota; kingdom Metazoa; phylum Cnidaria; class Anthozoa; order Scleractinia; family Acroporidae; genus Montipora; species Montipora capitata. The sequence goes on along the minus strand of OX421449.1, from coordinate 7,022,421 downwards.
CCTTGCATCCCACAGTTGTAGGTTTTCTGCTTTTAGAGGCTAGCATTTTTCTCTCAGTTGACTTCTTTCCGTAAATTTGTGAAACAGTCCAATTCCCTCAGATTCCCAGAGGCCCATGACTCGATGAACCCCAAATGGCTTCCCGCGGGACATGAAAAACAAGAACAAAATCGTTCTTCAAAAGGAAGTCAGAACTACAACTCTCCTGCTGTCACGCTCTAACGGTTCTCTGCCATTCCGTATATCGAGTAATTATTCATGTACATTTACCCTTATGCGAAATAAAACTCGACCACTTTTATCCTTAACGTGAATATATGTATTGCCCTTCGGGTAAGCGACTTCATTTGCCTTTGGAAGCGTGCATGTATGTGCACAGGCGTAGCAAGTATGGGAAAGCAATTAAGGATAGTAAGTTTTTTACTGTAGAGTGTTTTCACGTAACATCATGGCGGCCATTTTGGTGTCCCTAAACAAACGAACGGCTGCCATGTTGGTGTGCCCAACTAATCCTCTGGGAATTGAGCTCTATTATCATGCAAAGGTTTTCTTTTGTTTCGGTGCAAAAACAAGGTTACTGATCAAGTGAGTGAAAACACTTCGTAAGGAGAAAATGGCACAAGAAACAGAGACTGGCGCCACCGAAGTCTTCGCTTGAGGATATCTCGCGAACTGGAGGACAGAATGGCACCAAATTCATACTCATAACTCATAACTTTATTTATACTCGTATCAATTGGAGCTTGTTAGGCTCCTAGCATATACAGCTAATGTGTCGTCGAGTTAACAAATAAGTGTCGAATGTTATTTTTTCTAGAATATTTAAATTACCAAAGAACCATCACAAACTAATTAAGAGACTACAGACAAGTAAGTGCAACATTAGCGCCTATTTCGTTTATTAAGCCTTCTGATTTGTATCGACTAAAACTCGCCATACCAGCTCTCTAAATTCACCAAAAAAACAACTCAGAGTTCGGGCCACCTGTGCTCGCTCCAGCGCTCCTCTTCATTATTACTCCGGCTCCCAGGCATTTCTGTGGAGTCGCTACCAATCCAAGATGGCGGCTTTTTCGAAAGTTGTACTGTGACGTGTGCTTCGTCCCCGCCAAAGTGGTAACTATTTGGTTTCGTACTGGCTAGACTTGCATAGGTTTTGACTTAAGAAACGCTGGTATGAATCTCCATTAGCTTGAAGGTGTCGTTGTTTAGGTGTTGCCTGTTTGTCCTTGAAAGGTTTCCTCTCATATCTTGAACTTGTGAGGCAAGAATTTCTAGGGTTTTTTCTATGTTATCGAGCTGTTTCATCGTGCCCGTTTTGTTATTGAAACCCGCTTCGGTCACAGTTTCTTTGTCTTCAGAACAACGAGCACATTGTTATTTGAAAAAAAAATTATAAAATGCATTATTAAAATGTATTAGACCGTATTTATAAATGCGGCTTTGTAATTATTCTTTTGTCTTTATGCTAATCATTCTCACTAGCCTCGTTAGCACGAACAAAATTCAAAAGAATTTTTGCTCCAAAGTGAGGCAAGTGAGGATGATTGGCAAAAAAATAATTTCTTGGCCGCAATTTATGAATACGGCCCATAAAGAAGGAAATTTTGCAATTAGTTAAGAACGACAAAATTTCACGTTCGAAAGGTCCTCTTTCATTTTACGTCAGTTTATAAATCGAAACCAGTGCCAGAATTGGACAAAGTCCTTCATTCAGATGAAAACTGCATTGTTAAAAGGGGCATTCCATGCTTGTAACTACTGGTAATAGGCCACTTCGCAAAATACCATAATACTCTTTGTTTGTCCCCCCAAATTTTGCATAAGCATTGTTTTTGTTTTCTCTTGGGACCATTGTAAGTCCCAAGAGAAAATGGAAACAATGCTTATGCAAAATGTGGGGGGACAAACAAAGAGTATTATGGTATTTTTCGAAGTGGCCTTATATATGCAGTTACCCGCATCGCCGTTGAAAAAAAAAGTTATTATATATTCATGATAGATGAGTCTTCACACATCGCCAACCCAGTTCTACCCAATCTTCAACCCCGCCCCCCCCCCCCAAAAGTTTCAAAATTCTCCTCTCTTCAAACTGATAAAGTTTCTGGGAAGGAAAAAAATACTCACGAAAAGACGTTTTACGGAGAAACCTTTTTGATTTCATTAAAGACAGTTCCACCAAAACTCCAAGAACCAGAAGACCAAGAGAAATTCCCAAAATGACGAGAAGGAAAAAAGCTGTGTCTTTAGAATGTCCCGACAGTAGACCTTCTGTATCCACGGCAGGTTTAAAAAACTGTAGAAACCAATGAGAGATCATGGTAAATATTGTAGCAATAATACTTTGTTAGGGTAGCGTTATTTTCAGGTTGGGGTAAATCCAGCAGCTTATTTTTTATTAATTAAGGAGTAGAGTTTAGTGGACATTTTGCGACCTCAATTGTCTAAATTCCTGTAAATGACTGATGTTGAAGTTGGAGAAAAAAGCCTGGCACTTCATGAACTAATAGACCATATTCGTATTCTCATGGAAAATATATTAAGGTGATTCCTTGGTTTTGCATTGCGCAACCTAACTGCGCATAATTTATTACTTCATTGGCGCGCGCATTAGCTCGCGCGCATTGATAAAATGGCGGATTTTCATTGAAGCGAAGCCAAATCTGTCATGGAATGGTTATTTTCTCCTGAAAGAGCACCGTGAACTCCCCCCCCCCTTTTTAATGGTGTTATGTACTCTCAATAGGTACACGGAAAACATATTTTAAGGAGAAAAAGAGTTGGATAGTAGAAGTTTTAGTATTCATATAAAATGACGTGAAACTGCATTTGGAGCCAGGCATTGAGTGTGAAGTGATGATGTAGGGGTCCAATTTTCTTACATTTCTTTGCAAGATCGAGCAATATTAATTTGAAGTCATTTTACTGAAAGATGTTAGCCTGGACAAACAAGTAGGCTCAAGTTTTCATTGATATTCAGTAGCTCATGCTATATAAGAACAATTTTTCCGGTTGATGAAGTTTCGAACGCTTCTTGCGTGATTGGGTAAAACACTTAGAATAAAGGGCATACTGCGCGATGACCCCATCTTTTTATTGCATTTTTTTAATGTCCTGTGCATAAATCATATCCATTGTGCCAAGTTTGACAAAAATCTGGATAGTACATCATTTTCAACGGAATTACCTTAAAAAAGTATTTGCATTTGAAAAGATTTCCCCGCATTAATATTAGCCTAGAGTCCATTACACTCTAGTTCTAGTCCAATCTTGAAAAGTAGCTAAACCAAATCATCGTGCATCCAATTACTTGCAATTGCATTCTGGGCATATCCATGACACGGAGGGGAAACATTGAGGGAAGAGGGGGCAAGTAGAGGGGAGAACGATGGCTTAATCTGTTAAGGGAATGAGGGGAAAGTCTAAAATAAATATAATGATAACAATACAATACATACTTAATTGACTGCTCCCCATAGGGACTTTTCAGGGCCAATGAAACACAACGAAACGACGGAACAGAACAACAACAACTGTTAAGAATCCCAACTGGCCGGAGGCAAACCAGTTGGCTATTTACAAGTGCAGCTGAGAAGTTGAACCAAGGACTACCAGGATCAAATTCAACGAGCCCGGGATCGCCGGATCTCAAGGCAAGCGCCCTAACCACTGGGCCACACTGCCTCCTCCAATGCTTATCAAAAAACATATAGCAAGACGGGCATTTTGCAGG
>OX421449.1:7013098-7018488 GCA_949126865.1 Montipora capitata | reverse complement strand
TTTTTTTCGCTCGCTCGCTCGCCTTTGTCCCGAGCAGCGTAGAGCCTCGGGCAGGCAACTATTACCAATGGACGTCGGCATGCACAGTGTACTTATAACTCCTTTTTTTCCAGCTAAAAAGTAAGGAAACATTTTTTTGTTACCGACTTACCGGAGGGGTTTGCTCCAATGTACCTTGCTTCAGCCTCAGCCTGGCTGTCTCGTTTGAGCACACCCACCTGCAACAGGGGGCCAAATTAGGTATCATGTTAAAATATCCGCAAGCATTGGATATCTTCGACACTGTATGGAAGAGAGGACAGGGGCACAATCATCGGACCCTTATCTGATAGGAGCATACTGTCTAAGTCAGTAATCCAAGACCTGGAACACCCGTGAATACCATCAAGGTAATAATTAGCCGTTAAGTATTTTTCATGTTAGAGCGAGTTTCAATCGAGTGGCGTAAAACCAAAACCAAAGTAATACTTTGGCCAATCAAAAAGGTCGGAGACCATCTGGTAAACCAATCAGAACTCGAAGTAACTGCACGTAGCCGACACAAAGCGCGGGAAAATGTGCACGCGCGAGCCACGATTGGTTTTGATTTCACTTCTGATTGGTTGAAAAAGTGGCGCGAGAACTTTGAACCAATCACTGAGTGAAGTAATGCAAAACCAAAGCAATTCGCTAATTACTTTCGACACTCAATTGAAGACCAATCTAAATAAAATGAGCATCAAATAAGATAGCTTCGAGTTTGTATTTTCCTTTGTTTTTAACAAAAGAATGCACTATTTCCATGGACATCGACTCTGTTCTTTTGTTCTCACTAGTAATGAACGTTATTTAAGTGTCAACTGTATTTAGCGTTGGGGCACTAATTGGGCTCACTGTACAAAAGTGAAACTAACTCAACTCATATCAAATCATAGGTTGACTTTTTCTAGAGGCGTAAGGTATGCTACTCAAGAACCTCGAAAAAATACATGTCATTGGAGACTTAAACAGTACACTTTCGATTTATTAAAAAAATTCAGTCCCCGACAAAAGGCATCATCTCGAGGCTCTGAGGAATAAACTCATACAAATTCTTGTATTTATTCCCCAGAGCCTCGAGATTATGCCTTTTGTTTTGGACTGAGTTTTAACATAGTTAATAGAGAGGACTGATTTTGAAGCTCGGCAAACATCAAAGGACGTAACAAAGATTCCAAGATTTAGGTTGGAAAGTCCACGACCGTGCACAATCTTTTGTTTTGCGCTCATACACTATGCGTGAATTACGTTACCAACACGTTTCTGTTCTTTAGTTCCTCGGTACGGAGTAATCAACTATTGTGTTTTGTGCACGGTCAAGACCAAAAACGAGAGCAAAAACATACAGCAAAGAAATTTGTCGGGTTTCATAACCATTCTTCTCCATTAACTATGGTGTTAATGTATCGAAAATGGTCTATTTTACCTACTCATGTACGTCATGTGATTAAACTTACATCCATTCCTCCCAAGGCGTTCGTGAATTCTGGCAAAGCACTGTTTGTGAGCGCCGATGTCACTGTAGCAGTAAACATGGTTATGACAATCAAACCAACCAGGATCCATAATATGCTGAACAGGCGACCAATGAACGACCGCGGAGCTTTGTCACCATATCTGCATGGAAGCAATACAAGTTATGAAGCGTTTTAATCAACAGGAAGGATATTAAGATAACAGTCTAAGCCATAATTACATGAAAACACTATAAGCCAATATCAGCCTTCACGATCTTACCGTTACTTTTTGACTTTTTGACAGGTTTAATTTGTATACATCCAAGTGGCATGGGGCGGGGGGGGGGGGGGGGGGGGGGTGGGAGGGAGAGTCGTCTTTAGAGGTCTAACCATATTTTGCGATCTTTAAGTACTACTATGACCAAAAAATCATTTTCCTTTTTTCTTCAGAGTTTGAAAGCGTGTTCGCTTAACACAAATGCAACTTATTATATATGCAAGACACGAGTCTAAATATCTGGAAGCCCGAAACTCCCGTGCTGCATATTAGTTCAGCCGCGTACACACGCATTGCATTCCTTAAACCAGTGAGTCTATTTTCTCCTCGACCCAGCTCTCTCAAGATTTTAAAGTTAGTAATGGCGGACCAATAAATAACAAAATTCCAGTTAAAATATACAGGTGTCTTTTTAAAATAGAAACTTAAAACTTGGGTCAATTAGTGTCCAAAGAAAAAGAAGAATTGTATTTTGGTCGCAGTAGCACTTTAAACAGGGTGTAATGTTAATTAATGAACTACCTACCCAACAGTGGTCATGCTGATAAAAGCCCACCAAAAGCCTTCATAAGAGCCTCTCGTAAAGGACAGAGGGAATTCTTCGTTTTTCACATGATACTCCTAGGAAAAAAGCGTAATCGTTAACTGATTATGACAAATTTGAAGTTTCACATGCTACTTGATTGGCATCTGGCGAGAAGGCCAGCAAAGAAAATCCCTTCTCCTGTTGCTGGAAAACGAGAAGATCTTCGCATCTGAATACACTATCACTATCGATAGTTGCATAATCACATTGGATCACATGACATTTTCGAGCCTGCTGACCAATGGGATTATTGAACTCCATCAGGTAGAGCACTTTGTCATATCCGTGGTACGGCCGTCGTGAGTTAGATTCCTACCTGGAACTCTAAAATTTCTTTTCCAGATGTCCATTCGCCAGTTACATAATAAGATTAAATAACGAAACTTCTTTCTCGCGTCACCATCGACAATTCATTAGGCCATTTCCAAGTTCATGTCCGCCTTTTCTTCAAAACGAGTCTAAATTGCGACGTTTTTCTTATGAAACTTAGTTTTATTCATTTGTAAAGTATACAACTAATTTTCATCCCTTTGCACTTAGACTCGCTTTGAAGAGGAGGCAGACATGAACTTGGAAATGGCCTATTGCATTGTCCATGAAGGCGAAAGAAAGACGTTTCGTTATTTAATCTGATTATGCAAAGGGCGAATGGATAGCTTTCCATGTCACCATCGACAAGTCAATTTGAAGTTTTCAAGTAGCGAAGCCACTTCGTTCCCAGGACCTCTTCCTGAGTCTTCTGCGTTAACATTTTATCGTTGCCTCCAGTCACTCAATCGGGCCAACTTACATCATTAGAGTGCCTTAGCATCGAGGGGCTGCTTCTTGTCATAAAGGCATGAAAAGCATGTTATTCTAACTCGTCTCCCTCTTTTGAGGAGTTACACTTGATACCCGTAGCTAACAGTCAAGAAATGAACTTACATCATACAAGTTTCTTTCAATTTTTTTTTTTGCAAAACCAGAAGGTGATAACCCAGAAGTGATCTCTTTTTAGAACGGTTACTGCTAAAATTCTCGCGGAAAAAAAAGAGCAGCATGTATCCCATGCTAGCTCCATGATTTTGCATTTGCAAGTCTCAACCCCACGCGGGGGAGTTGAGGCTTGGTTACAAAGTCTCAAGCCGGTGCGGCTACTTGGTTGTATGCGAACCAATTAGGAATCTTGCGGTCACCAGGCCCAACCTGATTACCCATTATTTGGCGGAACCTGTATTCTAAATTTAGATAATACGTAAACTGATGCATGGGCCAAGAACAAATGAGAGAGATCGACACCTCTGGGACTTCGAATTCTGGCAAAACCAGAAACCCACGAATAAGAGCGAGCACCTCCCATACTAAGCCTATGTCACGGCATTTTTACAGACCAATCTATTTTTGGACTACCTTTGCCGCAAAGCAACAAAGGTGGTTCCGGTTCGGTGACGCTATGAAGTCAAGTTATTTGCTCCTGGCAAAACGCAATTTTAGTTGGACGTTTCCCGTTTGCCATAGAGCGGTTTTCAATTGAGTGTCGAAAGTAATAAGCAAATTGCTTTGGTTTTGCACTACTTCACTCAGTGATTGGTTCAAAGTTCTTGTGCCACTTTTTCAACCAATCAGAAGAGAAACCAAAACCAATCGTGGCTCGCGCGTGCACATTTTCCCGCGCTTTGTGTCGGCTACGTGTAATTACTTCGAGTTTTGATTGGTTTACTAGATTGTCTCCGTCCTTTTGATTGGCCAAAGTAATTACTTTGGTTTTGGTTTTACGACAGTCGATTGAAACTCGCTCTAATTGCGATGCCAAATGTCTCTTTTCAAAGGATTAATTTATTTAGTCTGCACCTAGAGGTGAGTTTTCACTGTGTGAGAGAGTGAAAGTGCTTCATTAATAACCCTCATATGTGATAACGTCTGACTAGTTTCACCACCAAGCCTCGATTTCGAAAATCAAACTTGTAAATTTTAGTTTGAGCTGAATCCCAAAGGAGCAAACTTGTAACGAATACTCACAGTATTTCATATCCAGATGATGTGAATAATTTTGTGAAAACGAGGCTTGGTGGTGAATTTTTAGCATATGCCTTCATCAAGCATAAGGCCTATTTGATTTAAGGATTTGGTACTCAACTTACCAACGCCCAAATAGCCATTCCAGCTATTCCTGTAAGAAGAAATGTCAACGCAAATATGGGCCAAGAATCGCAGAGCGAATCTAACACAAAACGCCTCGCTTTCTCGTTGTACAGATCAATACGACCAATGAGGACATAGCCAGGCGACTTAACGATGTCATAAAAGACGTAACTAACTTCTGAAAACAGTAGATCTTCCTCCAGGTCTTCATTAACAGGGAAGACTATATCAGCCTCATGGAGATCTACCTTAAAGAAATCCTCGGCTTCGATGTTTGTGTCGAAGCTGCTATACATGTTAAGCGGGTAGACCGAGACATTGTCGTTGCAGCAACCTTCGAAAGTTTTCGCGATGAAGTCAAAAACGATTCCCTTTCCGAAGAGGGATCCATTTTTTCCTTGCGTTACGATCATGTAGGGCGGAAATGGTAGCATTACCCCTGGGATATCTTTCTTCGGGCATCTCTTTCCCTGATCGTTGCTGTTCACTTCGTCAAGACCATCTTGTTCACTGTGAGCAATGTCGGTGCTCGACTTGGACAGAAACCCCAGAAAGACAGCAATTATAACCTTTGCAGTTTTCTTCATATAAGTAGAAGTATAGGTGAGGCCGGTCACCCTGAAAAAGGTAAAATGACGTATGGATGTCTAGCTACGGTATTTTGAAAGTTTTTAATTAATCCAGTTTTAGTTCAGTCTGTTACCTGGAGTAGCCGCTGAGTGGTAGTCATTTGTTTACCAATCTTTCAATAGTGCAAGTTCAAGTTCAAGTTTACTTCTTGAAATTATACAATTAATTTTTTTTAAATTTTACAATGAACACTACACGCGTATAGCAATGCTAATCGAGGGATGTAGTGTAATGGAATACGTACATGGCACTAATCCTACAAGACACGATAATATTAAGATAAAATAGAACCTAACATTAA
>OX421449.1:6993098-7003098 GCA_949126865.1 Montipora capitata | reverse complement strand
GACAGCTGTAAGTTGAATTTCATTGTTTTTGAATGTTGGAGTAATTTTTTAAAACATTGTTATGACAACTTATGTTTAACAAAGATCATCTAGCTTCTATGATGCTAAATACGGTCTAGGAGCCCCCGCCTAGTCCATTGTGAATAGAGACGTACCCTTTTCTCAACCCCCTCCCTCCCCCTCCTGACTTTTAGAGGTGAGGTGGCCTAGGAGCAAGGCCGAAGCAGCGAAACAGCTGTCCATGGCCTGCTAAGTGACCGGCTGAAATGAATGGTTGTGCGCACGCGTGATGTGTTGGCCACACCCCGGTTTTTTTTTTATACAGGCCCCCGAAGCTATCATTTACGTTGTCTAATCGGATGGATGAGCATTCTCTTTGAAATACAGTAGAGCCTTCACATACCCTCAGGCCAATACGAGTCACGAGTTCCGACGCTGGAACAAAACGCCCTGGGAACGAGGGTGTCGCTGAAATTTTATCCCTTTCTCGTGTTTTTTCTGTGATGACATCATGGGACTAATGGTGTAAATTATATGAATATAGTACGTAAGCCATGTTTGTGTGGCATCAATGAGTGTTGTGTTTATTCACCGATGGCTCGTGGTTTTTTTCGTAGCCATAGGAATCATAATTATTGTAGCAATTTCGTTAAGAAAGGTAAGTGTTTTTGCTTGAAGAGTGATAAATTGACAAGGTATGAGACTTTGCCGAAGTTTGCAGGCTAATTTCATCGTCACGGTGATTTTGTCGAAGTTTGCTGAATTGAATTTTTCCTGGTGATCAAGGTTACACAAAAATATACGTTAAGGAGGCCTGAAGCTGCGACCATAACTATCACTAGAAACTTGCCAAAACATTCCAACATTCAATTCCGCATTTATTCTGCAAATCCAGCAAAAACCTGAGGCCTCTTTCTGCATAGGTTTTCAACCTCTATTTACTGGCCTTCTTTGGAGTGTCGCTCATGAAATTCAAAGTAAACAAGGTAGTTTTTGTGCGTTTTTCCCGAGTAGTTGATTGAATTCGGTATGCACATAAATACTCCCACGCCATTGAGTTTTATTTACGTTAGCAATGAAAGAGGTGGAACCATCTGTCATCACTTTCACTAATTAGATTAGCAGACTCTGTACGCGTCAGTTACATATTAAAGATTGTGCAGACCCTATATCTGTCTCTATCACCATTCTCCCCTCGGCTGGCTTGTGTGACTAAAGCGGGTAGTTCAAGTTAACTTAGAATTAGGACTGCAAGCAGTCTAGAGCTATGGAGCCAAAGAAAAGAAAGTGTGTTTGGTTGAGAAGAAGTAGGCCCAGTGTGAAACAGACCTTGTTTTCAATTTTTTTTGGGGGCATGAGGGGCGGGGGTGGGGATGGAATTAACCCACTTGCTGTTAATTAGTACTCAGAGCACCCAGTCTGGGATCAAGTCTCTTCACGGCATGTTGTATTGATACTGGATGCAACCTCTTTTGAATGACCCCAGTAACACACTGGTCTAACTTATGTAAAGTATGAAGAGAAACTCTGTGGCACTGTCGCAGTGAACTAATTAGTAAGATGTTAAGTGTGTACTCGCCAAACCTGCTATACTAGCTTCTCTCCAAAAAAGGGCTTAGAGGGCAGAAATAGGCCCCACCCAGGTTCTTTTTTTCCTTATACTTCATGGAATATGCGGGGCATGTGATATGCGGGGCAGAAGATTCTTAAGCCGGTTACACAGGCGCAAGTTTTCATTGACAAGTACTGACTTGGCAAATGTTATTTGCTGGTGTGTAAAGAAGAACTTGCCAAGTTTTTTCTTGACAAGTGCACTTGTTCAAAAGCTAGCGTGCTAGCTTTTTAACAAGTGCACTTGTCAAGGAAAGAATTGACACATTGCAGAACTTGCTCGTCTGTACAGGTCGACAAGGAAAACTTGTCAAGAAAATTGAGAAATTGCGGGTGCACAGCGGTCTTGTTCTTGCATGAGCCATGATCAAAAAACGAAAATGGCGCAATGAGTCTTGGTGCTCAACTATTGAAATGGAAATGAGTTTGATTTGCGTAAGAATACGCAACTCATTTCCATTTAAATGGTTGTGCACCAGGACTCGCTTTGAAACGGAGGCATGCAGCAACTCGGAAATGGGCTATTAAGCTTGATTTTCAGTTTAACTTTTACTGTTTAGTATCCTACTGCAGGGGAATAGCTCACTCCTTTGTACAATTTTCTTGAGATTTCACACAAAATCCGCAGCGAAGAATTCAGTGCATGATTGTGATTAGGTGTCATGTCTACATGTAAGCAGTGTCTTGTCCAGTGTTGTAGGATCCGTTTGCTTGGGATGAAATAACTGTAAACTGTTCTTGCAGCTTACTTATTTCTCGAATAAGCTGTCCCAGTTTGTCCTCTACATCCTTCAAGTTAATAGCTTTGGTGAAGTCCGACTGGCTTCTTGCTTCGTTCAAGTCGATCTCACCTATAAAAGGGAATTCCAAATATACGTCTTAATGAGTTGCATTCGGAAGGAGCTACAATTGTAGTTCCCGAATCCTTCCACTCTCAGCCGGATCGTTTGGTTAATTGGGGTACGAGTGAGTCGCGTGTTCTCTTTTGTTGAGCATGCGCACTTAGAAATATTGCGAGTCATTCAGATCAGCTGATACCACAGTTTCTGTCAAATGTTACTGGTAGTGGGCTGCGTTTATTGAGAGATTATAATGTTCGCATCGCTTCCCAGGCCAACCGATAACTGTCACAAATTTCAAAGATTTCGTTAGCGTCGACCATCGCTGACGCAGCTTTCAAGTCACAGAACTCAATTTGTTTGAGTCACTGAATTTTCACTTTGGAGTTTTAGACAAACTATCCAGAATATCGATTGTCTCCCTCGCTGCAGTTTTATTTGTCGTCACGCCATGCAGGGAGGAGCGTTTCGTGACGAAATTAGGACATGTATTCTGACTGACTAGCAGATTATCTGCGATAGAATTGAAGATGCCTTGACAAGACTAAGGAAGTTTTATTTTACCTTCTCGGCTTTGAACCTTTCTGGTTGGCTTCCACAATTTTATGTACAGAAGTTCCGTGATAAAGCCAGAGAATAAAAGACCCACGAAGATACCTAAGGTCACCAGAAGGAAGTTTTGTGTGCCTTTTGATTTACCGGATAAGAAACTCTGCAAGTCGCTACCCTCGTAAACCTGTTTAAAAGAGATACATAAGTCTTGCATGTGGAAAAACTATTAAAAGTGGATCACTTGAAAGCAAGGTGACGCACCATAACAGCAGCCCGGTGTGGCCAACACATCACGCGTGCGCACAACCATTTCACCCGGTTAATTGGCAGCCATGGACAGCTGTTTCGGCCTTGTTAGGCCACGTCAGCAAGGCATAGCCAACTTACAAGGCGGGTGTTTTGGTGTGTTGGCCACACCGGGTAGGTGTTATGATGACTGGGTTCACCTTGCTTTCGATGCTTCATTGCATAATGATCTTTCACTGGAAACTCGAACCCGATATACCAGATAATCTCTGAGCAATAATGCTATGAAAATTCGAGATTTTGCATGAAATGTATGGGATTATTCGCGCTTTTGCCACCCAAGAATTCATCAACTATTGATGACTAATAACTGAGTCGTGGATACTCAGCATACATCTTAAACACTATTGACGCACTATTAAAGGGTCGGTTCTCGTGCTGCTTATGTTCGAATTCAGTCAAGCGCAACTTATTAATTATCCAAGTTGGTGATAACAAACAGCAACACAGAGACGGAAGCCCAAAGACTGGGGATTAAAAGAAAGAAGGACAGATAACGATGCTATGACATATACGGACACTTTTCCATAGAGGGATTTTATCACAGCTCGGTTGCGTCCACGGTTGAAGGATAGATCATTTTCCTGTGATTAAGGCACCGCGCCTTTTATAGTGCGTTTGCGTATTTAGAGAAGTAGCCGTAGCTGCAATTGTTGAAACTTATAAGAGTAATTTGAGTAGCTTGTGAGGTAATATTGATAATGACAAAAGGAGGTAATACAAGATATCTCACAGTGGGTTGCAGGGATGGCGCAGTGGTGAGAGCACTCGCCTCCCACCAATGTGGCCAGGGTTCGTTTCCCAGACTTGACGTCGGTTGAGTTTGTTGGTTCTCCACTCTGCACCGAGAGGTCTTTTTTCAAATCCGAGTACTCCGGTTTTCCCCTCTCCTCAAAAACCAAAAACAAACGTTTGACTTGATTTGCGTTAATTGTTAACGGAAATCAGTTTACAGTGTCCCCAATTAGTGCTTCAGCGCTAGAACGACTAGACCCTTAAATAACGTTCGTTTCTTACATACCAGAAACAATGAAAACAAAAGAGAAAAATTATACACTGTAAATGCATATACCTAATACAAATAAAAAAAATTGTAATTAATTAATAAAGATACAGCTTTTCGCTGCTAACATGTTCATAAAAGGATGGCTGAAGATCACAAGCTACTCAAATTACTGTTTTATACTCCAACATTTTTAGCTACGGTTACTTCATAAGATGTATGTTGAGACTAATAACTGGCTTGTAACAGGAACCCATGACTAGGAGGCTAATCCTTTAGAACTAATCCTTCAGCAGGAAACTCACATTTACAACAATTTACATCAATCATTAAAATCAAACCATTTACAAATTTACAATTTACATCAATTTGCATGCATTGTTTTTGCTACTTTTGTCTTTGTTTCACAATAACTTTATTCTGATTGGTCATTCTAAACAGTGCGTGCAGAGCCGAAGAACTCGTGGCGTTCTAAAAATAGAAAGATACGCGCAAAGGTTGACTCATAGGAGAGTCTGAATGGGAGGGTCCACATGTCGGTTGTCAGTTAAAATTTTATTACTTTGCCGGTTGTCGGTTAAAATTTTCGACCTTTTTCGGTTGTCGGTAAATCCCAATTAATATTTTTGTCGCTAGTCGGTAATTTTTCCCTCGTTTTGTCTGTAGTCAGTAATATTTTCTAGCCCTTTGTTGCTAGTCGGTTAACCCCATGCACACCCTCTCATAGGGCTTGTATGGGAGAGGCCTTGAAATCAATTTGCAAATGGTATGATGGCTGGTATATTAATAAAACAAATTTAAACAACGACGTCAGCAAAGATTCCCTTATTGACACTGAGGGGCGCTACTACTAAACAAATAGACCCGTAGCCCTTGCGGGCTACGGGTCAATAGCCCATGAGGCGAAGCCGAATGGGCTATTGACCCGTGGCCCTTGAGGGTGAGGGGGCTAATTGTTTTAGTATCACCCAACTAGTCGGACAGAAAAGGCAATTATTAAATTTAGCAAATGCAAGTTGAAGGAATATTTGTTTGGGAATAAAACGAAAGAAAGCGTTACGCTTTTCGTTACTCGAGGACTATTAATAATAGTCCTCTAGTAGCGTAGCCAATCAAAATGCAGGATTTGCATTAGTCCACTAGTTGGGTGATACTAATAAACCTTAGTAGAGGTTACTTTGGTTCAGTAGTACACCTTAGTTGTAGCTACTCCTAGCAGTGGCTAGGAGTAGTTTTCCCCCGCGCTATTGGAGTAGCGCGGGCGCAACGAAACACCAACGGCTGAAATCTGAGCCTAACTAAGATTTTAACAGAACATTTCCTTTGAGGTTTCCGACATGCAATAATTTTAAAGAAGAAATCATTTTCGTCTTACATGCACGGGCTTAAGATAGTCCAACAGGATATCGTCCACATCGAATCTTTTCAATTCTTTTGCAAAACAAGAGCCTTCGCCCATTTGACTTTTGGCGGATGGGGAGTCCCGAACAGCTACGTCGTAAACTACTTCGTGGTCGTAACTTCCAAAGACTTTGAGGGTGGAGTCGTTAAGAGCCTCGCTAAGGTAGTGTGCCGCTCTGTACCTTTCCATAAAAACTCCATCAATCTTATTCTCCTTCAGTTTAGAGAAAACTTCGTGAACTGTCGTGAAAACTTAAAGAGAGTGGGAAAATGGTGTGTTATTGATAACGCGTTTCACAACTACATCCGACACAGTATCCCTATATCAAATTTTAGTTTTTATTAAAACAGTGGATAGCGTTGAACGCGCGCGCTGATTGGTTAATCAAACTCCGGATATCCTTTGCTATTCACCTCCAAGCAATTCGTGCGGAATTTGCGCCCGAAAATGCTGTAATCTTCGCAGGAATAAATGAGTTAAAATCATCTTTTTGTGCTGCATTATCTCACTGTCTTAGTATATACTAAAACAACTATTCACCTCAATGTCGGTGGCTAGTGGTGGATATTTACCTTGCTGTCTCGCGGCTTGGTAAATACCCACCACTAGCCACCGACACTGAGGTGAATAGTTGTTAAATATGCATGCGATTTGCATGATGGCGTCATGCTACTATCGAGACCAGAATGCGTTGTCAAAATGCTTGTTATTCAAATTTTTCTTCTCTTCTGGGAACAAAGAAACAATAGCCCTTTTCACGTTTAGTTTTTCTCATTTGCATTACAATATAATATAGCATGTATGTGAGGCAATTTCGGGCTATTTTGTAGTTTTAACCCGAAATTGCCTCGCATTCACGTTAGATTACATTGTAAAGCACATGAAAAAAACTAACCGTGAAAAAGGCTATTGTTGAAATTTGCCTGACAATAAGAGCAACTCAAAGCATTCTGGTCTTCGTGGTAAATGACGTCATCATGTAAATCGCGTATTAGTAACCCTGGGCCAAATACACTTGACACTCAACTAGCCACTTCGCTGCTCGGTAAATATCCACCACTAGCCACCTCCACCTCGGCCGGTGAATAGTTGTTAATTAGTATATACTAAAACAGTGAGATACTACAGCACAAAAAAATATTTTTAACTCATTTGTTGCACAAGTCAAGTGCGAGTCGTGAGTCAAGTTCAAGTCAGATTCCAAATTTTGTTTTCGGTTTTTTTTTTCGGTTTTGTTTTTTGCTTTTTGTTTTCCGTTTGTTTGTTGTTTTTGTTGTTGTTGTCATTTTTACCTTGAAGCACTCTCTTCTTCCAAAATAATGTCTGGTCTAAATATTATAAACGGCTAGTGTGCAGAGGGGTTGAATATCGTGACACTCTTTGCACGTAATCCCAAGGAACACAAGATACTTCCCAAATGCTTGAAGTATTTTTTTTGTTTAAAGGCCCTCGTAGAAGGAGATAAAAACTACGTACGCATTGCCTAGTAATACATCTCCACTGCCGCAACAGCCACTCAATGCCGAGCTACGGATAAGATATGGGGAAACAGTTTGCCTGGGCAAACGTCGCCGACAGTGCTAAGGAAACTTAGCGAAAAGAGGGAATAAACTTGAGAAACATGACTTAAATAGGTTAATGACGGTTCCTAAAGGCTGGTTTTCACTAGCGACGGAGTCGGAGTCGTAGTCCCAGTCGTAAGAGCACTTATGGCTTATTGAAAATCAAAGATCGGAGTCGTAAGCGGAGTCATAACCTCGACGGAATCGGAGTCGGAAGAATCTGAACGTTCCCATTTTCTTCCGACTCCGCTTATGACTCCGTCGCTTATGATCCAGTGAAAACTAGATTGTCGGAGTTGGAAGCAGAAGCGAAAGACCCAACCAATCACAATGCTTGAAATCGATCATCGTGATTGGTTTATTCTTCCGCTTCTGCTTCCGACTCCGACAATGCAATTTTTACAGGATCATAAGCGACGGAGTCATAAGCGGAATCGGTGTTCCGCTTCCGACTCCGACAGTTTGATTTTCACTAGATCGTATCGCTCTGCGTTTCTGTTTTGCGACTCCGACTCCAACTGCGTCGCTAGTGAAAACCAGCCTTAAGGACTAACAACGGTCTAAATGGTCAGAATAGGGTGGAGAATCCGTGACTATTCCAGCAAAGGATATTTGAGGCCAATCGGAGCGCGCCTTCAATTCTTACAATAAATTTACCTTGCTGGAGCCTGCGATCCAATCGAAACCAAGTTACTGTACCTGGTCAGAGATCAACTTCAAAAACTTACCTCGATGAGCTCTAAATTTGACCCGGTATATGGGCACGTGAAAGTGGTCAGCGGATACCTTGTTTTGACAGGTGTCAATTGACCATAACATGGAGATGTACGCTGTAAACAAGCTGGAGTATGGCCGCCATGTTGGGCACAAGTTTTCAAGTGCGTAAAGACTTGTTTCCATATCTCAAAGTGCCCTTGGACGTGAGGGGCCTAGGATGGCGGTAGGGGGGTGAAGGGTACAATAGCTGAACCAACCCAAACCTTTACAAAAATGCTAACCTTAGGCCTAAACAATATGCTTTAGATAATGTTTAGGCCTAAGGTTAGCATTTTCGTATGGGTTTGGGTTGTTTCAGTTTTGTTGTTCCAGGCCCCTCACGTCCAAGGGCACTTTAAGATATGGAAACAAGTCTTTACCTTTCAAGTGTTGATTACTTGAGCCCGCGATATGGTCGCGATTGGCATACATGAAGGAGTGGACGTGCAGTCGAACGGTGGCCAAAACCACATTTTCTCGCATAGATGGGTTACCATATTTTCTTACCAATGGTCCTTCGGGCGCGCCCCTTTGGCGCGCAGACCTCCGCTATTACCAAAGATGTGGACAAAAACCGAGGTGCTATCGAAATTCAGGTATGAAAACAAATATTGCGCAAAAAAATATAAGGGGTTCGATTTTTCCACAGAGTACTCCTTTAGCAGTCGTATATTATTATAGAAAATAATTAAAAACGACAAAACAAATCAACCAAATCAAAGATTAAAGTGCTCAGTCATCCATTTTAAAGAGCTATTGAGAAGGCCCTTCATCACGATCTTTTTTTAAGGTCCTTACCGTTCACCTTAGCTCCTCTTTGTCTCGCCTGTAACTCCGCTGATGAATTGACCAATACTCCAATCTGAACGAAAAAAAAATTGAGCCCTTAACTCCTCCAAAGAGAATAGTCGTTATTGACTTGAACGATAATTATTACTATGGCAGTCTTACTTGAAAATAGGTTTGAATTTATCTAGATCTGGTGCCGTTTATTTTCTTTAGTCATTCCGAGGTCGTTTCCTGAGAGAATCTCGCATTCTCGTAGTTATATCTTCAAATGCGTCTCAAATGAATAATTTGTTTGCATTTTTCCTTTAAGGACGTTCACGCCCATTGCTACTTGGCATTCTTACAACGCACGCAAATTCACATGCCACGACATGCATCAAGCGCGCGCGCTAAGTACTAAATTGAACAATGATAGGGCAGATGGCCATTTCTATAGCTTTGCTTTGATTTAACGATCTTGGATGTTGGGAGACCCCTACTTTTCTTTTCAGAAACAGATTTTATTTACAATTACCTCCACATTGTCCAAAAACGAACAAAAAATCAATGTGGGAGGTGAGAAGAATTTCAAGATTTCTGTCCTCGGGACATGGAATCCTGCCATCTTGCGGCTGCAAGGCGCATGAAACTATGGTCGCTAAATTCGAACTTGTCCTTTAAGGAACCTCAACAGTGAACTAAATTCACTTGATGAGTCCACTTCAAAAAAGTTTGGTAGACAAAATTTTACTTCAAAGATGTAATTGCAATATTTTTGGGCTTACAGACACTGTGGCCTTATTCGCTAAAGAAGCCGGATTTTTTCAGATTTAGGGTGTTCGTCCGGGCAATTTCTCTCCAAAACGAAGTCGGTGATCCCCACATTTTTTTACATTTCTGACATCACTAACTCATCATCTTTCAATGGTAAAATTTGCAGGAAAAAATCAATGTTAAAAAATATTCGCGCGAACGTCCTTAAGCCTGGAAATGAAGCCCATTTTTCGGTAAGAACTTTGAGTAGACCTAATTTAACTCACCAAGATTAATTCCAAAACGGAGGAAATTCCGTCATGTTAAATATTATCAGCCATGCGTCATGAGCGATTGTGTGATTTAGGCGCCGCTTACGACCGACTTACCAAAAGAGATTGGATTATAGTATAGTGTACCTTTTGCCCTCCCACGACTGCCAGGTCGA
>OX421449.1:6980598-6985598 GCA_949126865.1 Montipora capitata | reverse complement strand
AGTCTATCCGCCAGCTTTGAATAGTTAAAAGTTGTTGAGTCGGAATTGAAAAAAGTATTTGATATTATCGGATTTTTGGAGAAATGCCATTGTTTAAGGCTTAAGACGTTATAGAAGACAAAAAAGGAAGGCTGTGGTGGCGTGTAGCTACGCCGAATTTGCTAAACGTACAGGTAAGTTATTTGATGGTTGTATTCATCTCAGAATTCAATAAATGATAGTCTCAGGAAAGGGGGCATGATAATAAGCTGATTTATACAAAGGTTGCAAGCTACATACTGCAAATGTAATTAATTATTTCCATTAATTCTTTGCTATTAGGTGTACTTGTTCCAAAAATTGTATGTTTTTTGCACGCTTTTCGTTTAAGGGATTTTGGCGGGGAAAAAATGCATTCAAATTTAGTTTCAGTCACTGTTTGGAAAGAAAAAGAAAATACTGCTATAAATTAAATACAGTCTTAATTGGTCAATGGCAAAAATCATATCAGTTTCATAGAATCTACAAATTCAAGCTTCATGCAATTACGCATAGCCTTTATATTTTTTATGAAATGTTATTCTCGGTTTTCACATGACGTCACGACCGCCATGTTGGTGCCCCTAAACAAAGAAAAGGCGGCCATGTTGATACCCCGACCAAATCCTCCGGGAATTTAACTCTATTATTATGCAAACGCTTCCTTTTGTTTTCGTTGAAAAACTTGGCTGTTGATCACGTGAATGAAAACCAGCAATTGAAATGCCAGTCTTAGTTGATGTACTAGACTGGATAGAGTACCTTGCGCGACACTGAGTTATACTGCAACGGACTGGGACAAGTTAGGTTTAGAGCCCGGATGTACATGTGAGCCCGAGAGCAACGAGAAACGTTTCCTTTGTATTATAATACAGTATTTTTGTGCTTTGTCAAAAGAATGTAGATTGCGGATTGCGGGTTTACGGACATTGAGACATCACAGATAAGGTTTCAAGGTTTTTAACGACATAGATGTAAGTTCATCGCATTTAGTGTCGTTTTATTTTCTTTGTGATTTCATGATTTAATGTGCGTCTTGTAATTTTGGTTCTAATTTGTATTTTAGTTTTTCGTCACCGCATCACCTGTTACTTGGATTTATGTTGTTCTACGGTTATACGCAAGGAAAGGAAAGGAAAGGAAAGGAACTTTATTTAAGTGTCTAGTCGTTCTAGCGCTGACGCACTAATTGGGGACATTGTAAATTGAAATTAACAATTAACACAACTCAAGTCAAATGTTGGTTGTTTGAGGAGAGGGGAAACCAGAGTACCCAGAGAAAAACCTCTCGGTGCAGAGTAGAGAACCAACAAACTCAACCCACATATGACGCCGAGTCTGGGAATCGAACCCGGGCCATATTGGTGGGAGGCGAGTGCTCTTACCACTGCGCCATCTCTGCACCCCAGGTTAAAGTTAAGTCCAGGGAGATCGGAAAATGCGTGTGAACGGAGTCTGTGTAATTGAATAAATGCTTGTTAATTATCGTCCTGTCAGTTCGCAGTAAGCTGTTTATGGCTGGTGTTGCGGATTTCCTGCACTCACATTGGCTTCTGTGACAGTACCAATGACACTGACTGAAAGTTTTTAGCTGAGCGCGCGCGCGTAACCCAAGCACGCAATTCTAAGTGCTGCTCATGATTCAAAATGGGTCACCGGAAATAATCAAATACCTGAATTTCACTCACTTTTCTTCTAAGATATAGAAATATACATAAAATATAAACAGACATCTTCTAATCACGAATACTACGAAAATTTTGCACCAACGGTTTGATCTTCACTTAAATCCCTTTCTTAACGAAAAGTGGACAAATTTCCTCAGTAATGGGGTACATTTTGAACTCCTTTTGGCTCCCAAAATCCCCTCTGTATTATTCCCTACGGACATGTCAATCAGTCCTTGCATCCCACAGTTGTAGGTTTTCTGCTTGTAGAGGCTAGCATTTTTCTCTCAGTTGACTTCTTTCCGTAAATTTGTGAAACAGTCCAATTCCCTCAGATTCCCAAAGGCCCATGAGTCGATGAACCCCAAATGGCTTCCCGCGGGACATGAAAAACAAGAACAAAATCGTTCTTCAAAAGCAAGTCAGAACTACAACTCTCCTGCTGTCACGCTCTTACGGTTCTCTGCCATTCCGTATATCGAGTAATTATTCATGCACATTTACCCTTATGCGAAATAAAACTCGACCACTTTTATCCTTAACGTGAATATATGTATTGCCCTTCGGGTAAGCGACTTCATTTGCCTTTGGAAGCGTGCATCTATGTGCACAGGCGTACCAAGTATGGGAAAGCAATTAAGGATAGTAAGTTTTTTACTGTAGAGTGTTTTCACGTAACATCATGGCGGCCATTTTGGTGTCCCTAAACAAACGAACGGCTGCCATGTTGGTGTGCCCAACTAATCCTCTGGGAATTGAGCTCTAATATCATGCAAAGGTTTTCTTTTGTTTCGGTGCAAAAACAAGGTTACTGATCACGTGAGTGAAAACACTCCGTAAGGAGAAAATGGCACAAGAAACAGACTGGCGCCACCGAAGTCTTCGCTTGAGGATATCTCGCCAACTGGAGGACAGAATGGCACCAAATTCATACTCATAACTCATAACTCATAACTTTATTTATACTCGTATCAATTGGAGCTTGTTAGGCTCCTAGCATATACAGCTAATGTGTCGTCGAGTTAACAAATAAGTGTCGAATGTTATTTTTTCTAGAATATTTAAATTACCAAAGAACCATCACAAACTAATTAAGAGACTACAGACAAGTAAGTGCAACATTAGCGCCTATTTCGTTTATTAAGCCTTCTGATTTGTATCGACTAAAACTCGCCATACAAGCTCTCTAAATTCACCAAAAAAAACAACTCAGAGTTCGGGCCACCTGTGCTCGCTCCAGCGCTCCTCTTCATTATTACTCCGGCTCCCAGGCTCGGCGGCCAATCCAAGATGGCGGCTTTTTCGAAAGTTGTACTGTGACGTGTGCTTCGTCCCCGCCAAAGTGGTAACTATTCGGTTTCGTACTGGCTAGACTTGCATAGGTTTTGACTTAAGAAACGCTGGTATGAATCTCCATTAGCTTGAAGGTGTCGTTGTTTAGGTGTTGCCTGTTTGTCCTTGAAAGGTTTCCTCTCATATCTTGAACTTGTGAGGCAAGAATTTCTAGGTTTTTTTCTATGTTATCGAGCTGTTTCATCGTGCCCGTCGTGTTATTGAAACCCGCTTCGGTCACAGTTTCTTTGTCTGCAGAACAACCAACACATTGTTATTTGCAAAAAAAATTATAAAATGCATTATTAAAATGTATTAGACTGTATTTATAAATGCAGCTATGTAATTATTCTTTTGTCTTTATGCTAATCATTCTCACTAGCCTCGTTAGCACGAACAAAATTCAAAAGAATTTTTGCTCCAAAGTGAGGCAAGTGAGGATGATTGGCAAAAAAATAATTTCTTGGCCGCAATTTATGAATACGGCCCATAAAGAAGGAAATTTTGCAATTAGCTAAGAACGACAAAATTTCACGTTCGAAAGGTCCTCTTTCATTTTACGTCAGTTTTATAAATCGAAACCAGTGCCAGAATTGGACAAAGTCCTTCATTTAGATGAAAAACTGCATTGTTAAAAGGGGCATTCCATGCTTGTAACTACCGGTAATAGGCCACTTCGCAAAATACCATAATACTCTTTGTTTGTCCCCCCAAATTTTGCATTAGCATTGTTTTTGTTTTCTCTTGGGACCATTGTAAGTCCCAAGAGAAAATGGATACAATGCTTATGCAAAATGTGGGGGGACAAACAAAGAGTATTATGGTATTTTTCGAACTGGCCTTATATATGCAGTTACCCGCATCGCCGTTGATAAAAAAGTTATTATATATTCATGATAGATGAGTCTTCACACATCCCCAACCCAGTTCTACCCAATCTCCAACCCCCCCCCCCGCCCCCCCCAAAAAAAAAGTTTCAAAATTCTCCTTTCTTCAAACTGATAAAGTTTCTGGGAAGGAAAAAAATACTCACGAAAAGACGTTTTACGGAGAAACCTTTTTGATTTCATTAAAGGCAGTTCCACCAAAACTCCAAGAACCAGAAGACCAAGAGAAATTCCCAAAATGACGAGAAGGAAAAAAGCTGTGTCTTTAGAATGTCCCGACAGTAGACCTTCTGTATCCACGGCAGGTTTAAAAAACTGTAGAAACCAATGAGAGATCATGGTAAATATTGTAGCAATAATACTTTGTTAGGGTAGCGTTATTTTCAGGTTGGGGTAAATCCAGCAGCTTATTTTTTATTAATTAAGGAGTAGAGTTTAGGGGACATTTTGCGACCTCAATTGTCTAAATTCCTGTAAATGAGTGATGTTGAAGTTGGAGAAAAAAGCCTGGCACTTCATGAGCTAATAGACCATATTCGTATTCTCATGGAAAATATATTAAGGTGATTCCCTGGTTTTGCATTGCACAACCTAACTGCGCATAATTTATTACTTCATTGGCGCGCGCATTGGCTCGCGCGCATTGGTAAAATGGCGGATTTTCATTGAAGCGAAGCCAAATCTGTCAAGGAATGGTTATTTTCTCCTGAACGAGCACCGTAAACTCCCCCCCCCCCCCCCCCTTTTCAATGGTGTTATGCACTCGCAATAGGTACACGGAAAACATATTTTAAGGAGAAAAAAAGTTGGATAGTAGAAGTTGTAGTATTCATATAAAATGACGTGAAACTGCATTTGGAGCCAGGCATTGAGTGTGAAGTGATGATATAGGGGTCCAATTTTCTTACATTTCTTTGCAAGATCGAGCAATATTAATTTGAAATCATTTTACTGAAAGATGTTAGCCCGGAAAAACAAGTAGGCTCAAGTTTTCATTGATATTCAGTAGCTCATGCTATATAAGAACAATTTTTCCGGTTGATGAAGTTTCGAACGCTTCTCGCGTGATTGGGTAAAACACTTAGAATAAAGGGCA
>OX421449.1:6973098-6975598 GCA_949126865.1 Montipora capitata | reverse complement strand
AAGAGAGATCGACACCTCTGGGACTTCTGGCAAAACCAGAAACCCGAGCAACTCCCATACTAAGCCTATGTCACGGCATTTTTACAGACCAATCTATTTTTGGACTACCTTTGCCGCAAAGCAACAAAGGTGATTCCGGTTCGGTGACGCTATGAAGTCAAGTTATTTGCTCCTGGCAAAACGCAATTTTAGTTGGAAGTTTCCCGTTTGCCATAGAGCGGTTTTCAATTGAGTGTCGAAAGTAATAAGCAAATTGCGTTGGTTTTGCACTACTTCACTCAGTGATTGATTCAAAGTTCTTGCGCCACTTTTTCAACCAATCAGAAGAGAAACCAAAACCAATCGTGGCTTGCGCGTGCACATTTTCCCGCGCTTTGTGTCGGCTACGTGTAATTACTTCGAGTTTTGATTGGTGTACTAGATTGTCTCCGTCCTCTTGATTGGCCAAAGTAATTACTTTGGTATTGGTTTTAGGACACTCGATTGAAACTCGCTCTAAATGCGATACCAAATATCTCTTTTCAAAGGATTAATTTATTTAGTCTGCACCTAGAGGTGAGTTTTCACTTTGTGAGAGAGTGAAAGTGCTTCATTAATAACCTTTATGCGTGATAACGTCTGACTAGTTTCACCACCAAGCCTCGATTTCGAAAATCAAACTTGTAAATTTTAGTTTGAGCTGAATCCCAAAGGAGCAAACTTGTAACGAATACTCACGAGAACAGTATTTCATATCCAGATGATGTGAATAATTTTGTGAAAACGAGGCTTTGTGGTGAATTTTTAGCATATGCCGTGATCAAGCATAAGGCCTATTTGATTTAAGGATTTGGTACTCAACTTACCAACGCCCAAATAGCCATTCCAGCTATTCCTGTAAGAAGAAATGTCAACGCAAATATGGGCCAAGAATCGTAGAGCGAATCTAACACCAAACGCCTCGCTTTCTCGTTGTACAGATCAATACGACCAATGAGGACATAGCCAGGCGACTTAACGATGTCATAAAAGACGTAACTAACTTCTGAAAACAGTAGATCTTCCTCCAGGTCTTCATTAACAGGGAAGACTATATCAGCCTCATGGAGATCTACCTTAAAGAAATCCTCGGCTTCGATGTCTGTGTCGAAGCTGCTATACATGTTAAGCGGGTAGACCGAGACATTGTCGTTGCAGCAACCTTCGAAAGTTTTCGCGATGAAGTCAAAAACGATTCCCTCTCCGAAGAGGGATCCATTTTTTCCTTGCGTTACGATCATGTAGGGCGGAAATGGTAGCATTACCCCTGGGATATCTTTCTTCGGGCATCTCTTTCCCTGATCGTTGCTGTTCACTTCGTCAAGACCATCCTGTTCACTGTGAGCAATGTCGGTGCTCGACTTGGACAGAAACCCCAGAAAGACAGCAATTATAGCCTTTGCAGTTTTCTTCATATAAGTAGAAGTATAGGTGAGGCCGGTCACCCTGAAAAAGGTAAAATGACGTATGGATGTCTAGCTACGGTATTTTGAAAGTTTTTAATTAATCCAGTTTTAGTTCAGTCTGTTACCTGGAGTAGCCGCTGAGTGGTAGTCATTTGTTTACAAATCTTTCAATAGTGCAAGTTCAAGTTCAAGTTTACTTCTTAAAATTATACAATTAATTTTTTTAAAATTTTGCAATGAACACTACACGCGTATAGCAATGCTAATCGAGGGATGTAGTGTAATGGAATACGTACATGGTACTAATCCTACAAGACACGATAATATTAAGATAAAATAGAACCTAACATTAAACAATACACATTGGGTTTACACAACAGACAGACTGAGGAAAAGTTGCAGCATAAATGTAACGTTAACTGTGCGAACAATCTACTGCGGTCACGGTTTGGGAGAACAATCCTGCAATTTCTTTCACCTCATCGAAAATATATCTAAAATATATATCACAGAAACTAATGTTTACAATGCAATTTGCCTGAAATTCTTTGAAAGAGAGCGTTACCGTTACGACTATTTCGCTGGCACCGCCGCAAATTTTCCTTTCGTAAACGGTCGTTGCCATTTGAAACGATCGATGCCATTTATAACGGTCGACTACTCACTTCACTTCAAAGAAAATTAAAAGAAACAAACTAAGAAAAAATATTAAAAACATTTATAAAAGAAAAAATGAAGGAAAAAAAGAGTCCGAAAAAATTTGAGAACTCGAACTCGGGTTCTTAGCCCTCACCCAAAACAGGACCCTAACCCGAACCCTAACTCATATGACCAGCAAGACACAACTCCCAGTAACCGCAACCTTTTGAGTTCTTAGACCTAATGAGTGTAATTCACAGCTAAAAAGTGGCATGGACCGTTTCAAATGGCAACGACCGTTCTGAGAAATGGCAACGACCGTTTACGAAAGGGAAATAGGGGGCACCGCCATCCCGAATACTGGGGACGTTTCAAACGTTGAACTTTACATTTGCCGAATCTAGTGCAAATGAGCGAAAACAATAGATTTTTGATCA
>OX421449.1:6953098-6965598 GCA_949126865.1 Montipora capitata | reverse complement strand
ATGCAAAACATGCATGACCTGCGCACACGTAAAAATGAAATGTAAAGAGAAAAATGGTACATTTCATGCATATTGCTCCTATGCATTCGTATGTAACCAATGTATTCGTATACGACCTGTATATTACCATATTTAGCCGTGTGTACTCGTATGTTACTCGTATGTACTCGTGTGTACTCGTGTGTACTCGTATGTTACTCGTATATACTCGTATGTTACTCGTATGTACTCGTGTGGTGTTTTAGTCACAATCCGGCTTGATGAACCCTCCAAAGGAAAGGAAAATTGAATGGTTTCGTCAGCGCAAAGGTCAGGAGTCCATGAGTAGGAGCCTCCATATGCACTGTATCCTTGAGCTGAGTCAACCTTTGCGCGTATCTTTCTATTTTTAGAACTTACCCTTCACCCGGAGACTCACAATTACATCAATTTACATCAATTTACACAAATTTCATACATTTTTTTTTGCTATTATTGTCTTCGTTTGATAATAACGGTATTCTGATTGACCCATTCTAAATAGTGCGTGCAGAGCCGAAGAACTCGTGGCTTTCTAAAAATAGAAAGATACGCGTAAAGGTTGACTCAGAGATCTTGTATGGGAAGGGCAAGATCCTACTCATGGGTTCCTGCCAAGGTCCATTAACCTTCCTTCCTCCTCGTCAATCCACTTGCTTTTCTCCACCATAATGAATCTACTACCACTTTGAGCATGCGTTGCTAAAGCTGTGACATGCGCGAAATGATCAAAAATTGGCTTTTAGGAAAGCAGGAACGTTTACACTTTCTTTTAGACAGGCAAGGTGCCGGTTTTCGGCCTTGCCTTACCGATTTTTTCAAAAACGGGTCAACCTCTGAACGTGATCCCAAAACCGAAAATTAAATTGGCGTGGTAAGGCAACCGCTAATGGTTTCCACTATGCAATTTACCCTTACATTGCCTAAAGTAAAAATTGCCGGCTTTCATCCTGTCCTTACCGTTTTTTCCTGTATTGTAAATGGGATTTTAATTTCTTTTTTCCCAAACCAAGGGCTGTCCTGGTCGTAATTTGCTAAATTTGACATATCACTATCTAAGAGCTCACCGATAATTGATGAGTGTCTTTTGGCCTGAAAGGAAAGTCAAATTTTCTCTTTTGAACGGCCGTGTTGCCGTTATCATGACCAATTGTGAATGGCGGTTCTAGATTTCAAATTCATAACGTTTATTCAAGGTTTATTGTATGCGGCACTAGCTTCACAGTATGGGTTTATTAGTCTTGGCAAACAAAAGTCAGAGCAATGTTATTAAAGCGCGAATATTTTTCTATCATCACTAGCGAAAAAAAAAACAACTGCAGGAAAAACGATTCGTGGGAAAAGATTTAGAGCAGAAAATTCATGGTAGAAAGTTTGAAGAAGTAAAAATTGAAAGGTACGCAAGGAGGTTACATATTCAGTGATGAGTTTGTACGGCTTTCCCGAAAAAAAAAAGGTCAATATTTGTGAATAGACGGCTATGAGTTAAATTTCATTGTTTTTGAATGTTTGAGTAATTTTTTTAATCAAAACATTGTTATGACGACTTATGTTTAACAAACGTCATCTACTATGATGCTACATACGTTCTGGGAGCCCCCCCATAATCCATTGTGAATAGAGACGTACCCTTTCCTCAACCCACTCCCTCCCCCCCCCCCCCCCCCCAGACTTTTAGAGGTGAGGTGGCCTAGGAGCAAGGCCGAAACAGCGGAACAGCTGTCCATGGCTGCTAAGTGATCGGGTGAAATAAATGGTTGCGCGCACGCGTGATGTGTTGGCCACACCCCGGTTTGGTTTTGTTTCTATTTATACAGGCCCCCGAAGCTATCATTTATAATGAAATGATTTATGAAATGGATCATATATGAACTGCGGATATGATCGTTGATTCATTCATCACGGGAACATTAGAACCCACAAATGACCAACTCCCAACGTCAGTGGCTTCGTAGCTCAGTTGGTCAGAGCGTTCGCACCGGTATCACTAGGTCACGAGTTCAAACCCCGTTGAAGTCCTGAAATTTTTAGGCTTCTTTACGCAATTGCAAAAATTGCGTTCATAACTGTGAGGATCATAGCTTCACTTGATGCTATCATTTCTGTTGTCCAATCGGATGGATGAGCCCCCTGAGGATTCTCTTTGAAATACGGTAGAGCCTTCACATACCCTCAGGCCAGTACGACTCACGAGTTCCGACGCTGGAACAAAACGCCCTGGGAACGACGGTGTCGCTGGAAATTTTCCCCTTTCCCGTGCAATCTCGTTCCCAGAGTCTTCGTTCCCCTTGACCAGCGGGTCGGGTTTCTCTCGTCGTAACCCGACCTGCTGGTCAAGAAGGGCAACGAAGGGCGTTTTCCACTTACAAAAAATTTCCGGAAATTTCGGTGGAAATTTCCATCGGGTGAAAAACACGTTCCATTTAACTCCGGTCCGTTCGCCGCTCAGTGATTGCGATTTTATGCGCCAAAATTTAAAAATGTGGCCGTGAATAGCCTGGAAGTGGTGAGACCTTTCAAAAGTTGTAAATGGAACACACATTTCCATCGGAAAGTTTCCAACGGGAAAACAGGACTACCTTTTCAGAAGTTCCGTTTATTCCGGAAAATTTCCAGTGGAACGAACCAAAAACGTGTGTGCCATTTACATCCCAACCGGAATTTCCGGAATTTCTTGGTAAATGGAAAACGCCCGAAGACTCTGGGAACGACATTGTTTCCCGTGTTTATCATGGGACTAATGGTGTGAATTATATGAAGATAGTGCTTAAGCCATGTTTGTGTGGCATCAATGAGTGTTGTGTTTGTTCGCCGATGGCTCGTGGCTTTTTTCGTAGCCATAGGAATCATAATTGTCGTAGCAATTTCCTTAAAAAAGGTAAGTGTTTTTGCTTGAAGAGTGATAAATTGACGAGACTTTAATTTGCCGACGTTTGCAGACTAATTTCATCGTCAGGGTGATTTTGTCGAAGTTTGCTGAATTGAATTTTTCCTGGTGATCAAGGTTACGTTACATAAAAATACACATTAAGGAGGCCTGAAGCTGCGACCATAACTATCACTAGAAACTTCCCAAAACACTCCAACATTCAATTCAACATTTATTCTGCAAATCCAGCAAAAACCTGATCATTGTAAATTTACTCGGTGGAACGAGGAGCACGAGGCCTCTTTCTGCATAGGTTTTCAACCTCTATTTTTACTGGCCTTCTTTGGAGTATCGCTCATAAAATTCAAAGTAAATACAGTAGTTTTTCTGCGTTTTTTTCCCGGAACAGTTGACTGAATTCGGTATGCACATAAATACTCCCACGCTATTGAGTTTTTATTTGCGTTAGCAATAAAAGAGGTGGAAGCATCTGTCATCACTTTCACTAATTAGATTAGCAGACTCTGTACGCGTTAGTTACATAAGATCGTGCAGACCCTATATCTGTCTCTATCACCATTCTCCCCTCGGCTGGCTTGTGGTACTTCGAGTTAACTTACATAGAAAGGACTGCAAGCAGTCTGGAGCTATGGAGCCAAAGAAAAGATGGTGTGCTTGGTTGAGAAGATGTAGGCCCAGTGTGAAACAGACCTTGTTCTCAATTTTTTTTTTTGGAGGGGGGGGGGGGGGGGGGTGGGGGTGGAATTAACCCACATGCTGTTAATTAGGACCAAGAGCACCCAGTCTGGGATCAAGTCTCTTCACGGCATGTTGTATTGATACTGGACGCAACCTCTTTTGAATGACCCCAGTAACACACTGGTCTAGCTTATGTAAAGTTTGAAGAGAAACTCTGTGGCACTGTCGCAGTGAACTAATTAGTAAGATGTTAAGGGTGTACTTGCCAAACCTGCTATACTAACTTCTCACCAAAAAAGGGCTTAGAGGGCAGAAATAGGCACCACGCAGTTTCTTTTTTTTCTTTATACTGTACTTCATGAAAAAAAGCATGTGATATGCGGGGCAGAAGATTCTTAGACCCTCTCCATGCGACCTGATGGAAGCCAAAGAAGCCTTGATTTTGTAGAAAATTTGAATTTTTTGCATTTCCACTTGTGCATTAGATTTGATATAAATGAATCATTACTTGCAGCCTAGGAAAGAAAGGGCATGCAGATAGATAGATAGATAGTTTATTTGAAAAACATTGCAACCAAAGGTTGAATTACGCATTCATTTACAAAATTAAGAAATATATCAGAATTAATGACATACTTATTAAAATATTAAAAATTAGGTATCATACAATAAACTTTTACAAAGCGTGCGTGAATGATGAAAGATAAAACTATTACGGCACCTGTCCGTACGGACCACAGGTAAGTTGAAAGCGCGCTTTTTCCCTAAGTCTACTCTAGATACATTCCTGGGCGGCAGGAGCTTATGCAGCTTGTGACCTGGTACAAGAGCGTTGGAAAAGAGCTTGTTGGCAATGTTCTTGCGCCGCTCATGCAGTGAAATAAGCCCAGTGCACGCTAGCACCTCGTCATATTCTGTCAGGCCTCGTCATATTCTTTGTCAGGAAACATTATACGTAATGCAAAGTTTGTTGATTCATTAAGCAAAAGGTGTCTTCAGTGACAGGCTAGCAATTAATAGTGAATGCAATGCATTTGACAAAGAGCCAATTACAAGAGCTCAAAGGCCACTCCTGAGCCAACAACATCTTGATTTTGACCTTGCCTAAAATCATATTAAATTTAACATTAATAAAAGAAATTAAATAAATGAGCTGTTTTTACTATTGACATCCAGTCTTATCAAGAGTCTGACGTGTTGGAAGTTGGACCAACTGCTGAATTTCAGTGGATTGATATCGAAAACTTGACAGAGTTTAGAGCCTGCAGAAATTCCATTCAAGGTGCATTACTAATTGTTGATGAAAGAGGTAAGAGTAAGATTGAATCTAACACAATTTGAGAAACTCCTGTAGGAATTTTTGCCAACTAAGAGAAACAGACCATTTAAGCTATGGACACCTGAACCGCCCTGGACCACCCCCACTGACGAGTAAAATTGTCTGGCGTTAGACAGTCTGAGAGTAAAATCTATCAAGTCTCACTCCTAGGAAACAATGGATTTAACTTAACATCTACTTTGTCATAATTAACAGGACTATCTCCATTTTGTGACATGCAATGTATTAATTAATATTTAACAATTATTCTACGAGGGCGCGCTGGATATGAAATGATATATATAACCAACGAGGCGCGTAACGCCGAGTTGGTTATGATCATTTCATATCCAGCAAGCCCGAGTAGAATAATTGTTTTATTAAAAACCCCAACATCACAACTCTTTTATGTTGAATTTATTTGGCCATTTTTTCTCGGAGCCGCAAAACTGTGTATTTGCTGCTGTGTTCAGTGACCATATTTGGTAGTTCAGGTATATGAGCTGATAACCTGTGTCCGGCGAGCCAATGAAAATGCTGGAAATGTGATATCCGTAGTTCAGTTTTTAATAATAATAAATATAACCACCATGAATGCATAAATTATATTATGACTTGTTTAGGTTGAAAGTGGTCATGTTTAGGTTTAAATTAATTGATAATTAATACTAAGTTATTCTGAATTGTTGAACTGCAGTGTATTTATTCCAATGTCTTGATCGTATAAAAACCAAGTCTTTCAAGTGTTCTTATCAACTATCATTAGGATTTGTTTGCCAGCGGAAGGATTTGTCTGCCAGTGGATGCTGTCATAGCACTGGTGAAAGTACACATCGCTACAAGTGCATAGACTGTCTCAGCAACAACTGCTGCAGCATCTATGAGCATTGCGTGTCCTGCTGCCTGAACCCCAAGAATGTAAGTTAATGCTGTGCCAGGCCCATTTTACAGTTCTTTACAAGGTGGAAAAGACTAATATTACTTTTCATCAGTTGATCTGCATACTAGGTAGAAAAGTTAACTTAGTATACATGTACATTAGCTGAGCACAATATTCGTGATAATATTTAACTATATCACTTGCCAAGAAAAGAATGCCCTTTTTATCTTCAATAAGTAGAGACTTTCCATTGGGTATTGGATTCAACTAGTAGCTTTTTCACATTACAGTTTAATTTACACAAACCCACTTTGCTAGCTTCAGGAAATCACTTTCAAAAAATGAGAAAGTTGTAACAATGTGCTATAGCCTCTCAATTAATAAGACATGTACCGTTACATGTAGTGTTTGTGGCTTGATGCTTAAATATCGGTTGCGCATCGGTAAAAATTAATTAATTGCCAATCATGGTTCTGAAGGGAAAGGTTACCTCACTCGGTCGTTATGTGAACCAAGTATTGACTGATATACCCACCTTTTAGTGATTGACAATCGACTGAGTATCAAAAGTCCCTGTTAAGACCCATGATCCAGCATTTTTACGGTCCAAAAGTTTGAAAAATGTGAAAGATCCCAAAGTTCTCTTTCTGTCCAAGATTGTAACCCTGAATTCTGCCTAATTAATGAATTTTTACTATTTCTACAGAGAAAATTGCTGGAGCAGTTGTTAAGCCTTGATTCTTTGACAGTACGTAATGTGATATCTAAGTCAGTCAGCGATCAGTTTGAGCTATGCCTGGTGAAATGCCGAACCTCATCAAAGGTAACAGCTGTAAACAAAAAAATTGCCTTAAGAACATGAAGAGAATTGTACCCTATAAAAGAAATTGTACATTGTAAACACCTTTATATTAATTTTGTTGTCAAGATGTACTCCTTACAAGTTTGTACATAGACATTACCATAGTAAGCATAAGATTATTACTATTATCATGACCCTGATTTATTTTATTTTGCTTTTTCATTGACCCATCAACTTCTTAGTTGCCCCTGTGAGGACGCTCCCTGTTGATGAGTAAAATTGTCTGATGTTAGACAGAGTAAAATCTGTTTAGTCTCTCTCCCAGGAGTCAATGGGTTAATGGAGGGCTTTTTGACTGAAAATAATCATTTGTCATAAGACGGAGTAAATAGAGGATATTACATGGCCGAGCGGAGATACGAAATTTCTCTTTGAGTGTTGAAAAATGTTTCACAAGTGACCACAGCGAACATCATCATCATCAGTCCTTTTTGCGCCATGGGACGCATAAGGCCTTTACAGTCTCTCTCCAGCGGGAGCGGTCTTGTGCCACCTTTCGAATTTCACTCCAGGTCAGGTGCATGGACTTGAGTTCTTTCTCCGCTGACCTTCGCCAAGTTATTCTTGACCCTCCCCATTGTCTTTTCCCCTCTCAGCGAACAAGTGAAATTTCATATCTCCAAGCGGCCATGTAATATATAGTCTATAGACACCAATGAAATACTAAATCATTTCATGAAAGGCATCGAAAGGCGCGATTTTCATATGTAACCATAGCAACAGTGATCTTTTCACATGTGAAGATAACATGTTATCTTCATGTGTGAAGATAATGTTTTTGTGCGAAAGCTCACTTGGTATTTCATTGGTGTTTAAGTAATAGAATCTCCCTGGTGAAGATCTTTGAAGGATCTTTGAAGATCCTTAAAGACTCCTCAAAGATCTTTTTGAGGATCTTTCTAAGGATCTTTTCTCGAATCCTCAAGGATCCTACCTAGGATCCTTGAAGATCGTTAAAGATCTTAGCTTTTCTTGCCAAGATCCTCAAAGATCCTTGCGAAGATCTTCAAGGATCCTTGAGGATCTTTGAAGATCCTGTCCAAGATCCTTGAGGATCTTCGAAGATCCTGTCCAAGACCCTTGAGGATCTTCAAAGATCCTGTGCAAGATCCTCAAGGATTTTTGAAGATCCTGACCAAGATCTTTGAAGATCATCAAAGATCCTTGAGGATGTTGAAGGAACCAACCAAAGATCCTTGGGGATCTTCAAAAACCATATCCAAGATCCTTAAGGATCTTCAAAGATCTGGTGCAAGATCCTTGAGGATCTTCAAAGACCCTTGCCAAGATCATGTGCAAGATCCTTGAGGATGTTTATGTTTAAATATCATTTAGGACTTTACAGGAACTAAGCCAAGATTATTAATTTTATTGTCCACCTTCTCACCCTGAATTGCACTTATTGGACTGCTGTTTGATGTACAAAATTCTTTTATTTAAACACCTGGAAAAAGGAGTTTTCTTTCTGTAGAAGAGAAACTTCAATACATAAAATGCTTCATTTGTCTGTAAACTATTTATGTTATAATGCTAAGTATGATTGAAGTAAAATAACAATGATGAATCATGGGAAATCAACATCCGACTTTATTTGCTAGCATTATTTATTGAACTGAATGAAAAACAGCCACACACTACGATTCTCACTTGAGTAAGATGCAAGTGAAGTTTGGTAAGCCGAACCCTTATCACCCTGGCTTGTTGTCCAAAAATGTGCACTAACTCCTGGGTCAAAGGGATGGGAAGAATACAATAAAAATCTAACAAATCTGAACAAATGATGCATTGACTTTTTCTTTTCACAGACTTGATGTGGATCAAGTTGCCTTTGACAACATTGTTGTTTTAACATTGAAACTCTGTGACAACTTTGCTCACGTCTTATTCAACTGACAATCATGGTAGCTTTTGGAGTTATTAATATTTTGGTCACATGCATGGTTATCCATTAATTAAAAGTTTAGCTGCATACAGTAAACCAATTTCTTAAAATTACCTATAATATGACTTGAATGTATATTAATAATCATAGAAACAATAGAGATAAAATATAGATACTCATACAGTTTTTATCAAGTACTCATTAATATCGAAGATATGGCTGGGAATATTCAAAATATTTTCACAAACTGCCATTTTTATCGAGAAAATGTTTCTTAAAAATAGGACAAAAACCTTAAATTGTAGCCTAGAAAAACAGCGAAAGAGAAACATTACAAGTACAAGTACATGTACTACAACAATAACGTTTGATTTTACCTAACACATTTGTATTTTTCATTTTATCTATCTTTTCATTACTAATTTTTTCTTCACTCAGTATTTGGTGCTATTGTTGGTTGAGGCTGCTCTTTTAGAACTTTTTCTGAATATTTTGCAGTTACACATCCTGAAAGAAAAACAAAACCATAGGGGCAAATTAC
The DNA here is from genome assembly GCA_949126865.1 of Montipora capitata. Lineage (NCBI taxonomy): Eukaryota > Metazoa > Cnidaria > Anthozoa > Scleractinia > Acroporidae > Montipora > Montipora capitata. The sequence goes on along the minus strand of OX421449.1, from coordinate 6,956,529 downwards.
TCATATTGATTATAATGAATTCCACATGTACTCGCAAGTCATGCTGTGGAAATGGAAATAAATGTACATCACCTAACCTTTGAAAATTGCTATGAACCTCAGACACATGTAGCATTTACAGAGAATTGAAGGGATCATTTGCCAATCATATAATTTGCAACAACCACTCTTTCGATGTAAACCTTATTAAGTAAGCCGAATTATAATCCTTGTCTGTACATGTCAAATTATTTTGGGACTTGAAGTTTGAAAAGTTCGAATTTCGGCTAACGCAATGCTGTTCCAGTATTTCCATATCATTTTAAATGTGAATGCTTCATCGTCATGCAAATTAAACACACAAAGAATCTTAACCCTGAGAGATTTAAATTGGTTGAGTTAGCCGAATTAGTCTATCGTCATTTTTAAGGACAATAAGTCATCAACTCAAATTATCTGCTTATAATTAGCGCCTACCTTTGTACTTGGATTGCTGTACGCATTTCCTCGTTTTGAATCAGTATTTAAATGGTAAAACAATCATGAATCAAGATTTATGCTCGTTGATTCAAACTTAATTAAATAAAACCGCCGAACTGTAAGAGGAGCCATCGTTGGTGACTGCTGACAAAAGGGAAACGGCTCACTAGTTTCCAGTCTTATCTCTCGCGTGTTATCCAAGATGGCGGAGGATTACAAACCTCCGATTCATTTGTACTTTAAAGGAAAAGTGAGCAAAAGTCATAGCAGACTCATCGAATTAACCCTTAAAGGAATGTGAAAAGATACTGATCGAGCCGATTCGTCACTAGAGTCTCTAGATGTGGCCCTGAATTCTGTATTTTAGCCCTGGTCTTTTTTTAAAGGATTACGTGCTGACACGAATTCTTTGATATTTCGAGAGTATACTGTTTCATATTGCTTCTGGCCCGGCCTGCAGCTATTACGAGTTCATCAAACAAGGTAATCTGTTACTGATATTTCCGACAATCAATGGATTACATCAGAATAAAAGTTTTCTTTTTAATTGATTCGTGTACAGCGTGATTATTTTTATGTTCAAAGTTTGGTGCCTTAACGATACTTGAGGGTACATGTACGTAATACCTCATAGGATCTTTAGGGATTTTATACACTTCACTCCTATAAAGGTCCTTACAAGATCCTTATCCTTGAAGGATCCTCATAGGATCTTTCAAGGATCCTAACAGAGATCCTTTCAAGATCACTTTAAGGTTCCTTTTAAGATCCGTGAAGGATCCTCATAGGATCTTTCAAGGATCGTAACAAAGATCCTTTCAAGATCACTTTAAGGATCCTTTTAAGATCCTTGAAGGATCCTCATAGGATCTTTAAGGATCCTGATAAAGATCTTTTCAAGATACCTCTCTGAAGATCTTTTTAGGGATCCTCATACAATCCTTGAGGATCTTTCGAGGATCCTTTTAAGGTTTCTTTTAAGATCACTATAAGGATCCTTCAAAGATCCTCAAAAGATCCTAGTATGATCTTTAAGGATCCTGTCAAAGATTTTATTAAGATCCTGTCAAGGATCCTTTTAAGATCCTTGTAAGATCCTCAGTCACTCTTTGAGGATCTTTAAGGATCCTTTTGAGGATCTTTCCAAGATTTTGTGTGTGGATCTTGGTAAGATCTTTGCAAGATCCTGATAAAAGGATCTTGATGAAGTATCCCAAGAGTCCTCAATGTAAGAAAATCTTTGAAGATCCTTTAAAGATCCTTCAAGGATCCTGTGAAGATCTTCATCTTTAAAGATCTTTGTCAGGTCTTTGAAGATCTTTGAAGATCATCTTTAAAGATCCTTTAAGGATTTTCACCAGGGCTGTTAAGTCTCACTACCAGGTACCAGGAATCAATGAGTTAATTCACTCCTCATAATTATTGTAAGCCATTGTTACATGATCGATGAAAATGTAGAGACTGCTGTGGGTTGCATTCAGGCATGTACATCACTTAAAATCATTAGAGTTGCTAATATTGATTAATTGTTTTTTTTTTTGTTCTTTTCGTTTTTCAGAGCGTCTGGCATGAGAATTCTTACAAAGATAAAACATTTAAACACTGCTTTGGTTTAAATGGACCAGACTTTGCATCCATCTAAGTTAACAACAAAAGTATTGATTTTGAAGATTAAAAGAAAGTCTTAAGTATTTCATTATACAGTAGTATAATACAGGCAGAAAGAAAATAATTTGAACTTTACAGTATTTTGAAATGCTTTTTGATGCCAAGAGCTCAAACCTCTTGTTTTCCAATATTTACTAATTTATTGCAGTTATTTTGGTTAAGGCACCAATTATTAAGAACCAGTAAAGAATTAAGTCAGTAAATTAAATATTTAGTTGCTTTATAGGTATTTGAATATCAAGAAAAAAAGTAATTTGTACAGTTGCTAGTTTGTTTTAAAACAAGCATTATTTAGATGGTGCTACCTTATTTAATAGTGTCTTTGTAGGACAAGCCAGAATGTCTTTTCGTTTAGATTTTTTTTAAAATAAGAGGCCAAAGAATGTAATGACAGATTGTTTAAAACTAAAACTTGTGGTGAATTAGGTGAGGAAAAAAGTTAATTCTCAGAAATTTATTCTTGTTTATTTTGATTTTTGCCAAGGCCAGCCAACATACTGTACATACAGCTCTGTACACTATACAATTGTCTTCGTTAAAGTCATATATAATCATGTTAAAATTTTGCAACATTACTAATTACTGTTGATTATTTAAAAGTGGCCAAGATCAAAGTACAGCTGTATGCTGTAAATTGAAATTAGTTCATAAAAGAGGTAACTCAAGTTTAATATTACCTTTGATTTACAAAGTAAACTTAATGTGTAAGACAGTGTGGAATTACAAAAGTAAAACTGCAATGAGTTTTAACAGTATTGACGGGCCCTACAAGCTGACGTGGCTGGATTCTTGTCTGCAAGAGACACTATTGCCAGGCTCACCATGGACCAAGGTACTGTATAATATTATGGATGCATTAGAATAAGTTTCATTGCAAAATTGGTCAATGGCACCAGTCTTATGATCATAATACTTTTGGCAAATGTGTAAATGTGTGACCTTATTAAACAAACAAACTAACAACAAACAACACAAGATTGCACACAGTAGTATTAGGATCTTAACAATATTTAAAAGGTCAACTGGCTGTTGAATAAGATGTCACACATTTACTATGAAAGGAAAAGTGAATGTGTGAGACCCAAGTGGAACTGAGAAAAAATCCTCGTTCCCAATGGGATTTGAAACCATGACCCAGCTGGATGCTCTTTGAACTACTCAAGAAGCTAGCAAATTTTAAACTCACACTAATCTTATTGATAGCCACATTTTAAAAAAGGAATATCATAGGGCCTCCCCAAGTGAGGCAAGTTGCTATCGATATTAAAAACTTTTTAGTTGTTGATAACAAAACGTTATCCATG
>OX421449.1:6905598-6950598 GCA_949126865.1 Montipora capitata | reverse complement strand
TACTTGCATTTTTCCAATAATTGTCTTGCCGTTAACATCGGTAGTTTTAATTTCAAGACTTGGAAATGTTGTTGTCAGAAGCCATTGTGAAGATCTTCAACTGCTGTTAACAATTTATCTTCTTTATACTCCAGGATATTCCAGTATCCTCCATGTTATCTGAATCCAGCAAAGAAGAGGCCCGTATTTGGCTCCAAAGATGTCTTGAGGAGATCGCAAAAAGGCTTGGGCTGAGCTGGAGGGATGGGGGAGATGCTACAGCTGGAAAGTCATTTCGTGACACATTGGAGTTTGTGGGGTTTACAGAGCAAGTGGTGTATCGCGGAATGGAAAAGGAACTTGCAGCTGTTGAAAAGGAAAGACAAGAGAATGCAAGATTTGGAGATCACAGAGAGGTTCATGTTTTAAATTTCCTTAAATTTCTTAAAGTGCACATGACTCGAAATTTCACCACCAGTTTTTATTTCATATCCTTAAAATTCAGGCTTTGCTTGATAGGATTTCGTTATTAGAATCTTCCTACAAATGTCCGAAGTGAGTTTTTTCGCAACAGGAACTTCGGCATTTTGGCCAAAAGATTGCGACATTTTCCGCGCGGCCAAAAAGGTCTTCATGACGTCATCAGTTGTGTTAGATTTGCAGCGGGAAATACAAACAACAAGCCAATATTGTGTTGGTAGCGGCCCTGGGCTAGTAAGCTGCAAAAAAGCCAGTTTGACCCCAGGTATATCAATGCATCTTCTTCCTACAAAGGAGGATCGAAGAAAGAAATGGACGAAATTTGTCCAAAAACACCGGCCCGGTTTCAAACCTACCCGGCAAACCTTCGAAGACTTCGTTGCCGGTGCTGCGATCTGGTGCCGATCTAGCTGATATGTCTGGGGTTTGAACATTTAAGAACCGATCTTTTTTAACCATAGACCTAGCAAAAAGAATGGAAGATCAAACAGCGATTGCAACAGATCGAGAGCGCAGGAAAGTGCATCGTGAATTGATATGCTCGCACGGGTAAGCCGATGCTCTCGATCGACCACTTCGTTCTATGCCATGTGGTTCCAAGTCAGATGGTGCTACTTCTACAATGACGATGAATAGCGACTTATTCAATGTTTTTTAGGACTCGGATATCAATTGAAATGCACTTAGCGCGTTCAGTGAATATAAATCGACTGACAAACCAAGTCCCAAGCCTGCCTACAGATCGTTTTCACTGTCACGCCATAAAAACTAAATTCGAAGCCGTACAATGGAAAAGGCCAAGAAGTGTAGTTTTCCGCTGGCTGAGGAACGGAAGAAGCGGAAAACGTTTTCTCACACACGGCTGGGAGTCTGGGTACAGGTGTGCGGGGGTTTCAGGTCACGTGGCTTGTGTAAGGTTTCAGTTTGTGTTTTGCCATCCGCCATTGCCTGACATGCCCCACCCACCCACCCGTGAAGTACTTTTACAATGTGTTAAGTTGATGTGAACTTATTCTCTAGACACTTTTTTGTGTCATTGTAAGACAACTATGTCCTTATGTTAATAAAGGTCAGGCTATATGGTTCGGCTTGGCATGGCTCCCAGCGGTGTGTGAGATGTTGTAGAAGACGAGTGCATAAACAACCTCACCAAGTCTGGTTACTTTTCACTTGCGAGACAGTACACACGAGTTTTGAACACCTAATAATACTTGAAACGTTCAAACTGCGGAGAATCATAACGACACACATTTTGTATTTCCAATCAAAACAGATTTCATTGTTTGGTGTCACACAAGTGACAATAAGGAAATTCAAAATGCTGTATTTTCAACAAAAACGTTTAGGAACTGGTAACTTGTAAAAACATTTATTTCGAGGTCATCTTCAACCCTGTATAGATAAAAATCCGGAAGACCTCACGGTTTTGATTTTAGAGTATGCGAAAACCATCTGGTCATCCGCGAACGTTCGAATTCTATAAAACGCCTTCCAAATAAATTTCTCCTCGCGTCTTTTAATAATGAAATGTATGCAAATGGATACTGCTGAATGTGTCAGAATATCATTGATTTGAGCAATTCAGTTTTTCACCATTATAGGATTTGTCTGCTGGGAGAGGTGTTGGCTTACTCACGTACAGTCATCAGAGCGATGCTTTGGGAAAGGCAGTGTCTGCTCTCCTGAAACATCACCCTTCTCAAGTAAATCGCATTTGTGAGCAGCTGCAAGGACGGCCACTTCCAAGCTCGCTACGCCCGTTGATTTGGTTCATGAGATTATGGAGGAAAAATGCACCTGACCATTTGCATGCTAGTGAGGACTGGGACACTCAAGTTGAGGAATCATACTCACAGTTTCTAAGTTCACTGGAATTTAGCTCCAAAGAACTAGGTGTATCAAATTCACTTCATTCGCCTATAGCTGGTGTTATAAGACATGCTGTTACACAGGCGCAGAAGTACAGACCAGGACTTCACAGTGAACTGATTTCAGGTTTCCATATAAAGAATGCAGCAGAAGCATTAAATGTGCTTTACGTTTTGAACAGGAGTTACGAACCACAGTACGCCTTGTTAGTGTTTCCTCTGATCTTTGCTTTTAATGAAAATAAACTGGATACACCAGAAAGAAATTCAATCATTGATCTTCCTCACAAGTTGGCTCTTTCACTTGACCTTTTGCTGAAAAACTGCTTCCCTGCAAGGTTGCAAGTATTCAGTATGGCTGATCATGTCGTACAGAGGCTTCATCAAGAAGATGAAGAGCTACACAGTCATCTCATTGGTGAAACTAAGAAGAATGTGTCATTTGATCCTCAAGAATTCCTGGTGAACTTTATTCATACTGAGAAAGAGAAGGCAATGCTGGCAGAAAAGCAGGCAGTGGGAAGTTCCACTGATTCATTGCCATCAGATTCCAAGGAACTTCTCTTTCATCCCACAATGTTTATCAGAAAGTGGATAGGAGAGGTACTGACTAGGTTATGATTTTGCTACATTCAGATGCCATGATGGCTAAATAAATAATTGAGTCTTTTTTTTTCATTTTTGAAAGTATTTATGTTAGGCCATAGTATTATTAGAAGCCACTGCAAAGTTGGTGTTTCAAATGGCTCAAACGAAACATCAGACTCTAGGTTCAATATTGGAGAGGGGAATGAATGAATGCTAAAACATGAATTGCCTGCTGTTTCAGTATAGTTTTACTGTGATTTATTTCCGTCCTTGTAGCTATGAGTGCAATTTATTAGGTTATTGTACATGTACCTTAAGGTATTGTTACCTTGGCGTGGCCATGACTCTGAGGACTACGTATCCTACTCTTCAGGGACAGTGCGTGGGTGATATTTATTGTTCCGTGGATCTAACCTGTCAAGGAGGTCGTAACTCACAGATATTAATTAATGACTAAGGTCATTAAATTTGTTTTATACATTTTTGTAGTGAGTGCACCCCCACCCCCCGCCCCAAATAAAAAGACCATTTTGCAACGTCCGCGAAGGGTAAAGTGTCTTCACCATTTCTTTTAGTAAAAGAGCTTTCACTTGGGATCATGGCAACTATTATAGGATTTTTGAGAGATGATGGTCTACAGTAAACATGACTTTGTCGTCAGTTTTAGTTTTATTATTTATTTTTAGGGATTTGTTGGAACTCTAGGAGTCAATGCTGTAATGTTTGTCTGGGATCAGTGCTTTATGTCTAGTTGGGCACCTGTTGTGATGGAGAACACTTGCCTCGTATTACTGCAGCTGCTGAGAGGTCACATCTTACATGCTAAAGGATACACTAGCATTAGAAGAGTGTTATTGGATCATCCATGTGAGTTGTTCACGCTGGATATTCAGCAAGGCCTGTCTTACCTGAACAATGGGGGTGCAGTTATGGATGTCGGCAATCTTAGACGGTGAGTTATACATCCCGGTGTTTGCTTTTTATGCTAAGGTTTGCGGCACATCTGAATTCATTGACATTCGTTTGGCCTTTGACTCTTGAAAATTTAGGCGATCGGAAATTTACCTTACCTCATTGTAATCATTTGTCTGGAAAATAAATTTATTTTGTGACGAAATTAAATACGCATTAATTCACCATATGTGCACTTTTAAGCAATGAATGTGAAGCTCTTGCATCACCGAATGTGATCTCGTCCTCTTGAATCAACTACAAAGTCATACAATAAACAACTTATCAAGTTCGAACTTTCGATCTTTACGGGAAAATCTCAAATCTCGGTTGGCCTTAATGGCCTCGTTATCGCTCGGTCAATACGGCAAGGCCTTAGTTTGAGATTTTCCCTCACTCTCGGTAAATAAGGGTACTTATATTTATTTTGTTAATTCATGAAGGCCTACCCAGCTTCCCTCCATATCAAAACACGAAGATATCTTGCCTAGTCCAGTGCCCTCTCCAACAGAATCCTATCAGTCAACAGTGACCAGGCCTGTTAGCAGACGGTCTACTGCACATAGTGCGACACTGCAATCAGATCCCGAGGAATTATGGGTGGAGATGAATGTGAGCCCATCAGTGGCCATTGAAGCTACTACAAATCGTGACCCATTTGATGTGTACATAGACGAAGTCAGGTTTATTCCTGATAACGCCACAGCCGTTAAAGTGAGTGATCGGTATTACCTGTACCACGGTCGTGGAAAAGTTGAGGAAAAATCGTTTTTGCAGAGAAGGAAAAGCAGTAAATTTTCATTAAGTTGGGTAAATGTTTAGCTCAGCTGGTATAAGCGATGACTGTTATGCTATGGGGTTGGGTTCAAAGCCATGCATGGTCGGACACCTAGTTACGTCAGTTACATCAAGCTCTGCTAAAATCCGAGGGTAAATAAAGATGTGATATGAATGGGTTATCATAGGTGGTTTGGAGTATGCTTGCTCAGGCGATAAAGAGAAGACGTTCAAATGATATCCTTATCGAAAGTTTTGTTGGATAAATTATTTCAACTTTGTCATTGGCGATTTGACTGTGTCAAACACTTTTAATGTCGGTCGGGCGTTTCATTTTTGAAAGGAAAGTGACAAGTCGAGGGGTCTCGTAGCATGTGTTATCACATCTAACTTTCTTGTTACACAACAGGTAACAGGGCGAATACTGGACCCATTCTGGAAGAAGCCAGCAACTCTAGACATTCCGGATATCGAGGCGTTTCCGTTGCTCGAGTCCTCAGCGCGATGCCCAAAATTTCGTTTCCGATACACCGTGAAAGTGCCTTCTGCCGGCGTCACTGGAGATGTCATGTTATTGCTGAGAATCTATACTCTTGATGTCAATACTGGAGATTTAATTGTCATTGGAAATAGCATCGTCAAGATTTTCAGTCAAGACGATAGTGAAGAGGTACTGAAGTATGTGTTGTGGTATTTTTTTTTTCTAGTTCAAAACTTTTCATTTCATGTGAACTAAAGAATCAAAAGAGCCGTGGTTTTATTTATTTCGTTGACTGAAACATCAACGCTGAGCATCGAGGAAATTCAATATGGCGGCCTCCGCGGCTTTGTACTTGTTTCCTTAAATCTAAATGCACGACCTATCACAACTTCTATCGCCAAACCGCAAACCTCAAACCTCAGTTTGCGGTTAGCCGTAAACGTGCATCTAAAGGTCTCCTCTATTCACTGTAGTTTGTCCACGTTGTCGTCAAAACCTTAAATTTGGTCATTTCACGTAGTACGATGTAGTTTTGACGAGTACCCGGGAGAGAAATGTTCAAAAATGCGTGCCGCACGTGCAGCACGATCATTGTGATTCTGTGAACCAATAATATTACTGCTTTTAAAAAACTCCCTATTGCTTAAACTCCCTACAGTTTCGTTTGGGACGGAGTTCTAGCAGGAGCCCATCTGGAGCGTGCAACTTCCATACAGCGTCTGTGAAACGGCGTTTTCACAAGTAGGTTTATTTATAGACTAGCCCTTACCGCGAATTAGGTCAAAAAACGAAGGCAGTTCCGGTTCGGTGACCCTATGACGTCAGCTTAATTTCTTGTTATTGGTCATCGGGCTCCTGTGGGAGTCTCATTCGCGGGAAATTCAATCTAAAAATAAATGGGCCTGTGAAAACGCCGTTACACGAACACAGTAGAGTTGTAGGCTCCGGGTCATCGGTTTCTGGTTCTAGAAAGTATCATGACCTGTAGGATACAAGTTGCAGGCAACGGGCGAAAGGACAACTAGAAAAGATCAGAGTGCTGGGAAGGAATCGAACTTACGACCTCCGTAACACCGGTCGGATCGACTCTTAGAACTCCAACCTCGTTCCCAGCCTCTCTCTGTCTTTTTCCTCCCTTGTCGTCTTTCTCGATGACAAGAAAGGAAAAGATAGAGAGAGCCTGGGAACAAGGTTGTTAGAACTCTTTAACACAGGGAGGAAATCTTTAACACGGTCGCATTTTTCCTTAGTGGCATTTAAATGCAGGAGGACATCAGCTCCGGCTGAAGCATATCCTTCCATCCACTGTGGCTAAATTAAGTGAGGAAGCCTTCCATGGCATCACTAATGTTCCGGTGTGCTCGATTCTCATCAGACTGTTGCCTTCGTCTGAGGTGGGTGCCCCGCGTTTTCATAAAGGTCTCAATTCACTGTAATGAAACACATCAACAATTCGGGTGTTTGTTAAGCTACATATTACGCAAAGATAACTTGATCTCCTAGAAGACAAAAAGCAGCTCAGTTGACAATAATACAGCGCTGTGTTACTGCACTACCACACGAACGCAATGCGTACCTATTTTTTAAGGGATTGTTTCTAACTCAATTTGAGTCTTAAAATAAATCAGTAATATTATTGAAATATTGGCACCTTTTCTACTAAGGGTCAGTCGTTTGTCTTTCTTGGGAGCTAATCCAACTTTTCACATCTTATGATCCTACGGGTTGATTTTCACGAAGAGTGTTGATTCCTACCTCTTGCAAGAGTGCGAAGATGTATTTGGTTGACCATCTTTGTGAACTGAGTTCTCTTCGGTAATTGAAAGCTTTTTTTCCACCAAAAGGAGTACATAGAACAACCGGGTTACTCAAGTGGTTACTATAGCAGTGACCAATGCCAGCCAAGTGATTCTGAGTGGCGCATATTCATGAGGTTCCAGAACTATGACGTCTATCCACCAACAGTCAGAGAGGCTGTGCGAGATGTCAAAGAAGGAGAAGCAGACCACGAAGACGGTTAGTATAAATATTTGTAATTTCAATAAAAGTTTGCAACCAAAATGGATGGCAGGATGGTAATTATGGTAAATTTAATTCCCATTATATAGTCAGACTACCCTCTACACAACAAGACAAAAATGTGGTACTGTACATGCGAGAAACTACAGGGAATTTGCATAACTTGTGAGTGTAGATGTTTGAGCAATGATGTCAGTTTGAAGGAAGGAAAAACTAATTGAAGTCCTAACATATGTGGGCAAGGAGTTCCAGTCAGTAATATACCGATGAAAGAAAGAGTGTATTTACAAAAAGAGTATTTACGTGTTCAATAGTTCATGGTCACCTTTTTTCGTACTGTAACTTAAAATTCTTGGCTTCCAATGAAATCCGGATATTTATTAATAAGGGTGAACAAGTGAAATTGCACTTCATTCTAACAAATGACACATTTGCGAGCATCTGTTGTTAACGTTGGCGTTATTTGTTTGTTTAAAGGTTTTGATTTCACCAATGACCAAGCTGTGTATCAGTGGTATCAGCAAAGGACCAGCAAACACTTGCTCATGAGGCAACCAGCCAATCCCATGGATCTTGTTAAAGTTGTACAGTACGATCCGACACAAGTAAGCTAAACAGCTCTGTACCTATTGCCTTGTTATCCAATCCCTATATCCTAGCGAAACGTAGTAAAAACTGGTGAAAGGGGCGAGAGGCAATTGGGGAGGGCGGGAGGGTTTGCGATCACATTGGAAGAAAAAGCAAGAAAGAAATAGTACCGAAGTATAATAGGCAGGGAAAGTTCGGGACGCTTGATCAGTCCATGACAAAATAAAAAACAACATTAGATGAATGAGTGAATTTGTGTGTGTGAGCGAGCGAGCGAGCGAGTGAGTGAGTGAGTGAGTGAGTGAGTGAGTGAGTGAGTGAATGGGTGAGTGAGAGTTAGTGAGTTAGTGACTGACTTACTGACTTACTGAGTGACTGACTGAGTGACTGAGTGACTGAGTGACTGACTGACTGAGTGACTTACTGAGTGACTGACTGAGTGACTGAGTGACTGACTGAGTGACTGAGTGAGTGACTGAGTGACTGAGTGACTGAGTGACTGAGTGACTGAGTGAGTGATTGAGTGACTGAGTGACTGAGTGACTGACTGAGCGAGCGCGCGCTCCCTCCCTACGTCATGCCCGAATGCTAAGATGTTCTATGCGTTAAGGTTCTTTTGTTCTGGGAATCCCATGCTTTATATTAGACACTCGATAAATTTGTTTGAACAGTGTGATGTGTAAACAATACGCACCGCTCTTGTCGCTCAGTTCGTCAAGCGTAAAACGGAAAAATGCCCGCGCAGTAAATATGAGGACTAAAGTTCGGTCGCCATTTTTCCCGACGGACAAAGCAATTGAGAATCTGCTCTTCGTCAATATTATGTGCAAAATTGTCTTATCTTTAGTTCGATGTCATTAATGAAGCGAGGTCTTTTCGCGATCGTCTTGAACTTAATTAATTAACTAATTAATTAATTACTTTCAGGGTCTTTCACTGATGGTTGAGCAGGCGTATGGCCTGACTGGAAACGCTCAGTTTGTAAACGTGCTTGTTTATGTTTCTCCTGGGAGTGATGTTCTTCATCAACGGCGGGACCAAGACGGGTATGGTGGGGAAGAAAAAGCACTTATACAGAAGCGTGACTTCAATAGTTACCAAAGATCCCCAAAGTGGATAGATCCACCCTTGGTAAGTACGCTAAAATTACATAAGGCAAATTTGAAAGTTGTGATTCTTTCCTTCAGTCTTGTGTTCACCTGCTTTACATGCAGAGCACTCGTTTTGGGGTGTGGCTCGTAACGCGTAAATTGAAGTTTGGTTCCTGGACGAATATGATTTTCCCTGTGAAGGAGTTTATTTATACATCTTATTCTACGGTTTAACATACAATGCGCGCGGATATTTTGCGAGTTGCGTAGTTTTTCCGAACCCCGCAGGGGCGAGGAAAAATACGAGCAATGAGCCATCATGAGCCATTATCTTCGAAGATCCTTTTGCTTGGAGGATCGTAGTAATTAGTTTAAGTAAAACCTTTTGCTTTTTGCTTTGCAAAAATCAGTATTAGGGCAATCCTTCCCAGGGAGTTTCCGGTGCCAGTATATTAATCTGCTTCTCCATGTGAAAAACCCGTTAATTGTTTGTTTGTTGTTGTTTTTTTTTCCCGACACTTCAGGTGTTTCATCCTCTAAGATCACAGGCCTCAGCCTTGGTTATCAGACTGTGCTCATTGGATGCCTCCTACACGCCAAATGCAAACAGAGCTGCCCCAGGCACCGTGACTGCTCGCAAGGGAACCGTTTTGCGCATACTTCCGTTTGCGTGGACTGTTATGCCACTGTTTTCAAAGTAAGATAAGATCCAATTCAGCAAATCGTACTTAGAGCGATTTTCAATTGAGTGTCAAAAGTAATTAGCGAATTGCTTGGGTTTTGCATAACTTCACCCAGTGATTGGTTCAAAGTTCTCGCGCCACTTTTTCAGCCAATCAGAAGTGAAACCAAAACCATGCAATAGTGGCTCGCGCGTGCACGTTTTCCCGCGCTTTGTGTCGGCTACGTGTAATTTCTTCGGGTTTTGATTGGCCAAAGTAATTACTTTGGTTTTGGTTTAATGACACTCGATTGAAACTCGCTCTATTGAGTGACACTGTAGTTGATATAAAAAATGGTTTGGTGGTTCGTTTGTTTGATCATTTCTGAAGACAAGCCATTTCGTGAGACAAGGAAATCAAACCAAGCAGCTCCTTGACTGTGTCGTCACAAATCAAATTTGCCTTTTGTTAATAGCTAGGTTATTCCTATTGGTCGATGTAATACTTAGTAATCAAGCCTTTAGTCCCAACGTAGGCCATTAGTAGTTGAAAGTAATAGTCATTCCCATTGGTTGATTTAACACTATGCTACCGAGACCTCCGTCCTAAACTTGGCCTGCAGTATTGAGTTAAAATCACAACTAAACCAGCTTAAATCGACGAAATTCAGCAAATGAAGGTTACGTCAACATCGGGGTTCGTGCCAGGGTTAGTATCGCACTTTGCTTATTTAATTACCCGGCTGTGTTTTCGATTAGACTACCAAAAGACAAGACAAGAGGCCGACTGCAGTCGAAGGCAACCCGAAGGCTGCTTTTTAAATGGCTTAAATGGCTTCTACCCTTATTACGGCTGGAGTGAGCGAAACTCCAGTCCCGATGGATGCACAGAAGAGTATATCAGAAAGAAGAGAAGTAGCCGTTGACCATTTTTATAATGAAGTCTACTTCTTAATTGGATTATATCACCTTTTGTTTAACAGGGAGTACGTAAATGCTGGTTTGCATTACTTGCCATTGTTCGAAGGATCCCCAAGTCCTGTAAGTCAAACAATTTTTTTTTCAAATGCTTGCAGAGTAGTGCCATGTACGAAAATGTACGTGGCAATACTTCCAGCCATGCATGTTTTTTTCAAATATACTGCGCTGTGCTTTGGCAATTTTGGTCCACCTAGGACTTTTTCTCAATAACTACTGTCTTTGCATCTAAACTGACTTCAAATTCTTTTTTAAACCAAATCCCAATGGGGTACATTCATGTGATGTCACATCAGCCAGTTTGGTTTCTTCAAACGTATAGAAAATCAGATACCACGTACTAGTTCTTTACAACCTCTGATTTCATTGGAACGGTTTAGAATGTACCTCTAGTCTGTTTGTGATTAGGCTCCGTCGTTTTTGTTACTTCACTTCACTTTATTTATAAACAAATCACGTGCAAACAGGACCATGGTAGCCCACCGTTAGCCTAGCTATTTAGAATTTTAGAAATTTTTACAATAATAGGGAGCTTACTCAAGGACGACGGTGCCGCCAACGAGAACGTCGTCTAAAAATATTGTTTCCCGTTATTGTAATAATTTCGTTATAACCCCAAGTCGTTCGGAATGGAAAGTGTGTATCAACTTTGCGGAAATAGCATTGGCATGAACGGTGTGGTTGTTTGGGAGAAATTTAAAATGTTTCGTCACGTTCTCGGGTCCACTGCACACCCTCAGATTTGGTCAATTCACGTCGTTGCTAGGACTGGGACGACACCGAAGGGAACGAGAGAAAATTAGCTGTTAAGGACGGTGCCTACTATTGTTGTTGCGCATACGTTCTGCGCATCTCGAGATACTCGGATTTCCTATCGGCAGTGCTTATTAATACAGGGATATTTTTGCGCGGTTCAAAACTATGCGAAGAAAGCAGAACTTAGCAAGTGCTCCTAGTATCCAAAAAGGAAATTATGGGTAACCACCATTTTTGAGAGATAATTAAGCTTGAATTTGGAAAAGAACGCCATACTTTGCTTTATATTTTAAAGCTTTTTACAAATATTGTTGATTTATTATCTTCGAAAAATGCGTGGTTACCCCCAATTTTCTTTTTGGATTTCAATAACGCTTGTTAAGATCTGCTTTTTCCGCATAGTCAGTAAACCGCGCAAAAATATCTTTGAATTAGTAGGCACCGTCCTTAATTTTTACAGATTTGGTTACGCTGACGTCAAAAGCATCAGAAAAAACACGCGCGGTTCAGTCTTTACACGCCATACTAGTGCCCAGCTTGCGCGCTGTCCTAAAACGCTACGGAGCCTCCTTAAACCCCTTGTTTTGTGACGTTCTCGTAGTCGTTGGAAATTTACAAGAATTATACAAACAAACTCCGCGTACATTAGAGAGAAAGAAGAAAAGAGAGGAAGTTATAGAACTATAGTACACCACTAAAATCAAATTTACGTTGTATGGGCTCTTGCTTTAAATATTTAGTTTCTATTTCTGTGTCGGACCATGTTTTATTCCTGTTTTCTTTCAGTCTTTCTTGCAGTTTTTGTCTAGTCACCCCGTGGATTTCAGCATGAGAGAAGCTATTAAACAGAACACCCATAGTTTGCTGGTAAAATATACTTGTCTACGTAGAGGCTTACCAGCCACCCATCCCTAATATGCTGTTTTTACTGGCAATCCCTTTTCCTCACACCACAGGGAACGTAAACCCCTTCCGGGATGCCATCGAGATGACAACAATACAACCTCGTTCCTGGGGTCTATCCTGCAGCAGGAGAAGAGAGATCCTGGGAACGAGGGTATCGAAATTAATGACAATCGGGCTACAGTCCGGCTAGAGATCAGGTCCCAGTTGTTTGAAGGGTGGATAGCGCTGTCCATCGAATAAACACTAGCAAAACGAATTGAGTTATCCAGTGACTAGCGCTATCCACCCTTCGAGCAACCGGGGCCAGGCCTTATAAAGGTCAACTTTCTGTGAGCTAATTTTATCTGTGTTTCCGTGGCACAATTACCAATGAGAAGAATTCCCAATGAAATTTTGTCGTGAAGTCAAATTGGTTTAAGTACTGTTGTATTTGTAGGGAGCTTCTTGTGTGGCAGTGCGTCTGTGGGATGCGCATTACTCGCTCGAAGATTGTATTCCTTTATCAGTGAGTGATCTTTGTTATTATCCAAGATATAGAGCGAGTTTCAATGGAGTGTCAAAGTAATTACTGTGGTCAATCAAAAAGGATGGAGACAAGTCAGTAAACCAATCAAAACTCGAAGTAATTACTCGTAGCCGGCACAAAGTGCGGGAAACTGCGCGCGCGAGCCGCGATTGGTTTTGGTTTCACTTCTGATTGGTTGAAAAAGTGGAGCGAGAACTTTAAACGGATCACTGAGAGAAGTATTGCAAAACCAAAGCAATTTGCTAATTACTTTCGACGCAATTGAAAATCGCTCTACCATTGTAATCATCAACATTGACTTGATTAACGTCAAAACTTCATTTTTATTTATAAATTAATTTCCTCGATGTGTCATTGAAAGTCCTCTGGAAACTTGTTGAAGATGGTAGTTTTCATGAACGCGAACAAAAAACAAACTGTCCTTTAATGACGAAGGACTAGCATTGGTCTTGAATAGCAGCGCTTGGCGAGTCTATCAAATGAAGTAGTTAATGACTGACTTTTTCTTTACAGGTCCACGAAGAATTTCTGTCGGTTGGCAGCCAAGAAAAATATAAAAAGTCAATCCAGATCGCATCAGGGAAGCTAATATCAGATGTGGTGCTTCAAAGTCTTAGCAGAACAGAAAGAAAACAGGGCGTCGAAGGGGAGAATTTCAGAGCTGAAAAAGATCATTACGAACAAGCCATGAACAATGTATTCGATGAACTTCTGGTGAGACATATCATACGTGTTACACGTCATGCTTATAAAGATATAAGTTTTAAGAGTGTTTACGAGGTTTATCGCATTACAAATCGAGTGGGACATGTTTGCGTCACTCAGTACGGGTACCATACCGTCGTATTCACTACTGATACCGTTTTAGGGCAATGCATTCAGTTTGCATACATTGCTCGTTTATGTAGAGTTGTCTTCAAGAAGCCATTTCTTGCTCTTTTATGCGATCATTTTATGGTTTCATTGCAACTGCTCCGTGAGGCTGTAGAAACGGTTAACCCTTTGATTACTATCTGGCAAAATACGTCCAGCTTTATCCACGGTCCCATCTACCCCTTGTGACGTCATCACTTTTAACGGTCAGGAACAGCTTTGTCCACTAACTTGTGCAGGGAGAAGAGATCTTTCAAACTATACCAGAATGAGCACGATTCAGTCAAGGAAACTGGAGAAACGGCCAAAAAAACCATGTAACACTGACCTGAAAATCTCCATGAAAAGCTTGCTCCATTACCCACCTACATTTCTGAGCACCTAATTCTAAGATGACGAAAGGTTTCACAGAAACTCTTCCCACCAAAATAAAGCCTACGAAATGCCCAGCAAGTTGAAGAAAAAATTGAGGCAAAGAAAGAGAAAAGAGAGGAAAGGAGAGAAAGCGAAAAGTGAAAGTCGAAAGTGTTGTGCTACTTTTAAACCCAAAAACTGTCGAAATTTTGTTTTCTGCGCATGCCCGAACTTTGCAAGCGCTTATTTTGCACCTGGCTGAAAAGGCCGCGGAGTGTACAACCTGGAAACGGGTTTGTAGGGAGATTTAGCTCTTAAACAGCACGACAGTGACCAAAAAACCCCTCAACTAGCTTCAAAACGTGTTTTTCGGCGAAATCTCTAGTAGCCAAAGGGTTAAAAGCAAATATTTAAAGTATAGTCAAAGGGTTTGAAAAAGAAAGTCAAACGTCGTAATCTCTTATCAGTTCATGGCTTATTGAGGTTTTTAGTAGTATGGTAGAAAAGGCGTGCAGTGAACGGCAGTATAACAACATTAACCTTCTTTTTGTCTTTATAAGGATGATCTCCTTTTGCAGAGCGGCATGGGACCCATGGTATGATGATGATGTAGTGGAAGCTTTAAAGGGGACCTCCACTCCTTTATTAGTTAAAAGAATAACTTTAAACCGGAGGAAATAATGTTTGGGATCCAATTTGTTTTTAAAGGCCCAACTTCAACCGACAGGCATTCCGTGGCGAGGAACCTTTTCATATGTGAAAATCCCGTCAAAGCTCAAATTCATCCAATCAGATCGCTACGGTAAGCAATGCGAATTTCCATGACAACAACAAACTATCGAAAAGCCTGTTAGTTGAAGGTGAGCCTTAAAATTTTTCAAAAAGAAGACAGTGTTTTTAACTCTTGAAAAAGTGAATTTTAGAATCGTTTATTTTCACTTTTAACTTTCACGGGCGGCGGTGTCCTAATAGGCCATTTCCGAGTTCATGTGCGAAGTTTTTGTGATGGTAATTAGTTCTACTTTACATATGACTTCGCACTTAGACTCGCTTTAATGAGGCAGACATGAACTCGGAAATGGCCTTTGGATGGTTTGCATCTGACGTCATGGTTGGTGTACAGAACAATGAAGTGAAATGTCTTTTGGAAATTTGACTCTATTCTAATGCAAAACTTCTGGGGCCATCTTCTATTGTTTTGTACACCAACATGGCATGTAACACAAAGAGCCTTATATCAAAACTATAGTACAAGCATTATACGTCACAACTGTTCAAGATGACGGTGCCCGGGAAGTTTGAAAACTAAAATAAGCGATTCTGAAAGTCATTCATTTCAGATACAAGCGCTTTGTATGAAAACGTTTGAACCTGAAGACATAAAAAATCGTTTTGTTCGAGTGGAGGTTTGTGAAACACTGAACACCTTATAAAAAGAGAGCGAGAATGAAAAACTTTACAAATTTTACGTATGACTCATTCGTGTCACACGCTGTAAATGGCTAACAGAAATTTTAAGTTTCATTGAAAGATGAACGACCTCTGTGTAAATAGGATAACGTGGCCAAGAAAGCAGCTGTAAAAGTTTACGTACACAATTAATTTACTACGAAGTGTAAATAAATATATATTTTCCAAGTGTACTTGTTTTTTGGTTGATGATAAAAGTACCTTTTCCTAGCAGTCCTAGAAATGGTTAAGTATGAAATTGATTCAAGCGGCTTTCATCCCATTTCTACTTGATGTCTTCTCGTACATTTCGAACGGCGTTTGTGTTTTATATTTGAGTGACAAAATCCAGCCAATCATGACGCTAGAAAACAAAAATTTGGTTTTATCAACGGAGTTGATAATGTAAATTGGCCACCGTACAGAGATTCTAAAAGCTGACGTTTCGAGCGTTAGCCCTTTGTAAGAGCTATGTACCAAAGTCGAAACGTACTTGACAAACAAATTCTTCAGTGCCGCTCCGAACTTTCCAAAATCTGTCCAGTAAAATAAAAATATAAAAGTATTCGCTCTGACGAAGGGCTAACGCTCGAAACGTCAGCTTTTAGAATCTCTGTACGGTGGCCAATTTACATTATCAACTCCGTTGATAAAACCAAATTTTTGTATACTACTTCCCCACCGACGCAGCACCACAGTTTCTTTAGCAACTACCCCCTTCATGACGCTGGAAAAAAAAAACATACAGAAGGCGATAAGTCCGAGACTCTATTAGATTTTGACTGTTGTGATTGTTTGATAATGCGAGGCGAAATTGGTTAAGCCCTGAACCAAGTGTAGTCATACAAAACAGAATCCACCCTCAAGTGAAAGCCCTTGGATGATGATCATTGTAGATCGCTCAAATTGCACATGTCCTTGGTGCATGTGAGTAACCAACGTTAGATTGAGGTGTGAGGGAGCCCTCGTATGTCCAAGGAGCGAACGCTCTTCTGCCAGCATGCGACCCTTCCAAACGGTGACGAACTGTGAAAACACTCCAGCGATTAAAACGTATCTTATCTGTGCAAGTCACAATATTTATGGTGCATTGTCCTATCCTATCTTGGATCATTGCTTCATTTATCCTGCAGACCAAGGTTTGCTTGAAAAAACGCTCCGTCCCCACGGGTTGCGTTCTGAAATGGAAAAACAACAGAATATAATGCTGGGCTTGAATATAAATGCCAATAAAATGTAGACACTGCCGATTGATTTCGAACGTGCCCAACAGAGAAAAAATATTTATTTCTCATCAAAGTGCGTCGTTCATGCAGGGTATAGAAATTCCCAGATCGAATCATCACTCCCTCATATTTTGACTACAGTAATGTAGGACGTACCTTATTGATAACGTTATGCCTGGCTTTGCTGACAATTTCTTCGAGTATCTCACCGGTCCCTTTGACAAGTCTGTTAATAAATATAATAGTGTACCAATAGTTTTCTAGAGAAAGAAAAAAGCGCTAGTTGCTATTACTGCTGATGAGAGAGGGCTGAATAGCAACATTCGATCCACTGCCCTTCGCGGAATAGGAATGTCCATCAAGAGTAGAGTCTCCTTTCAAAGTTCTTTCGTCAATAGGGCTGCTGATTTCATATGGGTGATGCTACTCGATTCTACTCATACCAAGCGACACATTGGGCTTAAAAATGTTTTATTACTAGAATTATCGACAAATTATCGGCCTCGTTTCTCCTACATGTGTGAAGTCGTTTCGCTAACACGCAACAGATTTTTACACCGTCGGCAGCAGATTCACATTAGAATGACTGAAACAAAACGGAATGCTTTCCTCTCCGTGGGATTCAAGAATGTGTTTTTCGCATTCCGTGCTGAAGGCGAATCGACTTAGGCGCAACGACCGACGTCCTCAATATCTCGTGAGTTGTATGTGCTTGTTTCCCTACCTGTGGCGACCTGTTTCCGGGTCATATACTCTCTTGACTTGTGCCTGCTGTTTTTCATATTCTTCTTTTGTCATTGGCACCATGGCCCTGTTAAAGAATTAATAATATTTAATAATATGCATGAAAAAAATTATGCGTTCTGATTGGCTAAAAGCAGAGCGGGGTTGGTGCGAATAGCTGTTAAGGGAGGGCGTCTCCACAACTGCCGAGACTAATATAGTGGAGATCAGCATATAACCGATAAGGCCACTGAATCCTCAAGGTCAATATCCATGCAGAGTATCATTCCCTTTAAACTAGTGCTGATGTTTCTGTATAGCCCTGGGCCAAGTTGTTTGAACTGCAATAAGTGATAATCTTGAGTTAACTGTGACAAACCTATCATGCCTATAGTTTAACAATGGTAGTTTAGTTCGCCTTGCAAAGAATAACAGTTACTTAACTTAGTCCAGTAGGCTTCCTTTATAACTGTCCTTTTTAACATATTTCAATTTTGTAAGAACATGTCCAGTAGACCATATAATTTGTATTCTCAGTATTGGACTGGAACGAGCTTGCAATGGAGGCTAACGCAGTGAAATCGTTTCAAATGCAAAAACTTTTAAATATGTTCCCCTGCATTAGCCTCCATTGCAGGTTAGTTCCAGTCCAATACTGACAATACGATTATGGTCTATTGAGAGAACCTACAGCTTTCCAGACAGTCTGTGATTAGAAGACAAAACTATAGATACAACAGAAACAATGCACTTAGCCCTGATAACAAAAGAAGATACAGGTCATTAGGGACCAATGAAAATAGCAGTCTGGAATAGCTACAGGATAACTGACATCCAATCTGATATCCGAAACACTTTCTGTTTCTGGTAACGAGCAAGGTCTGTCCTTTTTCCTTGGGTCTCCTTGCACATGAAATAGGGGATAATACATGGCCGCAAGTAGAGAAGAATTTTATCTCCAAATGTTGGTAATACCTCTCAAAAGCGAGCAAAGTGAACAAGTCACAGATGTTAACACAAGCAAATAAAATTTGTATCCACAAGCAGCCATGTAATGTTCTGTTCATTATGTAAACAACAATAAAATACCAAAACATTTGCATTGGGTGCATTTTATAACGTAACCACGTCAAAGGTGACCTTTTCACAGGTGAAGATATTAAGTTTTTGCAGTTCTTGGATTTCCTTGGTGTTTACAAACAATAAACAGCATTAATCACTTTACATACTGGTAAGATTAATTTAATCATCTTTGTTGGCTCACCTCTTCTTTGAAGCTGCATCAACAACTGTGTTTGAGGAACCAGTTTGCTTCTCCAAAACATCACCTGTTGAATAATGATCTTAGTATAAAGGATCAGTTGATCCACGTCTGATTGTAATTGAAAACCTTATCATAGCTGATACATCTCAAGCCAGCATGGAAGGCAGGGTCGCCAAGAGGTTAGGGTGATGGACTCGAGAGATCAGCTCTGACCACCAGCTGGGGTTGCGTTCCCCGGCTCAACACTGCAAGTGCACTTGTAAATAGCAAAATTGTTCGCCTCCCACCAGTTGGGATTATTAAAACTGTTGTCTTCATTTGTATTGCTTTGTTTCATTCATTTGAGGGCCACTATGCAAACTACTGGTTACCTGTAATCAGTGTTCACCCTTGTTGAATACAGGGTATTTATTTATTTATTTATTTATTTATTTATTCACCCACCCAACCATGAAATTACCTCTGTGACTTATTATTTAGTAATAGTAAGAAAGTTTCAACTTCTCACCCACTGACAAAAAAATTGCCTGGCGTTACACGATCTTTTTGTCAGTTGATGAGACGGTTAGCCTGATGGTATGAAACTCTTGTATCAATCCTAAATGATAAATCGCATAGAAACAGTGAGAGATACAGCTGTGAGACTTATCATTTAGCTCTTATTAACCAAGCAGGTCTGTATGGGAGAATCTTGACCGAGGTCGTGAGTACAGACCGAACGCAGTGAGGTCTGTACACACGACCGAGGTCAAGATTCTCCCATACAGACTGACTAAGCTCAGTTAATAAGATGTTTATTATATGGCAAACAAGAACAATTTAATTCGTTTAATGTAACTGGTTTGTACTAACTGACATTTTGCTTGTGAACCGCGATGAGTGGCGATGAGCTGAACTTAATTCTGTCAAAGTTTGCTCGTCATCCTCTCTTTTGTCATCATGCTGTTTGGCACTTCCATAAATAAATATTGGTAGAAGAAAATACTCAATATTTTTGCATTTTAGTTTGCATCTTTTCACCGCAAAACATTACCGGTCTAGATGCCGGTCTAGATGGGAAAATCTAGACCGCAGTCAATATTGATTTCAGCCAATCAAATTCGTGAACTTGGTAGTTCCCAAGCCTTGTGAGACAGAGCCATATAATAAAATAGGATAATACATGTCAACACTCAGTCAAAAGTCAAATGTGTTGGGTCACTTCCTACTCCCGTGCTGTCAGTGCCAATAGCTGGACTATGAAGTGACCAAATTATTGGTCACTCAATCTCTTCTCAATATATGGTGCACCATGAAGTTCATATTGAATGAGGGAAAGGGGTTCGGGGTTGTTTTAAAGCTTAATTAAAGCGACATAACTCACTAAAATAATGCAAAAAACATACGCATAAAATTGCCCTATTTCGGCAAAAGGGCCTTACATGAAGATCACAATTTGCAATCAGACCTTCTGAAGGTATTTTTGAGCACAAATCTTTCTCCTTTAAAGTCTTGACTGCAGCGGTCTTTTTTTCATTTCTTTCTTTCTGTTTTTTTCTCTTCTTTTCTCTTTTCTTCTTTCGTTTTTCCTTCTTTTCTCTGCAGGATTTGTCTCTGCCCCTATTTTTACTCTTCTTTTTATGTTTTCTGCGATTACTGTCATCAGAATGTTCACTTTCGTTTTCACTGGACGAACTACTGCTACTGTAATCTCTTGACTTCTTAGTCTGCTTTTTCTTCTTCCTCTTCTCCTTCGCGATCTGCTCCGATTGTGAACGTATCTGTTTGGGTGATCGCGACTTTTCTTCGTCGCTTGAACTTGAGGAATCGCGACCGTACTTTCGCTTTCTGTCTTTCCTATCGTCCATAATCATAAAAGATCTTGGCTTTTGAAGGTCTTTAATCGTTGACACCAGACGAAGACGTTTAAACCGTTAAAATTGTATCAGTCCTCAAATATTCTCGCGAGCCGCGCTGGAGTCTCCAACGGCGCCATTTTATTTTCCGAGAAAGTCAAGTGGTCTGGCAACTAGTTCTCATGCTCTCGCGGCTCATGCTTGGCTTATTGTGTCAAAAAATACTCAAAAGTTAGTTGCACAAAAATTGCTTGAAAATTGAAAAAGTTGAATCCTAAAATGTGAAAAGCTGTATACAATAGAAAGTACGGAACCCATTTAAACGGAGTCCATTTAGTGCCATTTTCCTCATCAATTTTTTTTTTTTTAATACAACTTTTTTGGCACGACTATTGCTTTTCTTTTTGTCTTTTTTCTACAGCACGACTTTCTTGGCTCTTTCTTGGCACGACTTTTCTCTGCACCATGTTTTTTTACACGACTTTCTTGGCACCACTTTTTTGGCACCACTTTTTGTTGGCACGACTTTTCTTGGCACGACTTTTTTGGCACGACTTTTCAGATCTTCTAATAATTCGTTCGTTCACTGGCACTGAATTTGGTCGCACACGAACAAATTGAACATTGTCCGAAGTTCAGTGCCAGCGAACGAACGTATTTATTATATTATTGAGAATTTAATAATTAATATTATTAAATTCTCAACCTCGGATAATGCATTTTTTCGCGCTCTGATTGGTTTACTCAATCTCGGTTATCAACTCATATACCTTAGTTTGACCTTATATGGCAAATGGTTGCGCTAATTTCTCTCTGAATAAAATAATAAAATAAAATAAAATAAACCTTTTTGTGGAAAGTTCCGATCAATTCCGACGTAGAAGTACGCGAAAAGGTAAGAAATTTTTTGTGATAAGCTTGGGTCTGTCTGACCACCAGGTTTTATACAACATTGCATCTTCATCAAGTTTTTTTTTTATTTCGCTCGGATTTTCTCGCTTTTTGCGCTCCTATTTCGTACTTCCTATCTCTTGGAGTTTAAGGGATTTAATAAAACAATTAGTTCCATTCGCGCTTGTTGGATATGAGACTGGTTATACCATCTCATATCTAACGCGCGCTCATGGAATAATTTTTAATTATACAGAATTAACTGAAGAGAGTGTAGTGTAACGTGAAGTGCTAGATTTCTATCCCATATAAACCATGTGAGCGTTAGCCCTATTGATGGAACTGGGCCCACACAAGGACAAAGAAAAACTCTGACTAGGGTGGGAATTGAACCCACGACCTTCGGGTTAGATCTCCGCCGCTCTACCGACTGAGCTACAAGGTCAGACGGGAGCAGGCCGTGGACTGTTAAAGTCACGGGAATGAACATGTGCAAGTACAAGGAAAGGTTACGTTTATACAAACGTTAGCCGTGTAGCACTTACATTTTTTATACAGAATTAACTGAAGAGAGTGTAGTGTAACGTGAAGTGCTAGTACTTCCAACAGAGCTCTCAAGTCTCACGCATTTCGATGCAATCTCACGCTCACGCCGACACGAACATTTCTCATGCATTGGCACTCTTCTGGTAGGTAACTCTACCTTTTAAGCGATCAGAAGTGCTCGTGAATTCCGAATTCGTTCTTTCATTGGCACTGAAGTTCGGCCAATGTTCAATCTGTTCGTGGGCGACCCGTTAATATAAGAAGTATAGGCCGATATGTTAGCTCAGGCTGACCATAATAACATGGCGGCTCTCTTAGCAAGCAGCATGCATGAAAATACCAAAGTGGCGGACTCGACGATGCATTTTCAGCGATTTGAAAGGTGCAAATTTAAAAAATTTTCCCTGTTCGTTACCTGTCCAACGTACAATTGGTCTTGGTTGGGCAGGTATTATGAGAACAAAAATATCCCAACTTCCACTTACATTCCCTATAAAATCAAACCTAAATTTTACAAGACATATATTTCTTGTTGCATCTGCGGCCGATCCATGACGCAATTAGTAAAATACTGTAGAGGTTTATTTCATTTCGCAACTATTACTTCTTCAGTTTATTGTTTTTTACACTTCTGCTTTAGATTTTGTGACGAGCCTAGATACAACATAAATTTCTCATTATATAACACGACAAACAAAACATAGCATTGTTATGCATGGAGGCAGTGTGGCCGAGTGGTTAGGGCGCTTGTCTTGAGATCCGGAGATCCCGGGTTCAAGACCCGCTCTGACCACTCTTTGAATTTGTTCCTGGTAGTCCCTGGTTCAACTTCCCAGCTGCACTTGTAAATAGCCGACTGGTTTGCCTCCGGCCAGTTGGGATTCTTAACAGTTGTTGTTGTTGTTGTTGTGTTCTGTTGTTTCGTTGATTGTGTTTCATTGGCCCTGAAAAGCCCGTATGGGAAGCGGTCAATTAAGTAAGTATGTATGTATGTATGTATGTATGTATTTTTCGTTTAGGAGAAGACAGAGGGTGACTGTACAAGCAGCAAGGTCGCTAGATCGTCTGCGCACACTCGAAGAACCTCATTGACGAAGAGAATTTAGGGAAATGATCAACTCAGCATACAAGGAAGGCTGATGAAGTAAAATGCAAGACTTCTTTCCAGTTTCCCTCTAATGGCATTGTACCTCTTGTGGATGAAAATAAACCGCACATAACGTTTAAAGGCTATTTCTTTTTAATTAACTAATAATACGCAAATTCTTGCGATATAGTGTTCGCTTCATTGAGTGTTATACATTTTGACCGGCTTCTCAAATTTCCCAACTTTGTTCGTGCACACATTCTAGATCTATTCCCCGCATCCCCTTTCCTTCATATAGCAGTTAAGTTAACTTATTCGGTTAAACAACTGACAAGTCTTTTGAGATTGGGGTACAAAATATACATCCCCCTAATCCATGCTGAAATAGACAAGGACATGTCTGTTCACTATTGGCAACATTGTTCTTGGGGGAGGGGCCAATTATTCAAACTCAATTTAAAAAGTAACTTCAAAGGGTGAGTGTCCCAATACTTTTGCCACTGATTGTAGCCTGTTGTTCCAAGCATAGTTACGTCTGCATAACAAAAGCTCTCAAAAATAACAATACGTATTCATTAAAAACCAGCACCCAGTCTTTTAACGCAAATCACTAAAACGCTACCCCGCCAAATTAAAATCGAAGGAAGGTCTATGAAAAGTGGTGAAACTGCTTCCAGCCACCTTTAAACAACTTCAAGAGTCGAAATGCACCAATCATATCATCAATTCTTTGAATAAATATCTACATCAGTTTGTGACGCCGGTACCTGCCTTTCAGTACGAAAGATAATCCCTTGCAAAAAACGGATGAAAAGCTAAAATCAATTGAATTTCGAATTGCCAAAACAATCATGCTTAGAAACTATTTAAGTGCACGTCTTGAAGCATATAAAGCGACTTTTAATGAAAAGTAAGCAAGAAATGGCCTAAAGGGAAAATCGAACTTTTGCCAAAGGCCGAACGCCAACACTCATTCTTAAGTGAGATATTAAGAACAATAGCGCAAACAATAACTTGCAAACCTTTTGTATTTTAGCCGCAGTTTTGCCCTGACATTGTCAAGTTAATGAGCTAAGCGATCTTCCCAGCGCGCGCAATCGGTGAGCAATGAGAACGACTCATGTCATAATTCGCCGCTAATTTTACTTATCTATAAATTTAAAATAAACTGAGCTATGAGGCCACTGACGTTGGGAGATGGTCATTAGTGGGTTCAAATGTTCCCCTGATGAATGAATCAAGAAATGTAATGACCAGCTCCAAACATAAGTGGCTTCCTAGCTCAGTTACTTAGAATGTCGCACCGGCTTCACGAAGTCACGGGTTCAAGCTCCGTTGAGTGGTCCCGGATTTTTCAGGCTTTTCTTGCAATTGCTAACTACGTTCATAACTGCCAGGATCATAGCTTCACTTGATGTCATATCTGCAGTTCAATATATGGTTCATTTCATATATCATTTCGTTCATTGATTTATTCATCATGGGAACATTTAAACCAATAAATGACCAGCTCCGAACAGCAATGGCTTCATGGCTCAGTTAGAGCGTCGCACCGACATCGCGAGGTCACGGGTTCAAACCCCGTTGAAGTCCTGAATTTTCCAGGCTTCTCTAAGCAATTGCGTTCATAACTGCGAGGATCATAGCTTCACTTAAATTAGCATTGTTCTTTCATAAAATTATCACTGCTAAAGCACCCTGCCTTTGGAGTATTGCATCCCGTCACATCATGGCACTTGAACACTTTTTCACACAAATAAAGTTGGAATAGACTGTCTTTCTGAACTCATTTGGTAATCAAGACTGAGCGCTACATTCTCGTGAATTGCCAAAAGAAATGCGATTCCACAATAACGAATTTTAAATTTATTTAATAACAATTTCCACTTTCATAATTTTTATTTACACTTCTCAGTTAAATTCATATTCCTTGCAAATTGAACGAAACTTAGTGATGAGTTATATAGATTCCTACTTCGTGTTCCGTAAGCTAAAAGCACAAGGGAGGGGAGGGTAAGTGTGCAGAATAGTGAAGAAGTGGTCTTGAATAGGAGTTTTTGTTTTAAAATTTCGAATGGCCATAATTAAGATTAATGCACCGAGGTCGTCAAGCCCCAACTGAAGTATTACAAGCTTTCACGTCTGAAAATTTCATCTTACAAAATGAACCACTCAAAGGTACTTCTCCGTTAAACAATATGTTACTACATAAAATTGCATGAACTTAATGATGTCCGACAGCAGTGCATTCAACCTTACATTATATCTTTTTATTAGCGTCACAAGGCTGGTAACTGGCTTGGATGCTTAAGATTTGTATTTGAATGCTGTTGCACATACTTCTCAGTATTTCTCATGATAAGGACTATTTGTGGACAGGCCCTCTTCTCCGTTGCTATTTTCTGCACGGTACTCTCTGATGCACAGTCATCCCAAGCTGAAAAACTTCTTTTCAAAAGAACGAAAAACTGAATGCCAGTAGTCACTGAAAACTGCTTCATATGAAGTTAATTCGTCCGAAGAATTCCCGGCGCTTCACTCTGAGTCATGTTCTTATTGTCTGTTCTCTTTCGTTTTCGGACAATTCGAAGGTTCTGGGTTCCACACACTTAAGCCTCGTTGCACATGCTGCTGGCTGCACAGCAATAACCCTACGCGCCTCTCTTTGGTTAACAATATCAAGACACCCACACTGCCTCAAATACAGGAAGAAGTCTACTGTAAACAAAATCCAAGAAACAAAGCCAAAGACCTGAAACCGAAAACAAGCAAAAACTGAGGGTCCGTTCGATTGATCCTATTTCAGAATAAGAGTACGAGGAGAGATGATTTAAAACCGTATGTCTGGCGTTTTGAAGCAACAAGGATAATAAAGATATGCTTAAAAGTGTTCGATAATTTTAACATGAATCTCCGTAAAAACGAAGGATTTCTAACTCTATTCCATTTATTCCAATTCCGGAATACGGTCCGCTCAATTACCCTGGGTGCCAGAGGGTTTTTTTTCCTTTGGCGTGAGACCGAGCCACTCCGTTTTAACCGCTCGCTCCTCGCGAAAGAAAAATAGAACCTCTGGCACCCAGGGTAACGGTCAATGGAACGCACCCTGAGAAAATCAGAAATCAGTGGCATGAATGGACCTCTTTAGCTTGTACGTTTTGTTTTCCCATTTCAGACCACGTGATGTTACTCCAGGAAAAAGTTTCTGTCAAATGTCGTCTTCTGCACGTGCATATGTATGCATAACTTATGTAAAAACAAAAAGAAAATTCCCTTGGGAACATCACGTGGTCTGAAATGGGAAAACAAAACGTATAAGCTAAAGAGGCGGTCCATTAGCTTGAAAGTCGGAACACGCGTTGGTTAGAGATTATACCAGCTTTGCAGCCTTGGATCCCGAAAAAACAAATGACTGGCAAGGACAGTAGGCAAACCTGTAGTTCATGTCACTCCTCTTTACAAATCGAAGTTTAAATACCGTATCTGTCTTTTAGAATACCCAAGAGCCTTAACAGCGAGCAAAACCCACACCTCTATACAGTTGAAAGTCATAAATCTTAAATGTGGAGAGAATGTCTCAAAATGACTATATAGCAGTCATTTCACAGCTGCTAAACTACGTTTTATTTGCGTCAAGCTTAAACTAAGGTGGTTTGAACCTTATTAAAATGTTTGCCTCAGTAATAATGTTTAAAGACCTAGACTTCTACCATAATTTCTACTATATTTTTTGACGAGTGTAAATAAATATCTTACCACAGCAATGTTGATCTTGCTGCATTTTTCACATTTTACTCCGCTTGAAAAAGAATCCCCCAACTCAATGGCTTCCAGCAAGAGTAGAGTTGACGGTACCAACAGTAGGACAGCAATGATAAATGTGTACATCGATAGCTTTAGGCGAAAACGCATGCATTAGCGATTGAGAATGCTTGTTCTTTGTCTTGGCCGCCCCCCCCCCCCCCCCCCCCAAAAAAAAAAAAAATTAGAAGGAATCCAAAAAAAACAAAAAAACAGTTTCAAGCTTCAGAAAGAGTCGATTGGCAGGGGTAGAAACAAGGAGAGAATTAGTGTTAACATTACTTTCCTCATACGTGGACAGAAAGTCTCTCTTCTGCCTGTGGAAGAGTCATACAGTGTCACGTGTACTTTTGGGTTGCAATAGTAAAAATCTGAAAATCTGTAAGGGAAATATTAATGTTTATATTTATTTCAGAGAAAAATTGAAAAATATCTTTTACCAAGGGCCGGTCGGACAGAGGACGGTAAACGGGTGGGAAAAAAGAAGGACGGCTTTACCGTATTTTCTCGATTAAACACCGCCGGCGTTTATTTAAAAATCGGCAGTTTTGACCCGGCTTTTTTTCCAGGCCGGCGTTTAGTCCTAGAAATGGACAGGTTTGCTATTATACTGTGCTTTGCCGAGCTAGACTATGCTGTACCATACTTTGCAAGAAATGCAACGCCATACCGTGCTTTGAACGCTATGCCACGCAATGCTACGTCGAACTCAGTCGTGAAACCATATCGAGAAATTAACGAGCGCACTTTCAAAGGCGTACTCAGTTTTAAGTTTCAGCGCCGCAGACACGTCAGTTGTCGGTCTATTGTTACGGGCTCGTTTCATCAGTTTTTAACGCAGATTCCATGTATTTTAATCCAGATAGTTCTATTTGTAACGCTGATTTGTTGACGCCAATAATGATTGTGTACAACGCTTTGAAATTTTCGTTACTTACCAAAATGTTCCAGGTTTTGGTCGATGAAGTGATTTTCTTTTCAATGTTAAAGACAAGTACAACGAATAAAGTCAAGTTTAGAAAAAGTGTAACGGCAGTGGAAAGCAGAAAGAAAAGGTTTGCTCCTGTTGTCTTGGCTATCACCTTGATAAAATGCAGCAATGCGGCGAAACCCGTTGCCAGGCTCACCTGAGAGAGAAAAAAGACAACAAAGGAGAGATTTGGCGTCACTTTGAAGTGGATGGGCAAAAAGTAAATACCAGGTTACTGCTTGACATAAAGAGCAAGAAGAATTTCGCATTATAATTTGTCTCTCTAGCTACAGAAGCTGCTCAGTAGAAAGTTTATTAAAGCCTGGTCATGAGCACGCGCCAATGCTCAGACGCGGGGAATCTGGAACGAGTGCTTCAAATAGGCCTTATTCACGATAGCCGCCATGTTGGTTTTCAAATTGTCATGCAAATTAGCCATGTGTTATGCTGGGGGGGGGGGGGGGGGGGGGAACATTGCGAAAAAAGGCAACTAGCGGAAAATCGGCTCGTCGAAATATTGAAATAGCATTGCCAAAAGTACATTTTGGAATTCAGAATTGAGTACCTTTTATAATAATTTTATATCTTTTGATTGCCTTTGACATTTTGATTTTCTACTTCGTTATCTGCTTATTTTTCACTAAAAAAACATCGAAGTAACTTGTGTAATCATTCTATTTTACTACTTAGGTGATAAACATTTAATGAACGTGAAACTAATCATCTGTGTGGCTAAGATGTTCGTTACAACCTCTCGAACTTGTGTTGTTTGCCCACTCAAAAGTGTGTGGCTAATTTGCATGATAATAGCAAATCCAACATGGTGGCCATCGTGAATAAGGTCTATTGGCCAGACACGGCCAGCGGTAGTGAATTTCCTTGCGCCTACTTCTCACGCTGCATATGGCGTATCAAGCACAAGCGCAGGCGCAGGAGAAGGAAAACTTTTGATCCTTGTGCTGGTGCTTGCCCTTGTGTTTATGCGTGCATCGAGGCTTTCGTTTTCACCGTGAAATGAGAGCTGTTATGTCTGAGCTTGTGCTTGCGCAATCGGCGTAGCTAGTGAGAACCAGGCGGACGACGGCTACGACAACGAATTTCAAAACGCCACTTTAAACTATAACTTCGCGTTATCGTAAAGGCGCCCGCAAACGAGGAAACATTGTTGCGGAAACATTGTTTCCGGAAATGCTTCCTCGGCTCGCAAACGACGAAACATTGTTGAGGAAGTAAAATGCTTCTGTACAAATTCAAACATTTCTGCTTCTGCTTCCTGGGAAGCAAATTTTGCTCTCGCAACTTATGTTTCCTGGGCCCGCAAACGGGGAAAAATTGACATTCCGCAACCTTTTTTTTCTCGTTTGCGGGCGCCTTAAGAATCTCGCGACTTTTCCAACGTGTTGACGTTTCACAATGTGCACGAAGGATCCAAGTAATCTAATGGTGCGAGCGGGATTTTGAAGTAAAAATAAAGAATGCACAATTCACTGTCGTGTCCTCATGTTGTCATCGAAAACTTAAATTTCGTTTTTTCACCTTTCTCCAAGTGATCTGGTGACGTAATTTGGAGGAAAAATTTCAACGCCGTATCCCACAACCGCGCTCGGCCTTATGTGTTGTTTCCAAACTCCCTGCAGTATTGCCATCGCCAAAACTCAACAGATCATTTGCGTATCTACCACATTTCCCGTTACTGAATGAAAATTCAAGTAGACCCGACAAGATCTAACCTCGCCTCTGCCATGTTGAATTCGAAAATAAGGCCACGTGCGGTTGTGGGATACGGCGTTAAAATTTTTCTCTCCAGTCCTCCGAATTACCTCACCAGATCCCCTGGCTGTTTTGGAGTACAGCTTGGGAATGTACTAATTAAAATGCCTGCTGCACATGCAGCATGACGATTTTCTCTTTGTTAAGTCTGGTTTACACTGCGACATCAGTAAGCATAAGCTGTGTAAGCCGGGAGTGACATACGCATAAGCATAAGCATAACAAAGAGGACTCGTTTCCATTTTCTTATGCTTATGCTTATGTCTCGTCAATAACTGTTTAAACCGGTGCAACATAAACATAAGCAGAAGACCGAGGTGTCAGCTGTTTTTGATGCCAGCGGATATTCAAGTTAATAGTGCCTCGTTCTCCGTCTTGTCGCCTTCGTCTTCTTCTACCAAGCAGAAGGAGTAGGAGTAGGAGGAGAATTTCTTCTTCGTCCGTCATTTTGAAAACGTTGCTCGTCCTACCAGTCTCCAGCGAGTTTTTTCTTGGGCTAACAGCGCTTGCGAACTGTCACTCACTTATCTTATGCTTATTTAACAAGTGCGAACTTCGTTCTGCTTATGCTTATGTTTATGCTTATGTCGCAGTGTAACACAGTGATATCATTGCTTCTGGCGTTGTCGTTGCCGAATCTTAAAATCCCTAAGATATCTAACAAACAGGCAAGGAATGAGCTAAAGTCAAACAACTTTCGTTTAATTGCTTAATAGTTTTGGCGAAAACTAAAACTGAATCTTCAACTAGCGTCTACCGCTTGATGTAAACCGACGCCATCCTAGCTATCTACATCCGTGTTTACAGCAAATGTAGGGCGGATACTGGGGAGCTTAATCACGGGAGTTTTTGAGACGCGGACGAAAACCGGAAGTGAGCTGTTTCCTCTTTTAGCTTGTTTTCACACAACCACATTTACATTGCAAAGTATTTTTTCTTCATTGGAGAGGATTAGTATAAAAATCTGGGAGACTTCACTGTCCTGACAAGTGAAATGTTTTTTTCCCGGTTGCCGTCCGCATCTCAAAAACGCAGGTGCTTAAGCTCCCTACTGACCCGTCCCCAGTCGTCTTCTTCGTCAATGGCGCGTATTAGAGGCGACTGGGGACGAGTAAGGGTTGGATATTCGGTCAATTTGCCTACACGAAACATGTGCCTGATTTCAGGTGATTTCAGCTGGTTTAATCCACAGCCACTGAGAAACTACTTAAAGTAGACAAACGAGTAAGAATTAATGTGAAAAAGCACCTTGCCATTTGCCGATAATGGCATACTTAGGCTTAATCTCTCCAGGCGGCTGAAGTTTCAATGTGGAGCATTTTAATAATTGAGTGAAAAGCGAATTTTGATTATTGCTGGCACAACCATAGATAATCATAGGTAAGCAGGCATACCATCTGAGCAATCTTCAAAAATCCACTGAATGATCGGAGGAACTCTCTGTCAATGTCCTGTCGAAAAATCCAACTTTGTTCCCTCTGAAAAGTGATTGCCATTTTCCTCTTATGGCTATTCAAAACAAAAAAGGAAAGAAACGAATCTGCTGCCTAAGGGGTTTATTTGGAAAAATTTGAACGGTAGCCAGAAAGTGATTCGATATCATCCTAAACTTCCGATGAGTTTGCCACAACTTTGAGTATATCTTTCCAATATCTCGGATCTCTTAAGTTACAGACATCGGTTGAATCGGCCTTTACAACTGTCTCAAAATAACGTGACGTCACGCGCTCTCGCATCTTTAGGGTTGTCTGCCTGTGACTGAAATAACACAGGAAAACACCAAAAAAAAATGTCACTGCCGCATTTCTTTTGAAATTTATGGCATAAAAAAACAAATCCCATTTTCTTGTGAGAACAGTTAAAGTCGGATGTGGATTGATCTAGAAAACGGCACGCTTCGTCAAATAATGTCCAGGTTTTTAATTGATGCCTTTTCGTCATGCATCAATTTGTTCACACTCAAAAAAATATACAGTATACAGCACAGGAACGCTTTTTTGACGAAATACTTTTTAAACAGTTAGGTTATTTAAAAAACTGAACAGAAAATATAATTTGAAAAACAACCTTGTGCCCGACTATTTGCTTAGTAATGATAGATGAGTGCTAATTTTTCAAACATTATTTTTTGAAAGGAAAAATAAACAACAGTATTTTTTTCGATTTACGCAACAAGATATTTCGAAGGAGTTTCATAGATCCGTATGATATAAGAATCGAAGTCTCTCGTTTAATCTTCCTTTGCCATACGTAATGATGAAACACCTGCACTTGTTCAATTCAAGTCGGTTGACTACTCCCTCAGCAATAGATGAAAAGTTAAATTGATATAAATTTGCAACCAAAGCATATTTGGTCAAGAGAACGCGCAAAATATGAGACGGTAATACACTGCAGTGTCCCGGTTTTACCGATTTAGAACAGAGCAAATAGCGGACGGAACGGGAGTTTTTCAATAAAAGAAATTGTTTTCAACACGATGCACAGCCTGAGAATATTTAGCTTGTCATCGCTTGTCACTTGTCATTTGGTGTATCCAATCAAATAATGGAACTTCAAATGTTTTCGTCTGTGTCGTTTTCGTCATTCGCACGTGCCTTATGCAATCGTTACAATGATTCTCCATTAGCGCAGGAAGAAGCCAAAATACTAGAAAACGCACGGCGTAATAGTGGAATAATAAATCCCTTATTGAATGGCAGTAAGATATAATACGTTCGCGTATTATATGTTAAACCATGCAATAAGGTATATACCGCACTTGTCATTGAATTGGGGCCAGAGTCAACAAATGTCGACCAAACATTCATGATTATAATTAAGTTCTGAAGTAACTGAAAAATGAATGGATTAGAGCATTTTAAACAATATATATAAACCCAAAAGCAAAGTAAATATAAGCTTGCACTGCATGAAAAGTGTTCGCAATGTTTCGTTTCCCTGCACCTCAGAGCATGTTGAGAGGGTTTTCTAGAGTCAAATAAAGAAAGAAACATGAAAATAGATTCGATTTATTAGAGATGTTGAGTCCGTGTTCGCATGGCAATTCAAGACCATTCAAGTGGAGCGATTTGTTAAACGAGGACGTATTCATTTGGGTTTTACTTACGAATCGGAATCATCTTTTTCTCCAGATACTTCAAATTAAATAAAACTAAATATGATGATGCATCGAGATTTACTGTGAAAATCCGAAAACCGTGAACAGTAAATGAAGCTTTAATATATGAATCCGAAAGAAGTAATTTATTACCTAAGGAAAATCGCCTTGTCACTGTCTTGTTGCTTCGAAGGTGACTTTTGACGTAATACACTTTTTGAGAGCCTGCTTAGTCTTGAAGAAAATGCTCACAGAAATGCTCATTTCTATTCTTACCTTAGCTCCGTCCATACCTACTGGAAGCCAAGCCATGAGAGACACTGAACAGATCTAACAGCATAATGTTGTAATGCCTGGTTGTTGTCGATACAGCAAACACCTGGCGCCGTCCTAGTGTTGTGTGACAATTGAAAAAATGATTGGACAAAAATCTGAAATGGCCTGGCCAGGTAAGAATTGACCGATCGATGGATTAAGGCCGGCACACACGAGGGAGCTTGCTCCTGAAACACGCTCCCGACACACGCTCCCGGGTAAGTACCCCAACCAGTACACACGAAGGACACGACGAGGGAGCTGAATGATGAAACAACCCGATTGGGGCATGGGAACTGTTGTGGATGAAAAAAATAAGCCAATTTGATTGGCCAACTGGAGACACGTCATGTCACGGCAAGCAAATTTCAGTACACACGAGGGAGCTTGCGCCTGAAACAGACCCGTGCAACAGATTTGCCCCTGGAGCTTGCTCCCTCATATCAAACCAGTTTGATATGAGGGAGCAAAACTAGGGAGCAAAAGTTTTGCTGCGCAACATATTTTTTCGGTAGAAATCGTTGGTGCAGACGAGGGAGCTTTGCTCCGGGAGCGTGTTGCAGGAGCTTGCTGCGGGAGCAAGCTCCCTCGTGTGTACCGGCCTTTAGAGTGGTAAGAAATATGTCTCCGACGTTTTGATCATGTAAAATTTGGGCAAAAAATTGGTTTTATTATTAAAGGAGCTGAAAAAGGTCGAATAAGTGTGGTGGATTTTGCGGTTATTGGTTAAAGTTTTAGCTTGTTACGGCTACCGGTTGTTTTTCTTGTATTGTACCTTTATATTGGTTTATATACTCTGACGTTTCAGTATCACCAGAAGGAAAAATTGGACAAAATATAAAAACAGTTAAAACAAAAGGCTGTCAACTCGTCTTGTAAAGGTGGTTGTAATTTCATCACACGCTATCACGAACATACAAAATGCGGCTCTGGATTTTCATTTTAAAACCCGTAAACTCAGTGGTACGGATAAAATCACAAGCAGCCCGGGCTCGGAGGGTAAAAACCGATAAGGAATCCCGATAACAAACACTCAAAAAGATATTTACACACATAAGTTCGCAAAAAAAATAACCCTACTCTGTTGTCCTGGTGACTTTCTCGTTTTCTCAGCCGTTATTTTCCTGATTTAACGCGATTTAATGGTAATCGTAATGAATTTATATAGTGCATTTTCTATTAATATATTCAAATGCGCTTTACAAGCAAGGGATCTATGGGTGAGATCGGATATCAGCATACATAGGCGCCGCTGGCAGCCGCTATCAGTCCATTAGCGATCTCACCCAGCACATGAATGAATGAAATTAGTCCTGACCACAACACCGGGAGCTCCATGCCCTACTCTTTACGAATATTGTGTGGGTTCTTTTACGTCCCACTGGGTTGTGAGCATTGAAAGGTTGTGAGACGGGGCCTACGGTTTATAGTCCTTATCCGAGAAGACTTGAAAGTCTTAACCATTTGCGGATGTAATTACAAAGGCAGCACTTTCTCCTCAGTTATTTTAAGACCCTGAGTGTTGGTCCGGCCGGAGTCGAACTCACGACCTCCCACATGATAGCCCCATTCTCAACCAACCGAGCCACCGGTGCGCGGTCAGCGACTTCTCAGCTTCCCCTGTTGTCACTCGTGCATAAATAAAGGAGAGGCTGGAAAGTAATCTCTAGCATACCTCACATCTCGCCGATAAAGTCACATTTCAGCTTCACTACGCAAGAGAGAAGACATATACCATTAGGTTTATCTTGCATGGAATATCCAGGCCGAGCGCGTACCGTTACTGTCGTTACAAGACTGAATGTAGTCACGTATCTGACGTCACATACATGAATAAAAACAATACCATGAAACGCTAAGCAAAAGCCAGGTTTAGCAAAGCAAAGCAAAAGCCAGGTTTGTCTTTACAGGTTTAGCAAAGCTTTTGCGGTGATTGCCAGTTATGGCTTTTGCTGTGAACAGTTGTCTTTTATCCTGTAAAGCTTTCGCAGCGATTGCCCCTCGGTTAAGATTTAAGTGTGGGGTTGGACTTAAAAAAGGACTTTTGCTGAAATTGCCTTTTCGGGTTTCAGTAGCAAAGCTTTTGCGGTGATTGCCAGTTATTGCTTTTGCTGTGAACAGTTGTCTTTTATTCTTTGAAGCCTTTGCAGCGATTGTGACTTTTGAGCGATTACGGCCTTTGGCTGCATGATAAATCCAAGTTGGCGAGTAATAATTATGTAGTTATAATAATGTAATAATCTACGGTTGTATTTTTAGATATGAAAAGCCATAAGAAAGACTACATGAATCCGCATCTGAATATGAAGGAGTCGGTATGCAGAAAAGGAAAGTGAGAGGTATCCTGGCGATTGAAGGTTTTTTTTTTTTTTTATAGGCTGTGCTTTCCCGGGAAATGATATCTGCCATTGTGTCTACAACACACCATAAATATTTTTCATCGTCAAGGATTCGTAGACCATGACTTCCCGGCATTTGATTTCTGCTGCACCGCATAACTATTCTTCATCATTATCTGTAGACTGTGCTTTCCTACCATATGATATCTTCAGCACCGCATAATTGCTTTTTGTCGCCGGGAAAGACTCTGCCTTCTCGCAATTAGGTTCCGTCTGCATCGCAGAACTGTTATTCACCGTCAAGGATAGACTGTGCCCTCTTGTCACTCATTTCATTTGGTCAGCATTGCAAAACTGTTCATTATTGTCAATGATAGACTTTGCCTTCCCGGCACTGATTTGATTTCTTCTGCACCGCGTAATTGGTTTTCATCATCAAGTAAAGACTGTGCCTTTTCCCTATTTGATTTCTTCTGCACCGAATATTGTTTCTTCATCATCTAGTGTGGACTGTGACTTCCCAGGATTTCATTTCTTCTGCACCGCATAATTCTTCATCTACAAGGAAAGACTGTGACTTCTTGGCATTTGAGTCCGTAAGCACCGCATAGTTGTTCTCAGTTCATCATGAACGATAGACTGTGTCTTTCTGGCATTTGTTTCCATCTGCACAGATTTTTGTTCTTCATCATGAAGGATACTTTCCGTGCTTTTTCGGTATCAGGGATTTCCTATGCACCAAATTTTATTTATATATTATAATTAATAGACTTTGCATTCCTGGCATGGAGTTTCTACAGTTACTGAGAGGGTGTGTCTTCGAGGCATCTGATTTGCGCTGGATAGACAATGCTTTTGTTCTATTTCATTTCTGTATTGGCTTAAATAATATCATTGTTTTGGATCCTGGAATGCGCCTTGCGGTCACTTGATTTTTTCTGTACTGGATAGTGAGTTGTGCACAATGTTCATCGAAATTTTCGTTGCTTTCTAGTGACAGCAGAGCGCGTAATTTTAGATACAATTTAGAATTATGAGCTTTTGGAGGAAGAAGGGTGGGGGGGGTTGGTGGGGGACAGAAAAAGAGTAAGTACGCGTTAAACGTTTGGCGAATGTGCTCTCTAGACATTCTCGTAATGAATCCAATCTCGTTACCAGATCCCGATCCCAAGCGTTGTGATTTCAGATCCCAGGCCTTTGATCCCTGATCCCGGTCCTGTTCGGGCCTTTGAGCCCTGATCCCGGTCCTTTTCGGGCCTTTGATCCCTGATCCCGGTCCTTTTCGGGCCTTTGATCCCTGATCCCACATACATCGTTACGACCCTGTTGATAGACTTGACAGCCGCCTTGACGTTTTAATAGCTCTCGCAATTTTCATGATTTTGCCAGGCTCCATACCAATGGAAATTAACTACTATAAATACAGTTAATTGTTATATTGTAATGTAAAACAAGGGTAATAAATAATAAAGGTTATTTTTTTCCTATTACGGTTAACTGAAATTTTAATAATTAATTAATAATTATTAAAATTTCAGTTAACCGTAATAGGAAAAAATTAACCGTTAGCCGTACACTACCCCATTGAGACCCTCTTCAAAGAACGACTCCCTTGGGAGATTCAGCACGCCCACTGTTATAAAAACCAATAAAAACAAAGCTATCTCAGCCCCAAGGGAATTATGATACTTCTCGCGGGAAAAGCCTGTTCCTAAAAGTAAATTTACTTAGGAAAGAGTTGACTCAAGGAATTCAAGGGCGTAGCTAGGGGGGCCTTTTGGGTGCCCGTGACCACCCCCCGCCCCCTTTGTAAGCCTTTTTTAAAGCGAACAATATTCAGGTGGCGAAACGCCGCAATCTGGTGAGTACCCTCTGTTTGACACAGTGTGACCCCCCCTCCTTTGAAAAATCCTGGCTACGCCCCTAGAATTAGAGGAGATAGGAGCTTCCCTTGATGAGACCTGCCACTAAGTTGCTCAACTTTTATTTCATGCTATTCCGTAGTTCATATTTAACTTCATATATTCTAAAACGTCATAAACCGATACATTGTTCGTTGATTGGCTAAGAGGCACCGTACTTGGCAGGGAAGCTGTTCTAAATATGGACGGTAAGAAAAAACAATGGCTTCCTTCAAGGAAAAGTATAGGAATTGTAGCCTCCGGGTCACAATCTCTTAATAATTATTTTGCGCGCTTAATCATTTAATCAAATTTAAGTGTTTCCCGCCACTGTCAATCAAACTTCTCATTTAGGTCAAAATTCGCGCGCAGCATTGCTGGACTGTGATAAAAAGGTCCAACAATTTCAGGCAGCGTTTACACGATAGAACCCGGTCTCACTTGTAACCGCATCGTTTCGATGCGGTTACGTCTTCTGTTTACACGACACCAATCGAGACCATTGCCGAAACCGGATCGATTTGAGAACGCTGCCAAAAGTGGAACGTTTTCAAAACGATACGGTTTCATCTGTCTTGTAAACAGCGAAACCACATCGAATTAATGAGATAAGACGGCCACAAAACGCCGGCTGAAAAACACGAGAAGGTAAAATTTGCAAAGTTTATCACGTTGGGAGCTGACAAGTCAACAAGATTAAAATGGGGAACGCGCGTTTTCTTAATAATGCGAACATAATTATGCATCCGTTGGCTGTATTAATTAATTTAACAAATTTACGGAGGGCTAATTGAGGACAAAAGCTAAGCACGGCACGGTAATCAAGGTGAAGGAATGGTTAAATGTCCCTTTACGACATCGTGACATCTGCAAACGAAAGGAAAAAAAAGTTGTCTGAAAACCATATAAGACCATCAGGAGCCCTGGACCATATAATAATCAGTGTTAAAACATTATTTAAGGAGCGCACAAAACGGCGGGTCTAAAACACAGGTCACATTCCACAGGTCATTCGTTGCAAGTCATTGTTTTACCTTCTGAAAATTAAACCTATCATTCAATTTGGCTAACCCTAGGCCTAAAGTTGGTTTTTAGGCCTAGGGGTTTTGGGTTACTTTGAAAAAGGTAAAGCAATGACCTGCAACGTATGACCTGTGAAATGTGACCTGGGTTTTAGCTCCGCCGCGCACAAAACGACAAATAATTTTTTACGCAACAACAACAGTGGGAGGTTTGCTCTTTTTGACGAAATCGCTCAAGCACGCAACGGGATAAAGCATTTTCTTTTTCTTGCATGACAATTGACTCCCTCTTAAAAAGTACAAATATTGATTGTTGTTCATACACATGTAGGATTGTGCAGAAACTACCCTTAAACGAATTTATATGGCGAAAACATAAAGATTGTTGCCGTATGAGTAAAAGAGCTTGATTTTGTATATTCTCATTCACTCAAATTGTTAATAAGTTTGCTTTGTTTCCATTTCATCTCCAGCTGAGATCAAGTTAAAGAATAAGCTTTGTTCAGGTACAACTTGACATTGTTCCCAGCTCCCTCAAATAACATTTAAAAGCAGTTTCGCCTACGGACTAACAGTCAGTCGCGTTGGTATCAGCTCTGGAAGGAACAATCTGCTGATCCAGTTTCCAACCAACCTGTCGTGGAACAGTTCAAGGTAAAAGTATATTAAGTGTCAACTCTCTCAGTTCTTGTCTGACTAAAAAAAAAGCATATGTATAATCTAGATTTCAAACGGTTCACAATTTATTCATAATATAATCGTAGAGTCCTAAGTGACCTTTATCTGGAAAAAAATGTTTCATTCAACGACTTAAAATGGAACAGTTTTTGAAGCACTTAGATCATACCTTTGTTCAGCTACTTGCAACTTTTTCCAATAAGTTAACCCGAAATTGATTTTAATCCATTACACTGGCCTGTACGTAGAGAGACAAAAAGTACGGTTTTTAATGACATTTGCTGTCAAATTTTGGTTGAATCGTTGATATCTTCATCCAAGAATCGACAAGAAATCTGTTTTGATGTACAGAATGAAAATTTTGATAGACCAATATTTAATTAAACGCAACATTTTAACGTAAAGATGTTTTATTTCTAATTTTTAGAAGAAAGTGCCGGCACAATACCGTTTTACAGAGGTTAAATTGACATTGCGCCAAATTTTAGGTATAGAGCTGTAGATACGCGAAAGAAAAGGAAGTCGAAAACAAAATCCTGATTTTTAAGTCGGAAAAGGGTTTGAAACTTGTTTAAGATGGGAACATTTTCTCGCGTAAATTTACCTATTTCGTCGCCAAATCGACCAAATTGCGCGCCAAAATTACAATGTAACATTTGCATAATTTATTGAATTTAATTTTCTGTTGTATAGAGCCTATTCACTAGTGGTCTCCTACTAATGAATTAGTTTTGAATAGAAATATAACTGGACCCCAAGGCAGGGGTTTCAATAACTTGTGAAATAGCCGTCCATGATAGCCCATTGAAGGCGGCAGTTTGACAAGTTTATGATAGCATTTTTAGTGAAAATCAAGGCAAACTAGCCGGCGGTGTGAGGCAATGCAGGCGGCGGTATACCGCCGGTAACCGGCTTCTATTAAAACCCCTGCCTAAGGCCGCAACGTTCAGGCTGAGATTAAACAAAATTTTAAGAGCCGTATCTAGAGAGAGAGAGAGAGAGAGAGAGAGAGAGAGAGAGAGAGAGAGAGAGAGAGAGAGAGAGAGAGAGAGAGAGAGTGAAT
Organism: Montipora capitata; assembly: GCA_949126865.1. Classification (NCBI taxonomy): domain Eukaryota; kingdom Metazoa; phylum Cnidaria; class Anthozoa; order Scleractinia; family Acroporidae; genus Montipora; species Montipora capitata. The sequence goes on along the minus strand of OX421449.1, from coordinate 6,910,742 downwards.
TAAGAACTTTTTTTAATGTTTTTGTTTTTAGTTTTTTTTGGGGGGGGAGGGGGGAGGGGGGTTGTGAGTAATGTAAATAAATGTAAGAGAAATATAAAATTGCCGTGTAACAGGAAGGACAATGAACTCAAATACTTAGGGACATTTTAATTTTAACTTTTTCAATTTCAAGAGGAAAAACCATATAAGCTAGAGTGGAAAACTGTGTTGAGGTGACAGGCACTTTAATTTAAGAACATACATGTATCAAGAACGATTTTATGCTCAAATCGCCAAATAAGGACGTTTGGCTTCAGCCCCCAAATTAGACGTTCTCATGAAAAAGGATCTACAGTAGGGGAATGAGACCTGGCATCACTGTCAAAAGATCTTACCCATGATGCTACGCTGGCGCGCTTCGCGCGCCTGAGCTCCGCTAATAAGCAAAATAAGCAATGTAGACGTTCTTTTTGTTAAATGATCATTTACAAGTTGCTTTTTCCAGTTTATTAGCCAAAGCTGCTATTAAGCCTGGTTCTCACTATTGACGAAACCAGAATCACAAGTATCAGACGCTTCGCAACTAATCGGGCCGACAAATTGGTCTGCTCTCAACTGAGTGGCGTCATAGGTGTTCAGAGCTCAGCCGGTTGGTAGAGCACTGGACCGGCATCACGTGCACAGAAGTCATTGGTTCGACTCCAGTTAAAGTCACCTGAATTTTTCAGGTGTCTATAAAGATAGCAATCGCTTAATTTGTCTAGTACGTTAGTCCGATCATTTCTCCATTAATTCAGCTCCAAACCGCACTTCACGAAGATTTCTCAACCAAAGACAACAGGGAAAATAGGACATCATTGCAGCAATTTGTAGGAATTTGATAGGAATTCACCACCATATACGGTGCCCAAAACATTTTAATGCCAACCCTTATGCAATACGTCTGATAGCATTTTTATTAACCGTAGCTTACCAATACTGTAAAGTTAAACTGATTCAGTTTATTGCTTCACCCAGTCCTTAGCTGCCTTGTTAAATGTTGTCATGTTTTTGAAAACACAACGTAATTCACTTTTATGCGAAAATGTGTGAAATAGAATCAATCGATCAATCAGAAAAAGTATTTTATTTTTCCTTTATTCATCTAGTTATTCCAGAGATCAAAATGCGGAGCTCAATCGTGTATTTGTTGGTCGCTTCTCTAGCATTGTGTCACGGTGCTCCAAACACCTTCCAAACCATACGATCTCGTGCTCACTATGCTTTTAGAAATTATCCAGTGAAGGCACAGACGGAGGAAAAACGAGGTAATTAGCGCTTATGGAAATTAGGTTCACCCGCTCACTTCACCCCACCCCACCCCCTCACGCCCTGTCCTGCATGTGTCTTTTTCACTTTTGTCCATTTCTTTGCCGTCGTCTGCAAAACAACAATGTGAAATAGCCATATTTGAGGTTTAATGAAGAACGTCAGCAGTTGAGGATAAATTTTCATTTTCTCCCCTAAACTAAGCGCCTTTCCAACCAATGTTATTTATTTGAGGAACTACCATACCCTCGTCATATTAAAAAGGTTGAAATAGTCAGGAAGTGATCACAATAACGTGAGATGACGTTCTCGTTGACGTCGCCGTCGTCGTTGCTTAACCTAAGTTCCCTATTGGCTCTTGGAATGAGGCCAGTAAAGGGTCAGCGGACAGTCAGATGCCTGCAAACAATTTGATGCCCATTATGCATTTGAGGGGATCAACTTTCTAATCCGATGATTTCTCTGAATAACTAAGGACAAGTTGCTGTGAAAATCAACGCTTGCCTTTATGCCCACAATAAAGACCGCGAAGATCATGACGCTGCTGGGCTAGTCTGGGATGCTGGTCTAGCCGAGGATGCGCAGAAGTGGGCTGATCATTTGGCCTATGACGTTGGGGGAATGGTTCACGCACAAAACACTAGACAAGGGGAAAACTTATACTGGTCTCAAGGTTCACGTGTAGCAACTTGCGCAGACGCAGTGAAAGCGTGGTAAGGCACCCTACGAAACAAACGTTCAACGAGAAGTAGCTATTTGTGACATTTTCAACAATAAGATCAGTACCTTGTTGGTAGAAATCTTGGCCTGCAATTTAGTCATAGTGTTAGTGTGTGATAAGGAAGGGGGGGTGGAGAGCGGAGTACCTGGAGAAAAACATCTTAGGAGAAAAGTGGAAAACGTGGAGTCCTGGAAATGAACAGGCCAAGGGCAAATTGGTTGAAGACAAGTGTTTCAACCGCTTTGCGAACCCTGCTCTCGCAACTTACAACCCTTAGCTTACTCCTGTTGCTAATGAAGGTACAGTAACTTCTGCTGTACCTCTGCGAGGCGGGGGAGTTTTTGCACAAAGTTTTTTAATTTTTGCGTTTCCAATTATCTGAGAGCCTGGAATACGCTAGAACAACCGAGGCCAGTTGTATTGGAAATTTACGCGGATTCTTCGTCTCTAAGACGCTCACTTCTAGAAAATTTGTTTTAACGGCTTGCTTGTTTTTTTTGTTTGCGTCTAGGGACGCAGAGGAGGTCGATTATGACTATAACCATCCACCACATACGTTTCAAGATTTTTTGAGCTCAAAGAAACCATATGGACACTTTACTCAGGTTTGTTTTATGTCGGCTAGCAAAGGCTCTCCGTGTACCTTGTCTTGCTTCACACATTTTCTGATACCATTATGATATGTTGCCATGTGACACAGATGTGACATCAGAAGCGGTTCCATTTGTAGCAGTTTTAAAACGAAAGTGAAGGCTTATTTTAATTTAAGAATCATACAATTAGCTTTTAGGAATTTTGGAGAGATTGCAGAATACCTGGCCACTATTGTATTTGGATCGCCACTGAGTGAAGGCACAAGACACGAGTGTCGAAATCTTTTAACTTTGAATCGTACATTTCTAAGCTACATTTCAATTTCTACCAGAGTAGCATCTAACAATGTCTGATTGTCAACCTGGGGCCAATTGCTCGAAGCTTGGTTAAAGCTAACCGTTGGTTAAGATGTAACAAAACCTATAGGTTTCCATGGTATTCAACGCTGGTTTTTGGCCCCGTTTCTCGAAAGTCCCGAAACTTTATGGGCCATTTTCGGGTGTCACAATTCCCTTTGTATCTCAAGAAAGGAGAGAGGGTTTAAATCGTCAAACTTATCAGTCATTTTTCTTTTTGTTACCTTGAAAACATATTAAAAGATCGGCTTTTGGAAGTTTCACAAATGGCTTTCGGGCCCGAAAAGATGGGTAACAATGAGGTGTGCGCATGGCGGTCTTGCTAGGAATCCGGGCAAAAGAACGGCAGACGTAGGCTGAATTTTGTCGCTCGTCTTTGTACTCGTTCCACCTTCCTCGTTAACTCAATTGACTGTGGTACCCATATCGATTGAATGAAGGGGGTCAGTTTCTAGTGAAGCTTCGGTGGGAATGCTACCTATGCTACTTGTACCCTCTCGCTCAACACGGTCAACAAGCAATTTTAATGCTCTCCTTTTCCGACCTATGAAATGTTAAACTTTAACTTTCCAAAGATAGTACCCCAGCAGAATTACTAAAATTTGGAATACCCTACTAGAGGACCTTAGGCTCAATACAGTTGATCTCAGTGCTTTCAAGTGCAAACTTAAACTTTATTATAACCAGGCTCTCTCGTTTTTTGACCCGGAAAATCCACGGACATGGCGTTCCATCTGCCTCTCGTGCAAAATAGCCAGAGGCCTTGCCGCCCCTATCACTTGCTGTTTCTAGCTTATAATTTAGTGCATATTTAATTATTGTAATTGCTTTTTATCATTAGTTTATACTGATTGTCAAGGGGCCACAGTAATTGGCGCAAGCTGTTGTGGCGCTCTGTCAGCTTGACTGGCAAAGTTTTAAATACATACATAAATAAATAAATAAATAAATAAATAAATGAATAAATAAATAAATAAATAAATAAATCGTGCGTTCTTCTTAGGTTGTTTGGAAAGGAACAACAAAAGTAGGTGTGGCCATTACAACCAAGGGGGAGGCACCGTACAAAGAAACCTTCATCGTGGCTCGATACTCACCTCAAGGCAACATGCTGGGGCAGTTCGAGGAAAATGTGCATCGACCACAGTAAAACAAGTAAGTTCTACCTGGAGCCAACTACCTCTACTCCTGTTTTCTCAGACTTGATCATGCATGTTTAAATTACACTAGTTTAATGTGTGCGTATGGAGAGTTAACGAAGACATTTGGCGTTGATTGGAAAAGGCTTTGTTTCTCACAGAGTTTCCGAGAATAGTAGTACCTCACTTCGACAGATTCTTGTATCCTTGCAAAGAATATACTTTTTTGTACAGTGTGATAACTTGGTTGTGTTCATCAATAAAAGAGTAAATTCTCCTCCCTGAATTGAACTCTGATCATTATATAAACAGAGAGAAAAACTGAAGGACAAAATTAAAAAATAATAACTAACTCATCCTTAGCCAATTTTTCTGCGACATCTCAACTTTCTGCGTGTAAGCTCAAAAAAAGTCATAATCGCACGCAGCGAAGAAATGGTTCAGGTCAGTTCTTTTAATTAATACGAAACCAGCCAAAGTAATCGGTGCTTGGTACATTTGAATAATACGATGTTCCAGGAGGGTCACAGTCCAGTTTTAATTTTTCACAATCCAGTGTTAATTTTCCACAGTCCAGTTTTAATTTTGTGAGTCATCATCAGTTCTCTCACAGGTCACAGGTCATTGTTTTACCAATAGAGAAAGTGTCCTAAACATTCATAAAAGCCAACGTTCGGCATAAAAGCTTTTGTTTAGGCCTAATTAGGCCTAAGGTTAGCTTTTATGAATGTTTAGGATACTTTCTGCATTGGCAAAACAATGACCTGTGACCTATAACCTGTGAGAGAACTGTAACGACTCACAAAATTAAGTTTAAAGATATGGGAGACACTACGACCGGGCATGCGAAATGTTCACTTCCGGTTGCCGTCCGCGTCTCAAAAACGTTCAAGGACGGTGCCTACTACTGTTATTGCGCATACGTTCTGCGCATCTAGAGATACTCGGGTTTCTTATCGGTGATGCTCACCAAAAAAGTAATATTTTTGAGGTTTAAAACTATGCCGAGAAAGTAGATCTTAGTAAGTACTCTTGGTATCCGAAAGA
>OX421449.1:6875598-6903098 GCA_949126865.1 Montipora capitata | reverse complement strand
CCCGTGATCTTGTAGCCAGCGGTCCAGATACAGAGCTCTGGGGGAACCAATTTGAGGGACGATTCTGATTGGCTGTTTTTTGTCTCATTTGAACATGCGTAAAAGAAACGGAAGTGAACAGAGTTGGGTGGGCGCATTTTCCACCCAAAGCTCCCCGCAGCTATTTGCAAATACAAATTTTACTAATAAATTTTACAAATAAAAGTTGCCGATGAAATGACTGACAACACCTCAACTTGACCAGGGGCGGATTTAGGGGGGGGGGGGGGCCGAGGGGGCCGCGACCCCCCCTTTCAGTTCGTCGGAGATTTATTTTTTGTCAAAATATACAATAATTTTATAATTTTGTAAGCAGTCTGTTGGAGCTTTTGATTTTTTTAGCTAAGGCATGATTTTTCGCTAATAGTATGACCAAAGTTGTGCGAAAAAGCTTTCAACGTTACCGGCGTTAATGTTATCCTTTTGAAATGAAGAAGAAGACTGGATGAGAATTACTTGTCTACAGTCAACCTATTTTACAGAGACTGTAACAACGTAAAATCTTAATGTCTATATATATAATTATATATATATTTTGGTTAGGTACAATGAGAAGAACATTGTGACACGTACGTGCTTATGTGCTGCTCCATCAAATCAAGAACCCTGTGTTCATTGCTGCCTTTTACACTGCCAAGCATCTTTTTGGATTCAGGTTAGGACTTAGCCGTTCGTTACAGGGTTCGACATTGGGTGTTATTGAGGCATACAGGCATATTAACGTGTTGAAAGATCAGCTGGCAGATATACGCAAGGATGCAAAAACAGTGTTTGCGCATTCAGTGCATGAAAAGATTCAGAAAATGGCTAAGAAAACAGACGTAAAGATCACCATCCTGCGCACGTGTGGTATACAGACACTTCATTCGTTTCTTCCAAGGCTGTTGTGACTTTGGAGCGAAGAGTCACAAACCATGCATCATTATAACCACAAATTATATTTTTATTCAATATGGAATCCTGATATTTTACTTTCCCGATTGCACCAGATTGCATGTAAGAGCACCCAAATTTTCAAAATTTTCTGGGGGGGCATGCCCCCAGACCCCCCTATAAAGTAGCGCCTAAGGCGCTACCGAGGCGCGCTAACGCGCGCTGATTAGTATTCTTGTTCGGCCCCCACTTTCAAAAAATGCTAGATCCGCCCCTGTTGACTGCGTATGAACAACATGCCCTGTTGTTCGGAGGAAAATCTCGGGAAGAATGAATTGCAAAGTTCTCTGTAGAGATAACGGGAATCGAAGCTCGCGAAAATGATGAATTTTTGCAGTATGTCTGTCGGTAGTGTACATGTTCCCGAGAAATCGAAGCGTTTACACAATTTAAAGCTCTCTGCGCGGATTCCGACAAAACACAATGCGATAAAAATACTTAAGTGGCAGACGTACGAGAAAAAAGAGGGGAAAAGCTTGAAGAGAACACTTTTCGCCTCTAACAGAGCGCATGCGCACTAAAACCGGAAGGCCCCTTTTGGCCCAAAAAATTTCATTTCCCTAGAGCCCTGAATCTGATCCCTTTGTGATAGCACTTTTGAAGGTTATTTTTTTCTCATTTGCATTACATTACAATGTAGCATATATGTGAGACAATTTCGGGCTATTTTGTAGTTTTAACCCGAAATTGCCTCGCATCCACCTTAGATTACATTGTAATGCAAATGAGAAAAACTAACCGTGAAAAGGGCTATTCATTGCTTAACCGGCTGTAAGAAAGATTGACAAGCCGAGCCAATTTCTAACTCTTCTGCCATTTAAGTACTCCATCCTCGTAGACCTTGGGGTAGTTGGATGCAGAGGGAACGTACAAACGGGCGAAAACTAACACACCAGGCGCCGGTTTCTCGAAGCCTGATTAGCGCTAACCGTTGGTTAAGAGGTATCGAAACCCATAGGTTTCTATGACTAACCATGCTTCGAGCAACCCGGGCCAGGGAGTTTAATTAAGCAACGGCAACTACAACGCAACAAAGCAAGAGTATTATTGGCTAAAAGGAAATATAATCGTGCTGCACGTGCAGCACGAATTTCCAAGCTCTTCTTTGCCGCACTTTACAAAACCGCATCGTGAAGGGTTTGACGACAACGTGAGCATATAACAATGAACCATTCATTTTTTATTTTTACTTTGCAGGATAGTTCGCCCGTATTGCACAAGATGAAAAAAAAAACCCGAAATAATCGCGTTTTCCTTGACGTTGTACTCATTGTGTATCACGCGAGTACTGTTCAGTGAGAGATTAAAACTGATGTTTTTCAGTAAGAGGCATTAGAGAGATTAAGCATGACGTTTACGGCCAACGGCAAAAGGGAAACGGCAGGCTCCTGCTTGTCATAAAAGCGTGAAAATTATCTCATTTTAACTTGTCTCGTTCCTTTGAGAAGTTGCTTGATATATGAAGCTAACAGGACAGAAATGAGCTAATATCAAGCAGGGTTCTTCCATCTTTGGCAAAACCCTAATTTCACTCCGACGTTTGCCGTTTGGAGTAAACGTCATGCTTAACCTCTCTAATATTATCACGTACTACAAGGCTGTTCGTCAGTATTAGTGTCAGAGAAAAACGCCTTCTTTGCGCTACAGCACAGAAAATGCTCGCTAGCAAAAAGCTATGATATCAGAAGCACAAAAACTTGAAGCGCGCAATTTTGCTACCCTAGAGATTTTAGGACACCAATTCTATTCCCAAATATGGACAAAAATAAGATCGAAGTTGCACGCGCGGGAAAATGCACAAGCTACGTTATTTCCAAATAAGGAAATTTTTAAACTCAAAAAAACCCCAGCTCTGAACCAGAGTTGAACGCTTCAAGGTCACGAGGATCTGCCTTTATATATTTTGTGCATTTTCTGATGTCAACCCCATTTAATAAGTCTCATTTTATTCACATATCCATCAGGAACTAATGCAGGTCATGAAACAATTTCTCAGACAGCCACTACCTCCCAGAAGGAGACTGGCTGCCCCCCTTCCCTCGAATCGGGCACCTTTGCATAAGCTGTTCCCCCCTGATCTCCTGTCGTTGCCTATGACTATGGTTCGAAGTTGACACACGAAAAAAAGGGTACTTAAAGTGTTTATGTTGTTAATATTTTAACTTATTTAAACCTTTAATTAACGCGAAAACTTGTGACCTTATAAACGGTAGTATGGGCTTTGGCGTGTACGTATTAGTGAGCCAGCTTGGGGAAGCAAGTGTACTAACAAAAGATTGAAAATATTTGGCAGAGACTGGAGGATCGAGTAGGCTATGATCCTTGTATACCCTTCCGAAGTCTCCGACATTTCACCATTTGCCGAGGTCTCGATTTAAATTTATGCCCGTACATCGAGCCCTTTTCAAAGGATGAAATCAACATCCTCAACGTAAACCTCTGAGTCATAGAGGATACCAATATCTAAACGACTATCATTAGAGCGAGATCTTTGCTCGCAAATATTGCCTTGCTAACCTAATCCATCGCTTATCTTATTCCAATCAACAGTTTAAAAAATAGTGCTTAATATCAAACACCGCACATCTTTTTAGGTCCCGTCCACACGTATCCATATTTGTCTTTTTTCAAAAAAACGTCGCGTCCGCACGTAGCGTTTTCGTATCGTTTTCGCCCGTCCACACGTATAGGATGAATCGATTTGAAAACGATATTTTTTTAACCGTAACCCTACCGCGCATGCTTGACACATGAGTATTCGCTTTGAGTCAGAACGTTGTCCCACCAAGCGCTCGTAAGTCCAGGTCTGACCCAAAATCGTCGAGCTCTTGGGGGGTAACCACCAAGTCGTTTCAACCTTCCGCCTCTTGACACAGGTAATGAACGTAATCTAATAATGTTCTGCCGCCTTCTGGAAAAGTCAGCTTGAAAAATGGCAAAGCTAAATTTGCATTTGAAAACAGGCAATTTGGTTTGAAAGAAGCCCAAGTATTCAAGACAAGAAAGTGAAGCAACTGTCCGCCATCTTGAATAAGTTTATAATATTGCGTGGCGTGGATTGGAACTGGACGTGTTACGTCAGCGTTTTCGAAAAGTTCCGTTTTCGTCCGTCCACACGTACACGCGAAAACAGCGTTTTCGAAACGTTCCACTCTGGAGAGCGTTTTTGAAAAGTTCCGGTTTTAGTGGTCGTTTTCCTCGGATACGTGTGGACGGAAGCCCTATCCGTAAAGAAAAAGTTGCGTTCAAATGAAAATGGATACGTGTGGACGGAGCCTTACAACGTTTTCATTGGGCCGGCTGGGTATGGGTCGGATTAAGCACCTTTGTTTACGTTGCATTTTTTGTGCCTATTGCCTTCTGAACCAATCACGAGAGCCTTGAAAAGCTGCGTTCTGACCTAAACGTGATGTTACGCAAGCCGATTTTTAACACCGACTTTTAATCCATGCTACACGAGACAACTTTTAACGCAACTCACGAGACGATTTTTAAGGCTACACTGCTGGCAACATTTTAGCCCAGGCTCCGTTAACGTCACTATATCCTATCGACGAAACAAACAAAGGGCCTCCAATTTTAACCAATCAGAAGAAGACATGTCACGTGTGACTGCTTCTGCCATGCTATTTTCAGGCACATGATAACTGATTTTCGCGGGAACAGGTATTCTAAAAATAGACTCCTTTGTGACTGTGCTGGGGAGCGTACCCATGCCATAACAACACTCTTATCTAATTCACTCTTGGGAGGAACAATTCTAGTCACAATCGTGACTTAGTTCGGTTATCCGTGGTGCATTCTGGGACGATGTTTCCTGTAAAGTCAACAGCGGGGGTGTTACACGCACCAACTCCAACAAAATTCGCGCAACAATGTTGCAAGTTTTTGAAAGCGATTCAAAAACTGCAAAATGTTGCGTTAAAAATCTCCGTGTGCGCCATGTTACGCGAGACAACTTTTAACGCAACAATGTTGCGTTAAAAAAATCGGCGTTTAAAATCGGCTCGTGTAAAATGACATCACCTTAAATAGGCACTTTAAAATCTACGACCCGGTCGTCAACGAGAACGCCACAAAACAACAATACACCTTATTCACTATGGCCGCCATGTTGGATTTGCTATTATCATGCAAATTAGCTACACACTTCTGAGGGGGCAAACAACGCAAGTTCGAGAGGTTATAACGAACATCTTAGCCACACAGATGATTTGTTTCACATTCACTGAATGTTTATCACGTAAGTAGTAAAATAGAATGATTACACATGTTACTTCTAGTGAAAAATGAGCAGATAACGAAGTAGAAAGTCAAAATGTCGGAGGCGATAAAAAGATATAAAATTATTACAAAAGGTACTTAATTCTAAATTCTAAAATGTACTTTTAGCAATGTTATTTCAATATTTCGACGAGCCGATTTTCCGCAATTTTCCTTTTTTCCAATGTTTGCCCCCCAGCATAACACATGGCTAATTTGCATGACAATTTGAAAACCAACATGGCCGCTATCGTGAATAAGGCCTATTGGGACCTTAAGCAAGGACGACGACGAAGTCTACGAGAAGATCACAAAACAATGGCTTTAATTAGCAAAAACAATAGATTTGCACGCCCTGCACGTGCGTTTTACATTTTGATCAATTTCTTTGCCGTTCTCGTCTTGACAACCACGTGAAATGATCAAATTTGAGGTCATGTGGAGGACGAGAACACCTGACGATGAATTTTTCAATTTTCTCTCCAAATGTCCACATCATTCTCTCCAATTTTATTCTTGGAATGTGGACTCACATTTTCCATGCCGAACGACTTGGAGTAATCGCAAACTTTTTACAGTAACGGGGAATAATATTTTTTAGACAACGTTCTCGTACCCGTCGTCGTTGTTCTTGCTTAAGGTCCCTAATGTCATTGGTTAAACGAGAAAAAATAATCGTGCTGCACGTGCGGCATGTATTTTATCACATATTTTTGTGGTACTCTGCACAACTAGAACAACGAGAAATCACCAAATTTGAGGTTTTGGTGACAACGCGAGAAAATAAATGTTAACCTTCATTCACTTTTTTTTATTCCCAACCGCTCGCACCCGCCGTCGTAGACGACGACGGCAACGTCAACGAAATATCCTCAACAGGTGTATTACTAAAGCACCAGCATCGTTCTGGAAAAAAACTCTTCCATTTAACTTCCAATCTGAGCATCTCTTTGAATGATGGACAATGTTTGATCAAGCATCAAACTCTTTCCGCCAACAGTATTTTGCGAGAGGGAAAAAGCAAGCATTTTGCAGCGGGATTTTAAGCGGCCTTCACACGACAAACTAAAGTTGGCAAACTCGTGTTGGCAAACTCAAGTTGGCGTGTGTGAAAGACACAAAGAAAGTTGGTGAAAAGTTGGCCAACAAGAACCAACATTAGATTTGAATTTAATTGTTGATTTCAGTTTACAGTGTCCCCAAAATTATTCGTGCTCCAGCACTAGAACGACTAGACACTTAATTAAATAAAGTTCCGTTCTTTTGGCGTTGCCAACATGTTTGGCAACTGTTGCTTTGTCTTTCAGACACGCCAGCTTGAGTTTTCCAACAAGAGTTTGCCAACGTTTAACTTAGTTTGTCGCGTGAAATCCGCTTTAGACTGCGTTTGCTTATTTTGTAATCGGCAATACGCAAAAAGGGTACGTGGGCTCACTTTAATTAAGCATGTTCGATCAAACTTTCTTGATGCTCGAGTGTGCTCAATTGCAACTTTTGCTTTTCAGTTGGTCTGTTTAGTTATTTATCGTCAGTTAACGTCCGTTTCCCACCCTGACTGTTTGTTAAGCAAAAACGGGTCTAATTCGATCAAAACGTTGTAGCGTTTGGCTAGGGCTTAAGAAAACAAAATGTTTCACAGGCAAAATTCAAACAAACCTGTGTAAACAAACCTGTGTACTGGTAATCAGATTCTTCGTTGTACCTTCAAAAAGAAAAGTCTATCAACTGCAAGTAAAGATAAACTTTACCCTACACTTAAAAAAAACGATAACCCTAACACTTAACATCATTACAACGAAAGCTAATATGCTAAAGACACATGCATTGCGGAGAGAATCAAGTTAAGATGCTGATCATCGCAGTTTTTAATTCACGTTACTTGAGCAGTGACGAAAGGAAAGCCTGAAAAATTCAGGTTTGAAAGGGATTCGAACCCTCACCCCTGCGACACCGGTTTAGTGCTCTAACAGTTGAGCTTTCAAGCCACCTACATAGCAAGGGTTAAATTTCCGTGGAACGAGCCAAAACAAGAGGTGCCTCGCCCCATTTCTCGCGCGGCCAAAACATCGAAACTCACGGAAATGGAATGTGAAATAGCTAACAAACTGCGGTTATAACATAACGAGACAACACATGTTGTAAAACGTTTTATGAACAATATGAGATGTCTCGTTATAACCGTAATAACCGCAGTTTGTTTGTTATTTTTACTCAAGTTGAAATGGCCGAAGAATAAGAGTGTCTACGATGTGAAATAGCTGCTATGTATTTTTAACTTACCAGAGAGTTACAGCATCTTGGCAAGTTGCAACGCGAAAGCTTTTAGACCAATACAAGTTTGCGCCTTCACCAATGCTCCTAATTCAAGGAGATTTTCAAGCCATTCTTTTGTGTGCGGAGCCAGCGTCATGTTTAAGACCAGCGGTAATGTCCCATGTCGAGCGCGCTTGATGTTTTGCGCGCGAAGACATGATTCTGCGTCCACTTACGGCAACGAAAGGTAAAGCATAGTTGGAAAATGAATTATATTATTGTGCAAGGCCGAATCTGACATAAAGAGTTATGCACGACAAAAACGGACAAATCTTTGGAATAAATAATACTTTCGGTTGCCTCGAAATAACACTATGAACAATCGACAGGTGCTTTCGTATACGCAGCAAAATGGCATTGAGGGGGAGTGAATCGAATATGCTGATGAAAGCCCCGATCCATTTAAATTTGCCCCTTTTGCTTTGCCCCTATTACTGCTGATGATGATGATGATGATGACTTTATTTAAACTCGGATGAAAATGAGGCTTGTTAGGCCTCTTGCAATAAAAAAATGTTAATATACCGAGAAAAAAAAAAGATGAATAGGGAAAAAAGTATAAGTATAAATTATAGTGTTATAAGTATAAATATAGGTCTAAATAAAAATAATAGTATGAAATTACAACTTACTTAGTTTTCTTATCTCATTCCTGAAAGGGCCAAATTCGGCCACTGATCTTAAGTCATCGGGTAATGCATTCCACGCCTTAGCAGCAATGTAAGAAGTTGATTTAAGGCCGTAAGTTGTGGTCTTAGCTTCAGGTAAGACAAGTTTGTTTTTGCCCCTAAGATTTTCTTATTTTCTGTTACTTTAAATAAAGATTGAATGTACTGAGGCATATTGTTATTGAGGGCTTTTAAAATTACTGCGATTTTCATAATTCCGCGAAATCTCACCTGCGAGCGCTAAGTGCCAAACTGAATTGCGTTTTGACTTCCATCAATCAGGAACCCGTGCATATGCGGCATTTTTACAGACCAATCTATTATTGGACTACCTTTGCCACAAAAAAACAGAGGCGGTTCTGGTTCGGTGACGCTATGAAGTCAAGTTAGTTTCCTGTGATTGGTCATCGGGCTCCTGCGGGAATCTCATTCGCGGGAAATTCAATCTAAATTAAATAAATCGGTCTGTGAAAATGCCGTGACAGGAATATGTGGGAGTTGCTCGCTCCTCCGCGTTGGCTCCTGTATCAATCAAGTTTCCGAACATTGCCGGGAAGATCGACTCCGTCTCCGGAAAGCGAATTGGAGTTTTTTTGTTTTAGTTCAGAGCTCGATTGTGATTTCTCTTTAGAGGTTCTTCTGTAAAAAGATCCGGACATATTCCATAGCATTCATCGGCGTCGAGTTCGAGTCTACGAATGTACTTTTTGAACCAAAGATGCTGATTGGTAGGTTGTGTTCATTTATAATATTTGTATACTTCATTATTCCAACACCAGTTGATTTTACCAGACAACACCAAGGTTCACTGCTGTTCAGAGCCGGGAGACACCATTCAAACCTGGAGCAGCTCCGCCTGCAGAGAGCTTTTCCTTTGGATCAACTGCGCCTCGACCAGGGCTCAGCAATTCGGCGTTTTATTTTCCTATGCCATTCTCGGTACCACAGGAATGCAATCCTGGTACCAGTAATATTAGTGAAAACAGATGACAAACTAAACTAGTTTAAACTGTACTGTAAACAAACACCTAAAGGAATGTTGCGCTCGTGTAATCGTCCTATTGAAAACACAAGCTGTGTCTTCAGAGATTGGTTGCAAACTTAAAAGAACCTCTAGCCTTTTGAGTGAATACGAAAATATCCAGAAATGAGATATTTCTGCAGCACTGGAGTAATAAACACTAAGGCTAAGCCAATCAATGTGCAATGTGGATAGGATGAAGGACTATATTAAAGATGAATATCGTGTGGGTGTTCATTTTAGACCGACACCTCGTTCCGGTGTACCTAATTTTGTAACTTTAATTATTATTTCTTGGCATTTGTTCTTAAATTTGTTAGAACTTTTATCTGTTTAGACAAACTGTGGAAGCGAGCTTCGAACTGTGTGGCCCCTTCGCCGGGCTATCTTGACCTTAAGCAATGGTCCCTACCCAGAATTCTCTCCAATTGTATTAAACGGCAATGGAGCGAGGTTTGCTTCGTCGTTCAACCCAACTGGGCCAGAAAACAAAAATCAAAGAGTAGCATTTACACTTGTACTCCAAAAGAGAAACTTTTGTATAATTATTGTGCCACGTTACCCCAACTTCTCTTTATTATCGAAAATAAAATGTGATTACTAACCACAGCAAGGTCAATTGACCAGTTTTATTTAAACCAAAAAACCTTGCAAATATTACAAGTCAACGAAATTTCCATTTTTGCATGGTTTATTTCCAACCATCTGACGCCACATGATGAAAGGGCCGATTTGAAAAAAGTTGTCCAAAAAGGATGTCCATACATGCAACGGCTTCAGGAGGCTCGAAAGGGTTTCAACATTTCAAAACTCTCTGTTTAGATCGAATAACGCTACAACACTGTATCACGTAACAGCAATGTTATGGTACCATACAAAATACCGATTGTTTTCAAACAAGATGTGATCATTATTGTGATATAATAAGTAACCTTGGCAACGGGAAAGCCCAGCAAAAACACCCTATATTTGGATTTAGTTGCTCATATCTCAAAAAAGAACTCGGTAACCCCACTTTTTTATTGTTGAAAAGTGATAAGAAGGCAACGATGAAACTTTCGGCAAAGTTTAAAAAAATTCTGTCCACAGGATTCAGAGCTACCGTAAAAAAATCACAAAATTAAGGTGGCTCTGAATCCACTTGACAGAATTTTTATAAAACTTTGCAGAAAGGTTTATCATGCCCTTCTAATTACTTTTCAGTAAAAAAAAAAAATGGGGGTCACCAAGTTCATTTTTGAGATATAAGCAACTAAAGACAAAATAAAGGGTGTTTTTACAGGGCTTGCCCGTTGCCATGGTGACATATTACGTCACAATAATGACTGTATCTTGTTCAGCAATAATTCGTGTTTCATTTGGTAGCACAATATTGCCAATACATGATACAACGTTGTGGTGCCGATCCTTCTAATAAGAGCGTCACTTGGAAGCGTTGAAATTGGCTCGAGCCTCCTTAAAACACAAATCCCTTTAATACTTATTCTTCATGAAGTCCACTAACAGGACATTGAGAAACCAATAAAGATCAAAGCAGAGCTCTGTATTTATGCACCGCGTTGTTTAGGCATTTCTCTTTAAGATAGCCTGCAAACGACAAAAAGAAACTATTAAAAATTCATCGATTAACTAAATAGTTTACCAAATACTAATTACTAAATAGTTTAACTAAATAGTTCGATGCTAGAATGGTCCTTTTAATACAGGAGATCTAGAAACACTTTGTGTCAAAAATAATTAGCACAGCACTCAGTTATGTAACTACTAATTGAGTCATAGATCACTAGGGAGCTAGTTTCATCAGCGGGGTTCTCGATTGGCTGTCAGAAAACCAGTGACTACTTGCATTAGGCTCGTCGGCAGAGCAATGAACCAATCAGAATTCGGAGTAAATAAGCATTACGTGCTTAAAGCGCGGGAGAACGCTATAAAAGTCTCAGCTTTGGTTTTGCTACTGGTTGGATGGGCAACGTGTCTTTTAATCAATACAGTTCCGTTTGCCTTGACCAAATTACGTCCAAAACTGACTCTTTTTCTCTTGCGAGGGGAGTCCTAGTTTGATCAGATAAACGTATGAATGGAGACGTTCACAGTAATACACATTTTTTAAACTTTAACATTTTCCTCCTTTAAAGTGCTTATAACCACAACACATTTTCCACTTTATTATTCTTTACAACCGTCCCAAATACATCGTGTTGTTTTTAGAACCTTATCATTGCTACTACTACTGCTACTACTACTGCTACTGCTACTGCTACTACTACTGCTACTACCACTGCTACTACTACTACTGCTACTACTACTACTACTACTACTTCTACTACTGCTGCTGCTGCTGTTGCTACTAGTGCTGCTGCTAGTAATGCTACTACTACTTCTACTACTATTACTACTACTACTGCTGCTGCTGCTGCTGCTGCTACCAGTACTGCTGCTAGTAATGCTACTACTACTTCTACTACTATTACTACTACTACTACTACTACTACTACTACTACTACTACTACTACTACTACTACTACTACTACTGCTGCTGCTGCTGTTGCCACTAGTACTGCTGCTAGTAATGCTACTACTACTTCTACTACTATTAAAGTTTATTATATGGCTAGCTCCGTGAGCGCGCAAGATGAATCACGTACTGCGCTGCGATTGACTACCCGAGCGGGCAAGATGTAGCTATCTTACCCGCTCGGGACTACCCGTCGTGTCAAGCAAGAAAAATTTTCCTGAAATGCCATATAATAAATCCTTTATTGATCAAGCTTGTTCGGTCAAGATTTCGGTCCATAAACACGCAAAGAAAGAATTCGGCCAATATCCAGCCATCTCGACCTCACACTTGGTCAATAACCCATACATCTCGCTCTTGACAGAGTTTATTATAGGTTAACAGTATTCACTCTGCTGTAGGTGTAGTCTGCATACTAGCAAGTAGCCTATCAACTGCATTGGAGCTTATCCCGGTGTCTGTAGCATCCCCCCCCCCCCCCCGGGATGGGATGCTAGTCCTTCGCAGGGTTTCCCTCCGCATTAAGTTCTCCGGTAACCTGACAGTGTGTCAACGCATTGAAGAACATAAGGGATCTGCCATCGGGAAACACGTCATGGGAGGGACCCAAGGGACATATCTCGTAGTTTCAAGATCTTACGGAAGTACCAGAGCAAATTTGACTGCTTAATTTATGAGATGCTTTTTATAAAAGAACTAAAGCCAACTTTGAACACGCAGTCTGACTCCATCCGTGCAAAGTTATTTTTATAGCTCGGAGTATTTGATATATTCTTTTGTAAAGCTTTTTGTCCTATTGTTATCTAGCCTTTTTTAGTTTTTATCACTTACCTTTTGTAACGCTTAGTACATGTTTCCACATTTTTATCGCTTTTAATATTCTCACGTGTGATTTTACTTCTTTTAGGCAAAGTTTTATTCATTTTTTTTTTTCCAAACTTGAAAATGATCTCGGCGAGGTCGAAACGTCGTAAAATTTTATCGCTAGTTTTTATCTTAAACTGTATTTTGAAGAAACTACTTATTAGAATTAACTGAAGAGAGTGTAGTGTAACGTGAAGTGCTAGATTTCTATCCCATATGAACCATGTGAGCGTTAGCCCTATTGATGGAACTGGGCCCACACAAGGACAGAGAAAACCCTGGTCAGAGTTTTTCTCTGTCCTTGTGTGGGCCATCAGTAGGGCTAACGCCCACATGGTTCATATGGGATAGAAATCTAGCACTTCACGTTACACTACACTCTCCTCAGTTAATTCTAATAAGTAGTTTCTTCGAAATACATTTTAAGATAAAAACTAGCGATAAAATTGGAACTGGCCCACACAAGGACAGAGAAAAACTATGACCAGGGTTTGTCTCTGTCCTTTTGGTTCATATGGGATAGAAATCTAGCACTTCAAGTTACACTACACTCTCTTCAGTTAATGCCGTTAATTTAGATTCCTGTTGTTCTTATCTTCTGCCTGTTATATTTCACGACCGTACCTTTCCCTCAAATCGAATGCCCACCGTGATTTGCATGCATGACTCGATACCAAGATGTCAAAACGCTGTTTTTGTTTTCCTTAAATTTTCAGGCGGGCAACGTGCCATGTCACTTTGCAGCCGGACAAACCCCACTGCAACCGACCAATACAGCAGCTCAGCCGATGGTTGCTATTCCATTATCCAGCTACAATACCCTTCAGTAGCTTTCTTCTTGCTTCTTCACAGTAACTGTGAAATTCCAAAATCACTATTATAATATTTATATTTAATCTTTTTAAGCAATATTTATATTACACGTTGTGAAAATTTAAAACCCTTAACCTTTTCAAACTCATTAATAATTCATCAAGTTGAAACAAACAAATCCATGATCGTGACGGTGTTTGGATATCTGATATCTTAATTAGCATAGATTTTGACGATTTTATTTCTCCATTTTCTTTTCTATTTTAGTTTCGATTGAGAAGATGTATCAAACACTCAAGACAGTGTTTGACCACATTTCCAAACACCTCGAAGTTCGTCAAAAATACTCCGCTAAACGTTTTATATTTTCAAGTCTCTTCTGGGTGTTTGGACATGTGACCAAACACGGTCTTTCGTGTTTGATATATTACTTCCAACTCCCTCTTCTCGTCCCTCTTCAGTTATTGCTAACTAGCTTGAGGCCGGTTTTGAAAAAAAATATTGGTCGAGTTCATTTTTGCAAGTTCATGGGCTGAGTTGCAGGCGAGATCCACGAAAAAAAATACGAAATCAATATGTTCCTGAGTAAGGTTCCGAAGAACCAGGTGTAATCGTCTAAATTTTTAATAGTTTTGCTCTGAACTTTAGTCGAATAGCCCTGAATGAAAAAGTACGGGCGCCAACAGCCCAAACGATTAATTAATATAACCCCAGAATTTTCCGGCCTCAAAATTCGTATAAAAAAAGTGAGTACATTGGTTTAAATGATGTTTATTTCATTTAACCAATACACCATAAATCAGACTTTATTAGCTAGACTGCTACTTCTGTAAACAAAATAGATCAGGCCAGTTTAACGCAAAAGTATTGAGCATATTGTCGGATTATTATTAAAACGATTTGTCGATACAAAAGTACGTTTTCTTCCTTGCTTTTGTGTTTTATTGCTTGTTTCTGGGGTCACTGGACTGTTTGCATGGTGGTATAAAGAATTCGTATATAACTAATTAACACCCCTAGATGGACAAAGGACTAACGTCGAGGCACTTAAGCCAAAATGGCCCATCAGGCCGGCGCTTATACCAGTTCCATAGCATGAAGAGACCAGGAGTATTTCTATTGACCCCTTTCCCCCCCCCCCCTCCTTTCCCTGGATGTGATGCTAGTCCATCGCAGGGTTACCCCCCAGCATTAAATTCACCACTACCCAATTAAACACCTGGGTGGAGAGAGGTCTAGTGAAAGTCAAGTGTCTTGCCTAAATAAAACGGTGCCCAAACTAACCAATTTCTTGTAGCTATTATTTCAAACTCGCTCTCTCGTAAAACTTGTCCGTTTTACCTTAATTTTTTATCTTATCGCACTGTAACTGTAATTTGGATTGCTCGTTTGTAGGTTTATTATGTTTATTATTTTTGTTATTTTCTCCGCTCCTTTCTGGTCCCTCACCAGCTGCAGTACCGAAAGTTAACTAGTTTTGTGGAAACGGGTGCCACGTTAATTGGCTAATAACTACAAAGCGAATGGTTTACTTGACTCCCATGGTCTAACTATAATATTTATAAAACGAAAAGATATACTGTAAACATAAAAAGCTGTAATTTATCTGTAACTGTAAATTAAGACGAAAAAAAGTACGTTTTGGTATGTTATATTAAGAACTCAACTCATAATAATACTTAGTCAGTTTAGTTGGGCAGACTTAGATATTATACTTTTAAATTACGCTGAAGAAATTTTTGCCGGGTATAAATAAAGCCCCTAAGTCAACTCAACTCAATTGTATTGAACGTGATCAAGGAAGAAGGGTAACGCCTACTCAATTTCCATGCAATCCGATTGATTCAACTACCAATTATTTTCAATCCGTACGTTCACCAGTTAGAAACTAGCGCGCGCTACCACCTGAGATTGATTTCTCTCAAAAGATTTCGCTGGCGTGAAAGCCACCTGTTCAATGATATAGACATGGGAGAGGGTTGTTTGGGTAAAGCAGTAATCTTACAATCAGGAAAACACTTCGCGTCACTCTCAATAAACCGACTAAGCGAAAGTAGAAGGTTTATTTTTTCCAACGATAAAAAGAAATAACAAAAAGTACTTTTAAGCAGCACTGCTATTTAAGCACTTTTAATTCAAATTACTCGAGATTTGCGTGCTTTTGTTCTCTGGAGATGATACGCACACTGATTGGTCAATAGGTATTTAGTTAAGTACAGGTGAGCCACACACAAAAAGCAATTCACAATGCATTTAATGACTATTACAGTTTATTAAATGATTGTCATGGTTTATTAATTTCTTGGAAATCTTCAGTAGTGGCAATAATACGAAGCACACCAAACCACAAAATTGGCGTCACAGAGGTCAGGCGACGCACATGCGGGCCTCGCTTCAAAGTACAAGACGAAAGCGTGACCTTTCAACTTTACAGCGGCCATCTTGAACTTGAAACACGCACTCATATGAGGTGAGGACTAGAGTTGAATTACGAGTACTGGGACGTGCTTTGAATAGGCCATTCTCAGTTTCCTTGTACCTCTGTTTCAAACCCTTTCTAAGTGTGAAACCATTCTTACTGAAAACGACTTTGATTTGCATGAAAAAAAAAAACAACCTGTATTTAATGTGAAGGGTTTCGCACTTAGACTCGTTTTGACACAGAGGCAAAAGAAAACTCGGAAATGGCCTATTCAGGTATTCTCGGGACATGCGATCATTTCTCGAAAATAATATCGTTCTCTAAGGGTTCCGAGCAGTTTCCGAATATTTTCGGTTCCAGACCTCGCACTAGATATAAGCGCGTATTAAAATTCAAAAGGGCTACCATTCAACTTGTAAGGTTATCTTTCATTCACATTTAATGTCAGGGCCACTTGTGGCGACGAGTCGATTTTGACGGGTTTACCCTTTCCCCCCCCCCCCCCCCCCAACCCTCCTCCGCCCCTTCTTTGACAGCTTGATATTAAGGCCCGCATATGACCCTATTAATCGTAGCAACCTCAAGCCCGGATTCGAGTGTGAGGTACAAGTAAACTTCGAATCACGTTCGATGCAACCTCAAGCCTCTTTTGCCACATGATGTGACTTCATTTCATTTCTCGCACACTAGCAAACTAACAAGCGAATCATGTATTTATAGTTCATTACTTTAATTTAAAACAATAAACTGAAAGAAAGCGACATAACTGTTGCGTGTTATTTGTTTGGAATCAAACTGAACGGACAGTAAAATTGACAAGGACAAGTAGCTTTCAGTTATTCTAAGCAACGCAGCTTTGTGAGGCAGCATGGCTGGGTGGTTAGGGCGCAGGACTTGATATCCGAAGGTCGTGGGTTCAAGCCACGCTCTGACCACTAGGCTGGAGCTGTTTCTCGGTGGACCCTAGTTCAACTGACTCCTTGGTCATGCTTGCAAATAGCCAACCGGTCTGTCTCCCGCCAGTTGGGATTGTTAAGCCTGTTATGTTTATTTGAAAATTTTATTTCTTTCAATTAAGTAGCATGTCTGAGCACTAGCTAGGTATTGTTCATGATGAACAACAATTGAATCAGTTTTCGAGGCGCGTAGCGCCGAGTTGGCTATAATCATCTCATATCCAACAAGCGGGAGTGGAATAATTGTTTTATTAAAAACGCCCCCAAAATATAGAAAACTAGACTACAATAAATATAAAAAGGCCAAAAAATCACGCATATGCTTGCCGTGTTTGTAGATCATGGTATAATGGCTCATAACCCATGATGGCTTAGCCAATCAAAACTCTCGAATTGCATCATCCAATGATCCAGTTTTTAATAATGGTGGATATCCACCACTAGCCACCTCCACTTCGGTGAATAGTTGACAACTATAAAAGTACCTGATCCTCTTGAATAGGCTCTTAGCGCTTGCAACATTTCTCAAAAAAGTCAGATTGTAGATGAATCACAAGTAGCCTTTCGTTCTATCGGTAACTATGTGTACCTGATTATCTTGAGGAGGCTCATAGCCTGTGTCACCACAGCTCTTGGCGCTTGCAAAGGCAAGGATCATCTCAATGATGGAAAATAGAATTGCTAAGCACCACAGCTCTTGGCGCTTGCAAAGGCAAGGATCATCTCAATGATGAAAAATAGAATTGCTAAGGAGGATATGGCCAACATAGTATTTTCCTGACGGGTGAACTTGAATTCTGTGTCCTTTTCTACAAACTGAATAGGGTAACCCGCCTTCTGATATACCAATGTGGAAATACCCCATTGATAGTGGTACATTGTTGCTGCTGACATCACAGCACAAGCCACACTGACTGACTTGAGGGCATAAATCTGAAAGAGAGCAAGAAAGAAGAGAAGCGAGTCAGAGTGAATGAGTACATGTCGTACCGTGCCCTGTTGTTCCCTTCCGTACCGTGCAGTGCCGTGACGGTGCCATGCGGTGCCGGATGTACGCTCTGATGTTGTGCTCCAAGGGGGAAGAGCCCCCAGGGTTGTGCTGTTGTAGACCTGGCTTCGACAAACATTAAGCTAGTTTTTGGGTTTATGTTTTTGAATATGGGAAATCAAGGACCATTGCTAGTCTTATGGAAAAGCCTTACTCATAGAATGCTGTAGACAACTGTCTTACCAAATTCGGGGGGCGTCTTGACCTGCGGGACAAAACCAGGCCTACGATGCCAAGTGGTAACACCTTGGTTGAAAGAAAAGAGAACAATCAGACACTATCAGGATGATTTACAAAGAAAACACTTAACTAAAAACTGATGCGGGTGTACAAGATGTTTACACTTCGTAAGACAGTTTTTGAGTATGTGTTGTCTTAACACGTTTGATGGTCCGTGCGGCTTGGATGCAAGTGGGGATCATGTCTTCTTACTTTTTTTTTTATTATTTAATTTTTTTACATTACCTTGAGTTGAAGCTGAAGGAAGGGGTCGGTAGGAGAGAGGTTGTAGGGAAGGGATTCGATGAACAATCGAGCCTGTTTCTCACGCAACCACTGTATTCAGCCGGAGATAAAATTTGACATATGCCAGCAATGATTATTGGGCGAAATAGTGCCGCCGGCAAACGGATCAAGCATTCTGCCGGAATAATCGCAACACAATTGAGGGGCTTTAGGCTGGTTAAGAAGAATCTGGACACTAGTCCCTCAATTACACAGTACACAAAGCACATGCCCAAAGGTTTTGCGATAAACTCAACACTCTTCGGATGCATCAGAGCGAGTGTTTTTGTTTTTTTCTTTTGTTTGCTTTTTTTTTCCTTACTCGAATACTCATTTTACAATAATCAAGCTAGAGCAATGTAGGATAACATTGAGGCGTCGCTATTGCTTCAACATAACAAGTGCTATGGATACATTTTAGGTTTTTCATGGAGCAAAATAGGGAGTTTTTTTTTTTTTTTTCACCATACCAATTTGAAAGAGCTTCTTTCTCTCCGAACCACTGGAGTCTGCCAGAAAGGTCGAATTGGTGATTCACCTTACACTGATATCAGTAAAAATATGGTTCAACCTTTATTCGTATGGTTAAATCTCCCCACGTAGCCAAAATTAATATTGAACATAATTATCCAAATCTTTTGAAATCTTTCAACAAAAATAACTCAGCATTTTGCCGTTTCACACTGTTTTTTTGTTACGTTTTATTGTTCACGTACGTATGCACCACTACTAATATAAACATAATTGTTAGTGAAATCATTATTTTATTTAAGAGTGGCAATACTGAATAAAGAGGTCACTCATATTGGCAAAGTTGAGTTATGTCTGTTCAGCCCCCCCCCCCCAAAACATGTCAACCCTCTCTCCACCTTTGTATAATTGCAGGCCGCATCCTAGGCGAATGAAGATCAACATTAGGCGATATCGATATTCCGCGTATTTAAGCGGGATACGATCACTGTGGTGTCAACAGTTATAAAGAATTCTGTCATTTCTCACAGTTAATGTGGTCTTGAACCTCGCAAGTCGACTATCAAAAGATAAAATTTAAGGTTATGGATATTGAACTACCAGACGAGTGCAGCCACGCAAACAGATCGACGAGGACTGAGAAATAATTATGCTTCTGAGCCAGGGTCTCGATTTGAGAGCTAGAATCGCACTTCATAGTAAAATTTCTCAACTGCAGAACTCGTTCTTAGGCACTTCGGTTAAAAACGCCTTATTTCTATGCTCACAGTCACAATTTTGAGCAATTAATTCTCAGCGATTAGCTAAGCACTCACTCACTCCCCTAGCAAACTGTAATTGACAGTTATTCATTTCAGACTCACGGTAAAAATAAATTCAAGCTATGCATGAAGAAAATAAATAAACTGACTAAAGACGGGGAATATTACAGAGTGAGTGAGTAGCTAATGGTATAGAAGTCAACTTTGAAAATGGTTCATGCGCTTTCTCATAGCGTGAACGTTCACGGTGATTCCAGAATGATGCAAGTCTAAACGTCAAACAAACCTCAAAACTGTTGACACATGCATGGAACTTCGTCAAATTGCAAGCGAAGTATATAGCTAAGAAAATGAACTGTTCTCATCGATGGGAAGCTAGCTGCATGAAACGGCTGTACCTCGCAGGGTTTAAAAAAGCTACGACCAGTCTAGAGCGTTGGATTAAACGAGGGAGGCAACGCATGGAACCGTGCGACCAAATTAAGTCTACTTACAATGGCAGCCGTCCAACATGGACACATCAGAAAGCTGGTATACAAGTATCGTACTTGAAATCGATCTACTAAACCAAGGGATCAAAAAGACGGCGGTCATTACGAGCTGAAATATGGAAACGACTTTCAAATCCTGACTGTTGTGCGCCATTTTACGTCAAGTTGTTCAAAGTTGTAAGAATTATTGGAATCAAACCTGATTTGCGGAAGTTGTAACAGATAATTTTCCGCATGCGTGACTTACAGCACGTAACTGATAAAGGTCTATGAAAACAGGCAATTAATACGTGACAGGTTTTTTCTTCTTTTTATTTAATGAAGAATTTGGACGTTTTTGTCGACTGATAGCAAAGTTATCAGTAAAGTAAATGGTATTTTGTACGTCGCAGAACAAATGAGGGTACATCGGTAAAGGAACGTTAACTGTGGTTTTGGCGACTGCGGAGATTTCATATGCAAATTTGTAAATACGCAAATACTAATCACACGCGCCTCTTGTATGGTCCTTCTGTGGTATAAGCTGAATTTCAAACTTCAGCTCTATATTTCTTTCAGTCACTTCGCCGAACTGTAAAATGAGACATAACAGACGATTCTTTAGAGTCATCTCGATCGTTCAGATTGTGATGAGCGCCATCTTTTTGGCGCTTGGCATGGTGGATAGGTATAAAGTCCGCTACGTATACACCAGCTACTCGTTTGCTCCTTGTTGGATAGCTGCTTTTGTAAGTATTTCAGGTTCTTGTCTCTCATTTAGAAGTTGTCTTAATGTTACCTTAAAAGAGAGTAAGCTAAGACGCTTATAGTTGAGTCTCGGTTAGTTTTAGTAGAATCCTTCGATCATGTAACAGTGGTAGGTTATCACTGCGTGTTTATATTCTAACAAGTACTATTCCAAGCAGTCCACGTTTAACAGCGATGGAGAGAGTGATCCATCACGTACTATTTATTACTTATCTCAGTAGTATAGGAGTTGGGGGTATGAGCTCATTTTTCACTTTCGCATTAGGAGTTGCTTGCTGAAGCATTTTACAAGAAAAATTAAAATCACGGTTGAGTTGGTGTGTTCGTTGATGCGTTGAAAGAGGTGTCGATTAGTAAAACCGACATAGTCCATTTCACATAGACCACATTTGAAGTGATAAACAACGCATTGTTCGTTTATGATCTTCGGTTTTGGTTCACGGGTTTTGATGATTTCACCTATTTTCTTGCTCGTGAAGATAGGTTTTATGGAGACACCGATTTTCGAACTAAGGTCTTGTAGGCAAGCACATGAAACTACAACACGGAGTCCAAGTTTCAGGTGAGCGATTCCTCGCGTACATTTTTGCATATTTTCTTTTGTTTTTGATGGCTCTTTTCCATTCATTTGTCATGTAGGGCACATCTTTATTTCTAAAATACTTTCAAACAAAGCAAACCAGAATTCATACTGCTCATCAGGTGAGTCAAAGATTTCTCCAACACTCCCACGGGGCAGTGGCAAGATTTTCATTTAGTAAGTCCATGTCAACATTTTTAAGACTTCTGAATGTTATGATCTTTCGCTTATGTTGATACACCGCTTTTGTCAACAGGCCATAGATAAGATGATGATCACTGATTTCGGGATTTATGACGCCACAATGTTTGAATATTTCCGGTTTTGTTGTTAGAATCACATCTAACAATGTTTCCGATGTTTTAGTTATCCTTGTTGGTTTTGTAATGAAGCATTGTAAGTCGAGTACTTCTTCGAGATCAAGCAAGATCTTTCCTTCTCTGCGATCAGGTCGTAGTCTGTCTAAGTTTAGATCGCCGATAATTATCATGGCCTGCTTCTTAAGAGCTGCCCACATACAAAATGTCGTTCAGTTCATCCTCAACCATTGCTAAACGTTTTTGCTCAGCCTGCATAGCACGTGTGTTTGGAGGCCTGTAGATGCCTATAAATATCATATCCTGGTTGTCAAGTCTGGCTTCAATAGCTAGTGCTTCTATTGTTTTATATTTCCTGGGGAGTTTTAGCTCTTTTGAGTATATGTTTCGAGTGCAAGTATGCTAGAAGCCCGCCACCTCCTTTTTCTCTGTCTCGGCGATACATGTGGTACCCAGGTAGCTTGAATTGATCGTTTGGGTATGATTTGTCGATTTTGGTTGCAGAAATAAAGATAATGTGTGATTTCAGTTCATCAATGATGCTCTTTAGCTCTTCAAATTTATTTTGCAGGCTGTTTTGTTAAGATGAATGAGGAGGGTCTCGTTCGGTCGTCGTTTTCTCTCCTGGATGAGATGATGCAGCTCTGTACGTTCATCATTGTTTGAGTTGCCAGTGTTCACCATGGATTGATTTGCATATGTTTCTTCGAGATCTGAAGAACCATTGTTTGAGGTGACAGTGTCCGCCATGGACTGATTAGCATAATTTTCCTCGCTCAAAAATTCTTTCGTTTGATCAGTCAGGTCCATTTTAGCAGCGGAAAAATCTCTAGACGACTAGGAGCCAACAGTTCCAATACTAAGCCTATGTCACGGTATTTTTACAGACCAGGAGCCCATGTACTATCTATTTTAGACTACTTTTTCTGCAAAACAACAAAGACAATTCTTGTTCGGTGACGATATCAGGCGCGTAGCGTGGCCATTTTTTCAAGTACGCACAAGTACATATGATCCAGAAGCCTAAGTAAACTGAGCGAAAAATACTGCGTTCTTTATTACTGGGTTGCCAGTATGGCAAACCCAGTCGAGGTCTGCGTTTAGTTTTTTTGTTTTATTATTATTATTTCTATTTTTTTTTCCGTGTCGGGAAAAGTCTTGCCTGTCACTTCCCTGGTAAGTGATGTCTTTGTGCATAGAGCCTTCTGCGCGTATTTTCTTAGGATCGAGAGGTTAGTGAAACTGTGTAGATTTCTCTGGTGGACACAGTAGAATCATTAACTTAGCCTGCAATGGCGTCGAAAGTCATGTAACGCGAATGGCGTTTTAGTGGATCCTTAAACAAAATATACCCTTATGGAGCTCAATGATGGAAAGGCAGTTGGATAAACTGGGCAGGCGGTGAAAAACCACCACCTGGAATCTCAAAAGCGACGAGTAATGGACTTCGACAACAATCTATCTCCAGTCGAGCCGAAATGAAAGTGAGCTGTATTTACCTGAAGTACATGGTAATTTGACACGATTGAGTTTCTTGTCTTCACGCACGCAATGAAATAGGAAGAGGTTTTCGGCTCTAAGGGCAAATATGTTGTTTGTTTCAATAATTTTTTCGCTGGAAAAGGATTCTGTGGTATTTTCTGCCTTTGTGAATTATAACATTATGTTGTGTATTGAATTTTCGAGCTTAAGGTTGAAATGTGATATGGGAGAAGTTTTTTAGTATTGCTCTGTAAGCAGGAAGGGTTCACAGGCCTGTTGGAAGCGTGCTTGAGTTTCAACAAAATGAGCCCCAAAATCAGCAAAAAATTGTGACGCAGATGAATAATAAAGTAGCTGCTATTTCCAAAATGATGGAATTACCTGGTGATAAATAACCTCGTCTTAGAGAGTAAATTTTTGACTTTGCAGAAACAATGGTGGGCGATTGTGATCTTTGCTTTGAATTCGCTCATTTATTGTCAAACTTTATAACACTTAACAGAAAAAGAAACTTACGAAAACCCGGTATCTTGCCATCATTTGACACAGATGCTTTACTGTTTGGCAAGTAAACATGCCGCGGTAACTTAATCACGGCGCCCGCTGAATTCCGGCGATGTCACTTTCGATTTTGCGATTTATTTGTGCAGCCAAAACGTACAATAACAAAATTGAACGTAGCAAAAATCTCCCAAAATGTTTGTCGCTGATCGTAACTGTTTATATTCTATATTCACGGTTCAAAATTAATGTTGTTTTCATGTGGTAAATATGTTATTCTCGAGCGACCGTCCTGGAAACTTCCTTCTGCTCTTTCTAAAAACTGTGTATCAATATTTATTTACTTTTGCATCAATATTTGTTTTTGCATAAAGCAATCTAACAAAATCTGTACCTTGCTGAGTTCGCATTTGTTAGCGTTAATAGTATTTTCGGTCCGATGCTTCTATTTTATGAGGGGTATATTGTTTTAGTCTCCCATCCAAACACTAACCCCGCCGAACAGGGAATAACTTCAGTGAACTTCTGTATTACAAAGCCTTTAGATGCTCAGAGGGCACGCTTAAACTTGTGGTGAAAAGAAGTTTATCAACATGTCAGCCCAGAAGCCAATGTTTCTCACTTCCCATTTATTTTCTTCAATCTTTCTGGGTTCAGTACTTTGCTAGTAACCACATGTCTTACCCAAGACGTGTGAGGACCTGTGAGCCAAAGGGCCTCTTCTGGTATGACTTCTTAATGACCCCCCAACTTGAAAAAAATTGTCTTGAACGGTGCACGTACCACAGGCAACCCAGTGTACCCTCACGGAGGGTCTAGTTTCGTGTCGAAGTAGTTGTGTGAATACAAGCAAAGAACAAAGCGTCTTGCCCTTATTTTGAGCAAACTTGGTGCAAACAAAGCATTGTTTTGGTTGTGCTAGCGTGACTGGAATTGTCAAGAACGTTCTCGGAACGTCGCTCCTTTGTCACGAACGTTCTTGGAACGTCGCTCCTTTGCAACCTCGCTTTTTTGTTGCACGCTGGCCAAACAACACAGCATTGTTAGTGCAAAAAAAAAGTACAATGCAAAACTAGTTAGAACATGGTATAGCTTTTGTTTTAGTTTTTAGAATTTAATCAAATTGAAAGTGGTGCTTTCATCACGAAATCTTGGTTGCGTACACGTGAAATGTTTAGAATAGAAACAATTGCTAAAAATTTCAAAATTTTCTGGTCACTTCAAGTACGCACGTGCGTATATGCGTATAGGACGCTACGCGCCTGGATATGACGTCAAGTTAGCTTCTTGTGATTGGTCACCGGGGTCCTGCAGGAGTCTCATTAGCGGGAAGTACAATCAAAAAATAAATTGATTTAAGCAATAGCCTGTTACAAACACATATGCCACCTATTGGTGGCTCCAAAGGGCTTCGTCTAAAAACCGCTTTTCTAATATACGTTCATTTCATTCATAGTCCTTCACCGGAACGAATGAGCACGACAAGTTCACCTGCTCCCAACTGAGTGGCTTGAAAGCTCAGTTGGAAGAGCTTTGCACCGGCATCGCGAGGTCATGGGTTCGAATCCCATTCAAGCCCCCTGAATTTTTCAGGCGTCTATAATTAAAGACAATTGCTTAAATTGTCCATATAAGTGTGAAGATCACCTGACCTCACCTCCCTCTTTCGTCTGAAGATTTTTGTGCTTGTAATTTTGCAAAATGAGGGGTGGTCCACAGGGGTGGTCCATGGACCTGGGATCCATGTTTTGTATACGTCCCTTCGAATGGTTTTCATTGTATGATAGATTTGTTTGTTGTTTGATAGAACATCTTTGTAATTATCATGCTTAATATTCTTTTTGATGACAATCTTGTTGATTCCCTTAGCTGTTTTATTATTTTGATCATTGTCTTTGATATATGAATACATTTGAGATCGCAAGCTGATGAATTCCGTGATAGGATGCCTGAAGCTTCATCTTTGAACTTTCCTATAACTTTTTTATTACTTTTATCATAGAATTGACTGTTTTCAGGATAGTCACTGTTATCAAATTTATTTTTATTATTGCAAAAGTCTTGATACACATCATTAGTTTCAATTTCATGACACAAACTATCTGTATCTGTGAATAATAATTTTGCTTTATTTCCATATTTATTTTTGATGAAATTGTAATGAAAATCATACATTAGCGTCTTGCTTAGATCTAAAATACACATACCTACATAAGCCGGCCTGTTTAAGGTTAATGTTTCCTTGATCTTATATACACCTACTAGATTTTCATTGAAGATCTTACTACTTACATAAGTCGGTTTTGATGCTAATTTCAACAGTTTTTTCTCATCCATGACTAGTCTTACGATCTCTTACTTTTTCATCTTTATCATTATATTTTTTGTTACAAATATGGCATGAATCATCTTTTTTGAAGTTTTTCTCATCATCTTTTGTTATTTTTAATGGCTTGTTCAATTTGTACTTGATAACATTCTTGCAGTATTTGACCTCTTCAAGCATTTTTTCCATAAATTTTTATTCAGAATTTTCACCTCTGTATAACTGAATTGTTTTTTTGTACTTATCATCATAATAACAAACAACTGTATAACCATAACCACAATATGTATGTTTTTGATAAGCTTGAGTATATGATTTATCATCATTTGGTTTGCAACTGTGAACTTTTTCAGTTAAAGCTTCAAAATCTTTATATATAACAAATGGTACTGCTAGTTGTTTATGAAAATTCATAAATTTTACTTTTGAACCTTTTTCAGGCATTTTAACTGCTTGTTCACCATTAATTGAAATACAATTTTCCTTTTGATTAGTTAAAACTTGCTCAGAACTGAAACATTGCAAGCAATACATACAAAAGTGGTTTCTTTCTTTGTGTTTTGTTTGATTAATATACATAAATTTATTGAAATCTTTTATAAGTACATACTGTGTTTTTGTTTCTTCAGTTATTAATATTACATTCATACAACCTTCATATCTTTCTTTTAATAGATAAATAGGATACGATTGCTTATTTTCATAACCAAATACATTGATGTTAATACTATTTTGTTTTTCAATTTTGTTTATTTGTTTAATAGTTACTGGAAATTTAATGTTTTTATAATCAAGATTTTGAACAAATGCTCTGTCAGATTTTTTTATTCGTTGTGGATCTTTGTTTTGTGGATTAAGATGTCTGATATGACACCATCTAAAGCATTGATTATCGTTGTTTTGTTATGTTTATTAACCCTTTTGAACTATGAATGAGTTCTTGTGGTAAAACAGTTTCATGAAATAAATCACCAGGATTCATATCTGGAACCTCATCTTCAATATCAATGCCATAATTTGGTACTTCACCCTTTTATAATGGTCGTCTTTTTGTTTGAGGCATCTTTAAATTACTGGCGATGACATCATCCAATTTCGTGGTTATTGGTTGAAACACCTTGGGAAAAGATGCTTGGCTTGTTTTTTGACCTAAATCATGCTGTATGATAGCATTTCGTAGTGTATTAATTTTATCGCCTAATTCAGATTTACTTTTTGCAAGTTCTTTCCACTTAAGTAAACTCATTTGTTATGTTATTTGCTACATAAAAATGGTAAAATGTATATAAAAGATAGTATTTAACATAATGTTTAACATGATGTTTTACACAGTGTTGTTCTAAAATAATATATCAATATAATATACGATGATAATACCAAATTACGATTCTATTGATGATAATGTTGGAAATTATAAACAGTTATATGATTTTATGCCAAATAAATGCTTTAGAATGTTGATTTG
>OX421449.1:6853098-6870598 GCA_949126865.1 Montipora capitata | reverse complement strand
CAAAATTACAAAAACAAATTGCACAACTAAATGATGGAAACAGGTAATAACAAATAATATATACAATATTATAATAACAGACAAACGTCGAGACATATTTAACTTTAATCATATATCAGAAAAATTAGATAAACATGAAATTCAAAAATTAAAGAAATATCTATAAAACATATCACAAAAAGATGCATCTATAAAAAAAAAAACATATCAATACTTTACCAAAATGAAATTAGTATGTAATATAACATCAGCTCTTTTGGTTACTTCTGGTACTATATCAGGTGGTTTAACTTTTAATCCAGTTATTTTAGGAATTTTACCATCTATTGGTGTTATTTTAAAAGTGTATACTGAAACAAAAAAATTAGAATCATAAAGTTGAAATGACAAAATTTGCTTATCGGAATTATAAAAAAGTATTAACTGATTTAAAATATAATTTAAGAGTTGGTAAAAAATTAGACAATGATTATATCGAATATTTAAAATGGATAGATGAATTACCAATTGATTTGGTTCCAAATTATAAAGATAAATGTATTAACAATTATGATAAAAAATTTATAGTTTAATCAGCAAACAAAGCTGATTCCAATATTTCTGATAATCATGCAAAGTCTTTTTGGATTTAGTAATTGGAACATTAAAATTAAAATTCTATTTTTCAAAAAGCTTGTGTATTATAAATTTGATTGATATTATCCTTTTTCTTTCTCGGTAAACATGAGGTAAAACGGTGTTTATTACAACGAATGTCTTGCAAACACGGTTTATTATAGCTCTTGATATTGGTAATTTGTTTTTGAGTGATATATCACTTAATACATTTTGAATATGATATTTTCGTATATAGATTGATTTTTTGTGAATCTTGTACATATTTTCATGAAAATCAATGTAATTATTTTTAAACACCTCATTACCAATTTGGCCACGGTTAATGCATAGTAAACGACTGTTATCTTCAGTCATATCAAGTTGTTTACAGCAATTACTTTGTTTGTCCGTATAATAATTGGATATTTGAATACCACAAAATGGGCAATTTATATAATTTTGACTTAATTCATCATGTAGTTCTTTATTGCAATTCATGTATATTATTATATGAGATAATATATTAAAGGCATTATAAAATTAACACATTAAAACAATCTGAATGACAAGCATTACCGACAAAGTTTACTTATAAAGTTTACTACTAAAGTTTACTCACAAATTTTACTTACAAAGTTTACTACTAAAGTTTACTCATAAGTTTACTTACAAAGTTTCCTACTAAAGTTTACTCACAAAGTTTACTTACAAAGTCTACTACTAAAGTTTACTCATAAATTTTACTCATAAGAAAAATATATAAATTAATTTTTTGCGGCTGTATTCTGTTGTAAATGTTTTGAAAGATTTGGCATTGACCGCAAAATTGAGCTTAAAATTGAACTCGAAATGAAAAATGAGCTCGTACCCCCAACTCCTATACTACTTATCTCTGTGTTGGCTAGAGGAGAAGATGGCTATTTCGTGTGCACGCAGACTAGAGAGACGAAAGAGGAAAAGAAAAGCTAAATATTTTTATTACAAATTGCACCCCGTGTTCTCGCTTGAAAGGTCAGTCTGAATCTGTCTAGGATTACTTGTGTAAACAAACCTTTCATGCAATATGGATTTATGTCGACGAGAAAATGCATATCACGTCGAGGTAGTGCTTGACTGCGGCGTAACAGTAGCAGAGGGAGCTTAAACAATGACGAGGGCGACTACAAGAACGAAGGCTGGAGAAAAAGGGATTGAAATTCGCAATTGTCTAGAACTATTTACTAGGACTGGGGTATCTAAAAGATAACTAGACGCTTCCTTGAAACGTACACTGGGTTGCCTGTGGTATGTGTCACAGAAAAACCGAAGGCACTGAACTGCAGCATTCCAGTTAATTTTTTCAAGTCGCAGGTCATTAACACCATTTGAGGGGTTACCCAGATGTCGTGCCAGCAGAGGCCCTTTTACTCACACGTTCACAATTTCAATTATTTTGTAATGTCCTGTCCCACTTTGAGGTCTTTTAGTTTTTTCAGCTTTGGTAATAAATTCAGTTTACAGATAAAACACGCTCTTGAGTGAAATTCACTCGTTTTTTCTTTAAATATATAGTCTGGCAAAAAAAACTAACTGCAAATTGCTCTGACGGACATTTTCCTGCATGTCATGCATGTCTTGCAGTTGCACTAAGCAAACGTTTATTGCACACACATAGTTCCTCTACTTTTCAGTCTAATCTGATGCCACGTCAAAACATTTTGTGGTTTTACGTTTCCACCAAAAAGTACCGTAAAATCCGGGAGTTAACAGTAAAAGACAAGGCAAAAGACAGACGAAGGAAAAAAATAACATATATATATATTTTTTTTTACGTTCCATTCTTGAGCTCCGTAAGAGTATATTTTGTTGAAAGATGCACTAAAACGCCATTTGCGTTACAATGACTTTCGACGCCATTGCAGGTTAACAATGAAATGTTCTCCTGTGTGCACCAGAGTAATCTACACATTACCCCAGCCCCCTCAAACCTCAAACCTCAAACAGGCATGACCTTTCATGACAGGGAAAAAAAAAAGAAAAACACAAAACAAAACAAACTAATGTCACCCATTTTCCGACTGGGATTGCCACACGGCAACCCAGTAATGATGCTGCGGCACGCTCTGTTGGAAGTGACATATTTTATGCATTGATTCGTCTACCTGCGTGTTCCAAGACTTACATTAACCAGGCCGGTAACCAGGGGGTGCTAACGAGGCCAAAGTGGACCAAACTACCGAAATGTGTTTTTATTGATCCGTTTATTTAGGAAAGTAGCAATACATGAGAAATTGTAACGGCAAAGTACAAGGTAGGAACTGAATATTTTACCACAATTGCTGCTAATCTCGCAATCTGATTGGCTATTTTGCCGTTGTCGGTAAGAGTTCATACCACGCTGCTCGCGTCAATGTGTCGCGCAATGCCTTTTTCACTTCGCGCTTCCTTTGACGGATCATGAATGCAAAGTATCCACACTCGAGGAGGATACTTCGGATTAAATCTAAATCCGGATTTTTGAGATTCATCACGTCACCGTGCGAACGCAACCCGTGCACCACCCCCCTCCCCCCCCGGTTACGGGCCTGTTAACGTCTATTTCTTAAAGCAGTGGGTAACTTAAAATCTGTTCTGGTATGTATCAACTTCATGCATGATGACGCATCGATGGCGAGCAAGTGTGACAAGGGATCGTGACGAATAAGCGCATAATGATCTGAACTATGTTTGGACATAAAACGATACTTATCAACCTCCCCTTTACCAGATCGCGAAAATCAAAAGATGTGGAAATCCTAAGGGCAGAAATCCAACTTTTAAATTCTGTACCGGTGCACTTTAAATGTCTCTAGAATTAGTTGACAGACTGTGTCGAGGACGCGCCCATCGCGATGTGTGAAAATATTAAAGCTTAAATTCATGTTTGGATCATTGAAAGGGGCTAGATCGTATCATGTATGAATTAAAGTAGCGTGTTTTACGGTTTTCGTTTGTTTCAATTCTTCTACAAGCTTTAGAAACGACGATTTCTCTTCATTTAAGAATTAGACCAATGCAAGGAGGCGAGACTGCGGAGAAATGACATAAGATGTCACAATTAATCGTCCAGACTTACAAACTTTCACATACTGCATTAAGAACAAAAGGAAGCACAATCTCCTTCACATCGTTTTACATGTAAATCAGAGCAAACATAACCACTAAAATTCACGCGAAAAAAGGACGACGGCTCGACGGTGTGACATCTGTCGTGACATCCTCGTATTGTTCGTAGCGCAAGGCACTCTGGTAGAAAGTGGAGCAGAGCATTCTGGTTAAATGCAATACAATCTGGTAAAAAGTGATGTATTTCAGAATTCGTACTCCCTTCTATAAAGAGCGAGTTTCAATCGAGCGTCGTAAAACCAAAACCAAAGTAATTACTTTGGCCAATCAAAAAGGACAGAGACAATCCAGTTAACCAATTACAACTCGAAGTAATTACACGTAGCCGACACAAAGCGCGGGAAAATGTGCACGCGTAAGCCTCGATTGGTTTTGGTTTCACTTCTGATTGGTTGACAAAACGGCGCGAGAACTTTGAACCAATCACTGAGTAAAGTAATCATAAACCAAAGCAATTCGCTAATTACTTTCGACACTCAATTGAAAACCGCTCTATTCTTCTTAAATCCTGATTATGTTAGCCGAGCGGTCTAAAACCCTACTCAAACTTTTAATTTTGAGTAGGGTTTTAGACCGCTCGGCTAACATAATCTGGCGTTACATCTTAAAAGATGTAACGCCAGTGATCGATTCAAGAAGAAAATACGAAAAATTAGCTTTCGTGGCTCATGTTCTTCAAAATACGCAGAACTTAGTCATTTCAAGTTGCTGTTTCGCAGAGGACGTTTTCGAAATGTACGAAGACTTACAACGCACGTGCACAGCTGTTGTTCTGCTCATTAAACCTTTTTTTTGGTGGCTTTCTCGCTGCCGTTGCCGTCGTGGTCTGGCTAATTCAATCTCACTCGAGCCTTACATCAACAAACTTTGTCTTAACCTCAGGGAACATTGATTCACGATTCTTGAACTTTTCAACTTTCCTTACGTTAACTGCAGCGTATACTGACACCATAATGTAGGTTGACGATTGAAACTCAATAATGGTAGCGAAGCGAGGCAAAATAACAAAGCTGCAGTACCGAGATTCGACCTTGTCCCGAATAGTATGCAAAATTAAACCTGCCTCAAAGAAAACTGGCTCCCAGCGCCCAGGGAGACCGATAAACAAGCATTCCCAAAATTCCAGGCGTAGTCAATCGATAAAAATCGATATTGCAAATTCAATCAATATCAATCGATAGCTCACAAAAAAATATCTTTATCGCCTGCTATCAATTGGCTAAAAACGGTAACAATCGTTAATTCCTGTCTTCAGGAATATCGATTGTTATCGATTTTTAAAAAAATCGACAGTAACCACCCGGGCTATTCAAAGATTGTTTTGTTATTACAATACCTGCAACAACACGAGACGTTCACCTTCAGCCGCATGCTACTAGATTAGCCTACTCCGAGATCTATTCTTATGTTGGTTTCCTGTTAAACGCAAATGATTGAAATCAGTAGAACACCTCTGTTGTTTCTTTTGCCTCATCTCAATGCCGACGCTATAATTAAACTGGAGGGTTTTACTCTTCTACTCTGAGCTGCTCTTCTTCCGGTGTCGTGAACTAGCAAAGAGAGATGTAAAGCCCAAAATATTCCTGTCAATGATTGTAAAAGATATGCAGGCTATGATAAACTTCGGTCAGGATTCTCCCATACAGACCTCCTGCTTGGTTAATAAGAGCTAATTATCGATAAATATCGATTATCAGTTTATCGATTGACGAGGCCGGGCAAAATTCGCCTTTTTTTTTTTTGCATTTTATGTTGACCATTTCCCTCTTTTTCCTCCAAGGTGTTACCAGCTGGCATCATGGGAGTGATTTTGGTCAACAAATCAAGTCCCTCCTCGACTTTGGTAAGGCAGAAATGGAAAATTCCGATTTACCTTCATACATAAAACGGGACAAATATTTTATCCACTTAAATATCTCGAAATATCGCTCTTTTCTCGTGATACAAAAACGACACGTTTTTCTGGTAACAATTATATTTTGATAAAATAAGAGCGGAGCTGGAACGCCAAGCGGAGCACCACAATTATAGGAACAGAACCACATGTATGCGTAGACAATTCTGTTTTCATGGTTAACATGGCTAGAGGCGTGGATCGCTGGTGCCTGCTCCCTACGATAAATACGACGACGTCGTGCTACATGGCGGCCATACTCCAGCCACTAGAAGGTCGACCGAGGCTTGCTGCCTCGATGTTGGATGTTTTGATATTTAACATCCATGTTATGGTCAATTGACACCTGTCAAAACAAGGTATCTGCTGACCAGTATCACGTGACCATATCGCGGGCTCAGGTTCAGATTTTTTTTCAAGTTCACCGTTGCACAGTTACTGGTTTTTGATTGGATCGCAGGCTAAAAATATCTAAAAAATCGAAATATCTTTTATTTTGCACTGTTCACATAGAATTTACATTACATTTGTAGAAGTACGTTATAAAACAAAATTAAAATAAAGATAGAAAATTAACGAAATTAAGATTTGCGCAGTGACCAAAGTAGCAGATGCTTCCGAGTTGGTCACTGCCACGTTAAACTAACTGGCATAGACAATAAGCGTGATGAAAATAGATTTTACCAGAGTAAAGGTGCTAAAGTAAACAAGTATCTAGGTGGGTACATGAATCAAATGAACAATAGAAAAAAGAGGCTAAAGTAAACTAAATCAATGTATTCTAGGAAACAGATTGCGAATTTAGCAGATATAGCTTGTATTGTTTGGAAAAGGGGTAATAATATAGCTTTTTTAGATGCAGTGGGATAGTCTCCCAGATTTTCGATGCAATGAAAGTAAAAGTAGAGGCTCCATAATTATTATGTATAAGTGGCCTACGGAAGTTAAGGTTAGAGACAAATCTAGTGTAATGGCTATGGAAGTCAGAAGCTAGAGCCACGTTAACTTATTGTAGTTAGGAGCTCTGCTTTTAGGCTTAGTTAAATCTATAAATTATTTTTCCTTGTACGTGGGGTTTACTCTGAAGTCGCCTCGATTTTAATTCTTTTCAGATTAACGCCGTGAGCTCCGTGAGCATGACAAGTGTCATAGTATCAGGCATAACAGCGAATCAATATATATATGCTGTGCAGGCAGTACTGGTCGACAATCTATACTCTTCGATTACGACGAATTCGCTCGACCCTCCTTTTTTCGAGAAGGACGCAGCTCTTAAACTCGCCGACCAGGAAAATACTGCGGTAGCAATAAGCTCCTTGATTGCAGTATTTTGCATCACTGAGGTTGCCCTTGCCGTTTGTGCTGCTTGGATCAGTGATTCTCTCTTCCAGCCCCCCCAAGAGAATCAAGTCAGTCAGGTATGTCAAGTAATATATCTTTTAGGGACACGACAAATAAGTTTCATACCATGGCATAAAAAATTCAGCCAGTTAGAATACAAGTAAAGCGTTGTACACTCAATGGTATTACACCCAACTTTTCTATCACGCGTTGCAAGTGTGTCGCATTGATTGTGTTAGCCAATGTATTCTCTATCAGTTAGTAATGGTAACTGGACCGAGTGAAGTACAATTCAGGGAGTAAGCGGGCGAGTGATTTTAAAATCGGACGAGCGCAATAAACATAGGCAATACAATTGCAAAAATTACAAAAATTAAAATGTAATGACTTACAAAAAGAAATTACAACTAACTGAAAAGAACCATTACCCAAAATCTACGATTTGCGGTCATTACGGTCACTAACAAGACTTAAACAAAACAGAAGTGCTCTAAAGAGTAACAAGGTCCCAAATATTCTTTTTGTCTATCTCAAACTTTGTGCAATTACTTATCCCGGTCCAATTACTTATTAATAGTATTTATAACAAATTTCGAAATTAAAAACGTCTTTGAGAGGCTTGTTTGAGCGAAAAAGTCAGTAGCGCTTGCTATAAATTTTAATAAAACGGTCCGCAATGCGTACTTGTGGGCTTATAGCTAGCGCAGTGTTATTCCATAATTGGGTTGACATATTCCAGAACTACTAGAACGATAAAAATAGGAAACATTAAGAAGGAAGCCATTAAAGCGCACGTAATTGACGTGAGAGTCACGTGGGTATCCGATTACAGGTATCCAATTAAAAAAACTTGTAATATTTGGATACCTGTAATTTGACATCCAAGTGATCCAGCGCCAATTACGCGACAAATAGGCGCGCGGAGAATCAATCGCGATCAAGAATTTTGCTATGGAAAAGATTTATCAATTAATTAATCAATCAATCATTCAAGTCGTCCGCCCGTTATATTTCACGGCCTTTTTTGTCCAGTTCAAATGCTAACCGTGACTGGCATGGCTCAATGTAAAGCTATTGAAATATAATTTTCCTTTTAATTGTACTTTCAGGCAAGAAATGTGAATAACCAGTTTGAATACGGACAAATCCCGACCTATACAGCAGCTCAGCCGATGATTGGTATTCCACCACCCAGCTACAATGCCCTTCAGTAGCTGTCTTGCTTGCTTTTTCACAGTTATTATGTTTAGCGTAATCTGTACTCCTATCGACAATGATACGCGTCATCTCAGTGGTCAAAATGTTGTGGACTCACTCGGCTGCGCCTGGTGAGTCCAAAGCATTTTGACCAGTGATGACGCGTAATAGTGTCGATAAGAGTACAGACCACGCTAAACCACATTCGATTTGTCGAATTGAACATATTCAAATCTTTTTTTTTGCAACAAATGTAACTTAGCGATTTACCCCTTAGCACTGTTTCTCTAACGTTTTATTGTTCATCGCTACCAAAACAAACTTAATTGTTAGTAAAATTATCGCAATAAAAAGTGTGGCAATAATCAATAAAGAGGTGACGCATATTCTCAAAGTCCTAACATGTCTGTTCAGACCAGAAAACTCTGTCAACCCTCTCTCCACCATTGTATAATTGCAGGTCGCATCCCAGGCGAATGCAGATCAATGTTACGCGATATCGATATTCCACGTATTTCAGCGGGATACGATCACTGTGGTGTCAAGAGTTATAAAGAATTCTGTCATTTCTCACAGTTAATGAGGTTTTGAACCTCGCAAGTCAACTGTCAAAATATAAAATTTAAGCTTATGGGTATCGAACTATCAGACAAGTGCAGCCACGCAAACAGATCGACGACAACTGAGAAGAAGCTATGCTTCTGAGCGAGGGTCTGGATTTGAGCGCTAGAATCTCATCTATTAGTAAAATTTATCAGTTGCAGACCTCGTTCTTAGGCATCTCGGTTAAAAACGACTTATTTCTATGCTTGCAGTTACAATTTAGAGCAATTAATTCTCAGCAATTAGCTAAGCACTCACTTATTTGAGGAAACGTTTCTCCCCTAGCTAGTGACGACAAGCCGTTATTGACATTTCTTCAATTTAGAGTCCCTGTAGAACTAAATTCAAGTTACGCAT
Source organism: Montipora capitata (assembly GCA_949126865.1). Classification (NCBI taxonomy): domain Eukaryota; kingdom Metazoa; phylum Cnidaria; class Anthozoa; order Scleractinia; family Acroporidae; genus Montipora; species Montipora capitata. The sequence continues at coordinate 6,861,465 of OX421449.1, read as the reverse complement.
GAAGACAATAAATAAACTAATTGACTAAAGGTGAATATTACAGAATGAGTGAGCAGGTGGTGGTAGAAGTCAATTTTGAAAATGGTTCATGCGCTTTCTCATAGGGTGAAAGTTCACAATGATTCCAGAATGATTCAAGTCTAAACAACAAACAAACAAACAAACCCTGAAAACTGTCGTTCTACGCAAGGAATTCCAATTCGAGTAGCCGATACATCAGTGGAACTACATCAAGCGAACTATATAGCTAAGCATGAATTGTTTTCACCGATCGGAAGCTAGCTGCACGAAGCGGCTGTAATTCGCAGGGTTTTATAATAGCCACGAGCAGTCGAAAGCGTTGAATTAAACGAGGGAGGTAAAGCATGGAATCAAAGTCTGCTTACAATAGCAGCCGTCCAACATGGCGACATCAGAAACCGGGTGACCCTATTGGGAGAATGGTGGAGTGGCGGAATTGCGGAATACACGGAATATTCTAAAATATGAAATACATGGAATATTCTAAAACACGGAAAATATTGAATATTTTGAAACGCGGAATATACGGATTATTCTAAAACGAGGGATGAGAGGAAAGTCTTTTTAGTCTGGGTAGGATAACAAAACTTCGGATGATAATTTTACATTTCCTCGCAACAAAAGATATTAAAATGTGTTACAGAGAAGAGTTCACCCCTGGGCGATATGATTCCCCGCTTCCGTTTTTGTGCCTGTCGGACTGTGCCGAAACATTGCAGGCGCACTTTCCCACACTCAGATAAGGAAAAATGGAGAAAGACGATGGTAAGTGTCTCAATTGTCTTAGAAACATAATGTACGACATGTTATCGTTTCTTTTGCAGGCTGATTTGCTAAGTCAGTGCCTTTTTGAAGGTCTTTATTACAAAACCTAATTCAAGTATCAAGTGAAGCTATGATCCTCGCAGTTATAGACGCAATTTTAGTTTTTCAGAATTATCCGTACATTCCGCGTTTTACAATATTCAATATTTTCCTTGTTTTAGAATATTCCACGTATTCCGTATTTTAGAATATTCCGTGTATTCCACGGTAGTAGCCAAAACGCGGGGCCGGGTCCGGGGCCGGGGCCGGGGCCGGGGTCAGGGTCGGGGTCGGGGTCGGAATCCATCACGCACTATTTATTGTTTATCTTTGTGTTAGAGAAGAAAGCTATTTCTACTTCCTATTTTTTTGTACGCTGTTAAAACGGAAATTAAACCCCACATCATTTAAAACAGCATGTGCGTGCACGAAGGCTAAAGAGAAGAAAGAGGAAAGGAAATGCTAAATATAGTCATTACAAATTGCGTCCATGGAATGCCGAAGGCATACCACGTCTTAAAACCGATCTCGTGTCTTTTTTTTGTTGGTAGTCACAAATGTGCATACTCCACGGATATTGAAGTAATCTCCGATCGGGTGAAATCACTTTTATTCCCTCCAGTATTTCCAGACTTCCCTGCCCCGAGGGGAACTCATATACTTTTCCAACCTTCACGATTACCTGCGAGCGCGTTAGACCACTCGGCCACCAAAACACACTTTCGTTATTTAGATGAAAGCAAAGATTTATTATGGGATCTTTCCGCCCGCAATGATTGATTCAGTATTAAACTATTCGATAAAGTGGACAGATTCTTTTTCTTTGAGAATGGCAAACTTTAAAGGTAAGGATAATATTCTACGTTATTTCTAGATATTGCCTCGTACTTGTGTGTTCCACTGTGAACACTGTTTTGCATACAACGAATACTTCATTAGAAGTATTTTGCATAGAACGAATACTCCAACCAGTTTGTTCGCCGTTTGACGTAGAAAATAGATTTCAACGGTCAAACAAGATAAAAAATGAAACCGAATTAGCTATCGCCGTCACGGGGACTTGCAGCGGTCCCCCATCCAACCACTAACCTCATTCAGAGGAGCTTAACTTTAGCTGACACGTGGACTAGCATCAACGATTGTGATCTTTATAACACTTGAAAGAAAAAAAAAAAGGAAACTAACAAAAACCCGGTGTCTTGCCGTAATTTTGTCACAGGTGCATCCTTTGTTTCGTGAGTTGTCAGAATTAAACACGCAAGGTAACTCGATCACAGGCGGGCGCTAAAATCGATGTCACTTTCGATTTTGCGATTTTACTTGTACGACCAAAAGTACGATAGAAAAATTGAAGTCTGATTGAACGTAACAAAAATCTCCCGAAATGTTTTTCGCTGATGGCAAATTGTTTCATTCTCGATCGACACTTCCTAGAGGTTCCTTCTGCTCTCCTTAAAAACTACATATTGATATTTATAAAAGTTGGCGTCAATATTTGTTTTGCATAAAGCAGGCTAGCAAAATCTGTATCTTGCTTAGTTCGCATTTTAGAGCGTTAAAATAGACCGTAAGTCGCATATTTTGACGTCCCCCATCCAAATACCAACCCCGCTGGAAAGGGTTTAACTTTAGAAAGATTGGTCTTGGAAAGCTGTCAGCAGTTCAGAGTGCACGCTTAAGCTTGTGGTGAAAAAGAAGTTGTAAAAGATCAACATGTCAGCCTTGAAGCCAGCTCGAGTGTAGAATCATGACGAACTTTTGTAGTTTCTGAGAACTATTTAGTACTTGTAGCTTTTGTTGAGTTTTGAATCGCTGATGGGAGAGTTTTGGCCATCTAAACGCGGACTGGACTACTGGATTTCGAGTTATTGTGGAACGTTTGGTACCAAGTTACTCTAATACTGAAATCAAGATTATGGAGTTGTAAAATTAGAACTTTGGACTGGTCTTGTTGATGAAAAAATTGCGTCCTAACGTTGTCAAAGTGGGCTGTGGAATTACGAGCCATAATGACGCGAACATTGTCAATAGCTTTTCTCGTTTTTGATTGGCTTCTTAAAACGGCCATAAAATCTCATTGGTTGAAAAACTGACAGTTTGACAGCAGACAGTTGAACCTTTTTATTTATTTTTTCATGCTTATTGTTGTATGTAACTACGTAACTTGACACCAGAGACCAAACAGAGCCAGAGACATATGCTGCGCGATACGGTTTATATTTTATGGCCTTTTACAATAAACTAGAAATAGTGTTCACTAGAGCTGCCCCCTTTTTTGATAACCTGTTTATGGGATGTGTATTTAATATAAATACTGTGCATAAGACCGTTGAAAAATTAACGTTTCAAGCATTTTATTGAAGGTCACATTCATGTAAGTAGTTAACAGCACAAGTAAAGTGGTTGTTGTGACATCGCACTACACCTCATAGTTTGTACTGAGCTCCCCTGATTAGAATCTCCTCAAACACATTTATGTCTTTCATTAATGCAGGAGGGAATTCAATTAAAAGGAAACGTGAGTTTAATGACTATTACAGCTTATTAAATGATTGTCATGGTTTATTAATTTCTTGGAAATCTTCAGTAGTGGCAATAATACGAAGCACACCAAACCACAAAATTGGCGTCACAGAGGTCAGGCGACGCACATGCGGGCCTCGCTTCAAAGTACAAGACGAAAGCGTGACCTTACAACTTTACAGCGGCCATCTTGAACTTGAAACACGCAGTCATGTGACGTGAGGACTAGAGTTGAATTACGAGTACTGGGACGTCCTTTGAATAGGCCATTCTTAGTTTCCTTTTACCCCTGTTTCAAAACCTTTCTAAGTGCGACTTTGATTTGCATGAAAAAAAAAACCTGTATTTCATGTGAATGGTTTCGCACTTAGACTCGTTTTGACACAGAGGCAAAAGGCAACTCGGAAATGGCCTATTCAGGTATTCTCGGGACATGCGATCATATCTCGAAAATAATACCGTTCTCTATGGGTTCCGAGCAGTTTCAGAATACTCTCGGTTCCAGACCTCGCACTAGATATAAGCGCGTCAACTTTGACGGGTTTACCCTTATCTCTCCCCCCCCCCCCCCCCCCAACCCCTTCTACTCACCCGACGTCTCTACAGGACTACAAAGTAATTGCGACTGAGACCACCTTGGTGACGACCAAGGAAAGCAAATTATTCACTGGGGTTGTGATACTATCGCTGAATATCATTTAAGTACCATTCAATGTAAAATTCCTAAATATCATACTCATCACAAGCTTTATTACTAGAGCTTAAGTGATATGGATATAATGTGGCAGGCGAACAGTACGGGCAGGAAAGGCTGTCTCTGTCAATCTCAGCGGACCTACGATTGAGGCCATCAAAGCCTAATCTAACTATGAACAGGAACCCATGACCCGGAGCCTACAACTCTACTGTGTTCGTGTAACGGCGTTTTAACAGACCGATTTATTTTTAGATTGAATTTCCCGCGAATGAGACTCCCACAAGAGCCCGAAGACCAATTACAAGAAATTAAGCTGACGTCACAGGTTCACCGAACCGGAACTGCCTTCGTTTTTTGACCGAATTCGCGGGAAGGGCTAGTCTAAAAATAAACCTACTTGTGAAAACGCCGTTTCACAGACGCTGTATGGAAGTTGCACGCTCCAGATGGGCTCCTGCTATAAATACGGTTAAATATGGACAACCATCGAATACAAATTTCACTTTCTCAAGAAACAAACATTTATCCCTTTTTGGGGACCAAGAAGGAAATACAAGAAAGATAATTTATTACTGATTGGGCTTTTATTGGCTAGACACGCGACTGAGCTGAAGCCATCTTCTGATCGTAAACCATCTGCTGCCCTGCAACCATCGGCTGCCCTGCAACCATCTGCTGACCTGCAACGACCGCCTGACCTGCGATCAGCGGCTGACCTGCAACCATCGGCTGGGCTGCCAAATAGATCGGTTGCGTTTGCAGTTGGATTTGTCCGGTTCCTAATTGGCGAAAGGGGTAAACTACCTGAAAACAAGGAATAAAAAAGCCACCTATCATGCAGTATGAATAATTAGGTTTATGTAAGACGGGAAAGGGTCATTGTTAAGGATATCTGGTTGGCGGAAAACAATTGGCTTCATGGGTCATATCAGATTGCTACATAAAGGGTGTGTTGCCAAAGAGAGACCTCTCTTTGCTCCTGGTCGCCTGAATGTAAATGTCGCTGCTCGAAGCTGTCAAAAATTTTCAACCCTCCTTCCGCCCCTTCTTTGAAAGCTTGATATTAAGGCCCGCATATGACCCTATTAATCGTAGCAACCTCAAGCCCGGATTCGAGTGTGAGGTACAAGTAAACTTCGAATCACGTTCGATGCAACCTCAAGCCTCTTTTGCCACATGATATGCCTTCATTTCATTTCTCGCACACTAGCAAACTAACAAGCGAATCATGTATTTATGGTTCATTACTTTAATTTAAAACAATAAACTGAAAGAAAGCGACATAACTGTTGCGTGTTATTTGTTTGAAATCAAACTGAACGGACAGCAAAATTGACAAGGACAAGTAGCTTTCAGTTATTCTAAGCAACGCAGCTTTGTGAGGCAGCATGGCTGGGTGGTTAGGGCTTAGGACTTGATATCCGAAGGTCGTGGGTTCAAGCCACGCTCTGACGACTAGGCTGGAGCTGTTTCTCGGTAGACCCTAGTTCAACTCCTTGGTCATGCTTGCAAATAGCCAACCGGTCTGTCTCCCGCCAGTTGGGATTGTTAAGCCTATTACGTTTATTTTGCCACATGATATGCCTTCATTTCATTTCTCGCACACTAGCAAACTAACAAGCGAATCATGTATTTATGGTTCATTACTTTAATTTAAAACAATAAACTGAAAGAAAGCGACATAACTGTTGCGTGTTATTTGTTTGGAATCAAACTGAAAGGACAGCAAAATTGACAAGGACAAGTAGCTTTCAGTTATTCTAAGCAACGCAGCTTTGTGAGGCAGCATGGCTGGGTGGTTAGGGCTTAGGACTTGATATCCGAAGGTCGTGGGTTCAAGCCACGCTCTGACGACTAGGCTGGAGCTGTTTCTCGGTAGACCCTACTTCAACTCCTTGGTCATGCTTGCAAATAGCCAACCGGTCTGTCTCCCGCCAGTTGGGATTGTTAAGCCTATTACGTTTATTTGAAAATTTTATTTCTTTCAATTAAGTAGCATGCCTGAGCACTAGCTAGGTATTGTTCATGATGAACAACAATTGAATATTTTCTTTGAAAAATGAAAGAAAACCGGACAAAATAAACATTGAACACTTAAAAAATCAATTATTCTAGGAGCACTTTTCAGCAATATAAGCACAACGGCATTACAGTATCCGAACAGCTGACATCTTTGATCCGCCATCTTTAATTCCTTGATTTCGAAAAAATTCAACGACATGGGGGGTCATGTGCAATTTGAAGAAGGCATCCCTGAGGATATCCCAAGTTTATTTCCACCAACATGTCGTCCTGGCGTCCTCGTTTTAGATGATCTCATGCGCGATTGCAGCGATGATGAGCGCATTTTGGATCTCTTTACAATTAAATTAAACGTCAGATTGTACATCAATTACAAGGAGTCCTTCGTTCTATCGGTAACTATGTGTACCCGATTCTCTTGAGAGGGCTCACAGCGCTTGCAAAGTTTCTCAAAAACGTCAGATTGTACATGAATTAAAAGTAGTCTTTCGTTCTATCGGTAGCTGTGTGTACCTAAGTCTCTTGAAAAGGTTCATAGCGCTTGCAAAGTTTCTCAAAAACGTCAGATTGTGCACGAATCAAATGTAGCCTTCGTTATATCGGTAATTAGTATATACTAAAACAGTGGATAGCGTTGAACTCGTGCGCTGATTGGCTACTCAAACTCCGGATATGCTTTGCTATTCACCTCTTGAGCAATTCGCGCTGAATTCGTGCCCGAAAATGTTGTAATCTTTGCAGGAATAAATGAGTTAAAATCATCTTTTTGTGTTATCTTATCTCACTGTGTTAGTATATACTAAAACATCTATTCACCTCAGTGTCGGTATCCACCACTAGCCACCTCCACTTCGGTGAATAGTTGCTAACTATAAAAGTATCTGATCCTCTTGAATAGGCTCTTAGCGCCTGCAAAATTTCTCAAAAAAGTCAGATTGTAGATGAATCACAAGTAGCCTTTCGTTCTATCGGTAACTATGTGTACCTGATTATCTTGAGGAGGCTCATAGCCTGTGTCACCACAGCTCTTGGCGCTTGCAAAGGCAAGGATCATCTCAATGATGGAAAATAGAATTGCCAAGGAGGATATGGCCAACATAGTATTTTCCTGACTGGTGAACTTGAATTCGGTGTCCTTTTTTACAAAGTGTACTGGGTAACCCGCCTTCTGATGTACCAATGTGGCAATACCCCATTGATAGTGGAACATTGTTGCTGCTGACATCGCAGTACAAGCCACACTGACTGACTTGAGGGCATAAATCTGAAAGAGAGCAAGAAAGAAGAGAAGCGAGTCAGAGTGAATGAGTACATGGTGGTGCCGTGTCGTACCGTGCCGTGCTGTTCCCTTCCGTACCGTGCAGTGCCGTGACGGTGCCATGCGGTGCCGGATGTACGCTCTGATGTTGTGCTCCAAGGGGGAAGAGCCCCCAGGGTTGTGCTGTTTTGGAAATCAAGGACCATTGCTAGTCTTATGGAAAAACCTTACTCACAGAATGCTGTAGACAACTGTCTTACCAAATTCGGGGGGCGTCTTGACATGCGGGACAAAACCAGGCCTACGATGCCAACTGGTAACACCTTGGTTGAAAGAAAAGAGAACAATCAGACACTATCAGGACGATTTACAAAGAAAACACTTAACTAAAAACTGGTGCGGGTGTACAAGATGTTTACACTTCGTAAGACAGTCTCTGAGTATGTGTTGTCTTAAGACTTTTGATGGTCCGTGCGGCTTGGGCGCAGGTGGGGCTCATGTCTTTTTCCTTTTTTTATATTTATTTAATTTTTTTACATTACCTTGAGTTGAAGCTGAAGGAAGGGGTCGGTAGGAGAAAGGCTGTAGGGAAGGGATTCGATGAACAATAGAGCCTGTTTCTCACGCAGCCACTGTATTCAGCCGGTGATAAAATTTTACATATTATGCCAGCAATGATTATTTTGGGCGAAATAGTGCCGCCGGCAAACGAATCAAGCATACTGCCGGAATAATAGCAACAAAACCTGACTGACAATTGAGGGGCTTTAGGCTGGTGTACACAGTACACAAATCACATGCCCAAAGGTTTTGCGATAAATTTAACACTCTTCGGTTGCATCAGAGCGAGTGTTTTTATTTTTGTTTTTTTCTTTTGTTTTTTTTTTTTTTCATTACTCGAGTACTCATTTTACAATAATCAAGCTAGAGCAATGGAGGATAACATTGAGGCATGAGTTTTTTTTTTTTCACCATACCAATTTGACAGAGCTTGTTTCTCTCCGAACCACTGGAATCTGCCACAAAGGTTGAATTGGTGATT
>OX421449.1:6838098-6845598 GCA_949126865.1 Montipora capitata | reverse complement strand
TGTTTCATTTAAACAATAATTCTATATATATATATATATATATATATATATATATATATATATATATATATATATATATATATATATATTCAATAAATACTTAATTGGTATCCAACTGATAAAATCATCGCTATATCGTTTCCACTTAACCAAAGCTTGTTTTTCTTATAACCTCTTTTTATAACTTTATCAATTCTAAATACATCTTGTTTTGATTTTAATAATTCAGATTCATAAAAACTGCCTTTTATCTCTTCATCATTGAGCTCTTTTAATTTGTAAGTGACTGGATTAGTGTATTGCATTATATCAACTGTAAATATTTCTTCTCTCCAATTTGGTGTGTAACCTTCATCGAATGTCTTTCGTTTGTACTGACTTTATCACCTATTTTGAATTTAGGTTTTGATGATAATTGCTCCATATCACCATATAAATTAAAATATACTAAACCTTGATTCTTCTTTTTACTAGCTTCTGTAGGTGTCATTTTTATTGAACTGTGTTTTGTGTTATTATACTGTTTTAATATTTTAGGTAGGATATCCAAATATTGTGTATTGCCTTGAACAGTGAACTGTTTCCACATCTTAGTTTTGATTGTTCCATTCCATCTTTCACAAACACTTGTACTCGGTAGAGTACAATGCTATTTTATTTTTACCTAAGAGGTCTTTTACATATTTGTTATAATATTCCTTACCTTTGTCAGGCCATAAATATTCAGGATTTCTACCTTCTTTAAAAATAGTCTTAAATGCTTCAGCAACGGATTCACCTTTTTTATCTTTCAAGGGTATAATCCATCCATATTTACTAAAAATATCTAATATCATAAGAAGGTATCTATATCCTCTATTCCATTTACCAAACTTTTGCATTTCAACTAAATCAGAACACCATATTTCATTGATATGATTTGCGATAACACACCGCCGAGTGAATTTTCGCTTAATTAATTGGTTTATGTAATTCATTTGCTAATTTTTCTTGCCATTTTTTTCACTCGACGGCTTTTTACGTTTTTTGATGTAACACCAAGACCTAACTTACGTTTTGTTTTTATGGCATACATTGTTGGTGTAGCAAACCATGGTCTTTGTCCAAATGGTATTGCTTTTATACAATCTTCCATAATTTTATCAGCTTCATGCTTTTTAGCTAGATTATCTCCAACAAGACTATAATTAATGTCATGGATATGACAAATAGCATCTAATTCATTTATTGGATCTCTATGTTTTGGATCATTTGATGCTCATCTTCATGTACTTTAGTTCCCGGGCCACAATAATTGTATTTTTTACTTGTTGGAGTTCTCAAATGCAATTCTCCAAGCTTTGCTAACTGTTTTTGAATATTAAGAGCACCACCATCAAGGTCTTTTCTGTTTGTTTTATGTTTTTCTTAGGTCTTATCTTGGTTGACAATTGATTAAGAGCTTGAGCTGGATTAAGCTTATCCAAAGCATATTCAATTCCTTTTTTTTTTTTTTTTTTTTTTTGCATTTTAGGGTTTCTTAATGCTCCTGAACCATAATATCTACCCATTTAGACTGCTTTTTTACCAAGACAAGGAATTCCTTTTGTAAAAGGCATTTCAGCTCCAATATTTCCTAAATCTGAGATAACACCTTTGCCTGCCATCTCTGACAGGCTGTTTAGTTTCCCTGATTTTTAACAAATTTAGTTTTTTTATGCCACATTCAGCACAAGTACAATAAAACGTAAGTTTGTAACCTGAAGGTTCAACACATTCAGTTTGTTTTTTCTGTTTTACACAATAAGATTTTACCATTATGTATATATAAATTAGATATTTTTGAAACACTGTTCAATAAATTTTTCATTGTACTTTGTATCATGGATATTAAACACTTTTAACAGATCATAATAGGAATTGCCTTTGTTCATTTCATTTAGGAAGTATGAACAAAAATAACCACATGTTGTTAATAAATTTTGTATCTGATTATTTGGATGTACTAAATTTGTGTTTGTTTGTTTGTTTGTTTTTTTTTTTTGCATGGTTTACAATTTTTTGAAAAGGCGGCATTCCAAATGAATCAAAGTAATTGATAACATTGTTCTTTGTGAAAGTAGCTATCCAATGGCTGCCACTCATATATGCTGGTTCTAGATTGTATGTAAAACATACTTGTTTGTGGTTATGTTTAACAGTTTCATCTCTTGATAGCACATCATTAATTGGTATTTTGAGATATTTGCACCATTTAATCAAATCATGATTTGACATTGGAATATTTTTATAAAACTTTGGTTTTACAATATTGCTCCTGATATTGGAATGTTGTTGAATGGGCTGTTTTTTCCTAACAATAAACCTTTTCCTTTTCTTCGTTTTTTTTTTTTTTTAACACCTACACCAAAATTCAAATACATATGGTGGATAGCTATAAAACGGTGGAGGAAATTTTGGAAAACCAATTTGAGGTGCTGCTCCTCCATCTGTTTTTGAACCAATTTCAGGTGCACCTTTTCCAAAAATTGAATTTTTGACTAAATCAACAGCCATTAGTATACCTATACTAGCTAACAAAGTACCTAAAAATCCACCTCTTCGTGTTTTTGTTGGGAATATTTGAAATGGTATTCGTTTATTAATTGATTGTATTAAATCTCTTGCTTGTTTGCTTGTCACCAAATTCACATATGGTAAAATTTTACTTAATAATTCAGGTTTGATTAGGTAACCTCCTGTTTAAACTCGTCTTCCTGAAATACTTTTAACAAGCTGAGAAGCTCCTTCTGAAGCTAATCCTGAAAGAGGTGAAAAACCAAAGGTTTTTCCAATTGTTGGAAGCAATGTTTTTCCTAATGATAAAATTGTAGTTAAAAGGCTACCTGCAACTTGCTTTCTAATATTAGTTTTGGACAATTTTATATCCATTCCTTTTTTTTCAATTGTTTGCTTATATTCAATATTCAAAATACATATAATGTATCATTTCCAGATAAAGCATTGTTTGTTAACCTCAAAACAATTGTTTCTCATTTTTTATGAGCAGTTGCAAGATTCTTCTTTTGATTTGGTGATAATTTTACATCAATTTCGTAAAGTTGTGTCATATTATGTACATATTATGTGACATATAATTTTTGGTTACATAACATATTTTTAATTAAATATAAAAACCAAAATAACAAAATTAAGCAATAACCAGTTCATTTCCAATTTTACCAATAGCAATTTGTTCTTCACATAAAACAACAGCATGAACAGTAAAGTTTTGTGCAGCATTAGCAGATAAACGATATCTAAATGTCAACTGTTGTGGATCTCTTGTAAGTTTTTCTGTTTGATAAGACATATCGAAAAATATTTAAGGATACAAGCTGTTATTTTTCGCTAAATTTAATTGAGTTCCTGTATTGTAATGGTTTTTTCTCGTAGCATATGACATTAAATGATTGAATATTCTTACTTTGCTATCACTTTCATATTCTAATTCAGGATAAGAAACACCATTTCCATATTCTAATCTACAATTAGACAAAGATGAATTATCGAGTTCAAATGTATCCATTTTGTATGGTGTAGTTTCTTCATGTCTCGATCCGTTTGCATTATGATAACGTTTTTTAAGATAAACAAAAACATATTTTACATGTCAATAGACGCTGAAATTTTAAAATATCCATTTGTTCTTGTAGGTTGAGATACTTCATATAATTCTCTTAAAGAGTTCCATTTTGATTCCTTCATAAATGAGCTCACGAAATTTGAATACAGACTACCTTTTGGTATCAATTTAGGTAGCCACAGTTCAAATCTATTAATTACAATTTTTCCTGCATCAGTTCCATTTGCCATTTGAACTAATTCATCATCATTTCTTAATGCAATATTTAGTTGTATTTGCATTGGAACTAACATTTTGCTTTCTAATTCTTCATTAAAAGCTGTAACGATTAAGAGGAATAATAACATTAATATTTTTTGCTCCTCCGTTGCCATCATTTTGAAATGTTTCAGTTAAAACTCTTCGTGATTCAAAACCATTATTAGTCTTAGCTGTTGCATTATCTGTGTCTAAATACCATAAGCTGTTTTTACCAACAGATCGTGAATAATCATCAGAATATTCTAAAAGATTTTTCACAAAAGTTACATTATGAAGATTATCAGTATTCTATACTATTTTACCAGCTGATTTAATCATCAAATGACGAATTAAACTATGAGCGCCATTTATAATTGTAATTCTATCAGCAGCAGCATAGCCTGCACCATCTGCTATTTTTTGTAACTCAAAACGAACTTCAAAGTATCCATTGTACGAATCAAAAAATTAACTACGATCGTTAATAGATCAATTTTTTTCTTGAGGTTGATTATTAGCAGGTACTCTAATAACATCATCAAGTTGAAAACGAACTAATTCGTTTCGTTGTAAATATTCACTTGTTCTAAAAGCCATTATATAATTAGATTATATAATTATTAACGTCTTCTTTTAATACCACTTCCAGATATCAAACGATTTAATATCATATCAGTGCTTTCTTCTTGTTGCTTAATAGGTTGAAAAGGTTGAATAGGTATTATGGTTTGTTGCTTTCCTTTTCTCATATTAGAGAGTTTTTTCAAAATAAAATCACCAGATTTGTCAGCAACGTTTTGACCAATTTTATCACCAGCATGAGAAATTCCTGATTGTAATGCTCTTTTTGCAATTGGTTTTGCTAAATTTTTAAAAACAGATTTTGCAACAACAACAACAACAACAACAACAACAACAACAACAACAACAACAACAACGTTATTTGTACCAACAGTAAAACAATAAATTTCAAAATATTACAAAAATAGAAAGGAGTACAGGCTACCCAAATAACCATAGGGGCTAAAGAAATAGGACAGCCACACTCTGGTGATTAAGCTAATATAAATTAGGTCAGACGCACACATATACGCACACACGCGCCAAAACAAACAACACATAAAAGACTGAGGAAAACAAAAATGTCAAAAACAACGGGAAGCCAGACGAATTATGATGTTAAGATAATGAGAATTTTTAATAGTTTTCAATAAGAATTTGCTTTAGCTTTTCCTTTAAATGTTTGAGAAGAAGAAGCTTTAGGTCATCACTTATATCATTCCAGACTTTAGCGCCCTGAAAACGTATATTAAAAATTCCATAATTGGTTCTGGCTTTCGGAATGGCATAAGTCATTTTGCTAGATAATCTGGTATTATAACTATTTACATTCCTAACAGGATTAAAGTAATGGTCAAATACAGGAGGAAGGAGTTTATTATGAAACTTATACATAAATACTGCTAGGGCAATAATATCAAACAGCTTAACAACTCTTAGATCTTTAAATAAAGGACTGGAATATTCATTAAAACTAGTAAAAGTAATTATTCTTAAGGCTTTCTTCTGTAATATAAATAAAGGTTGTAAAGTGGTCCGATAAGTACCGCCCCAAGCAATTATGCAGTAATTTAAAAAAGGTTCAACTAGAGCATAGTATAGGCTAAGTAGTATTTTGGTACTTATAAAATAACGGAGCTTAGAAAGAATGCCTATGCTTCTCTTGACCTTTTTAGAAATATAAGTAATATGAGTCTTCCAATTAGCATTATAATCTATGTAGACTCCAAGGTATCTAATAGAAGTTTCTTGTGTTAACATTTGATTGTTTATAGATAACATGACCTGTTTGGGCAGTTTTCTTTGGATAGGACGAAAAATGACAAAATTGGACTTATCAATATTTAATGAAAGTCTATTTGCACATAGCCAAGTATGAGCTAGCCTGTGTACAACCGCCCGCTCTCCAAAATAAAGAATCGGAGAGGAGCGTCTGTGATTTACCGTTGATAATCGTGTCCCATGCCACGTGATTTTTCCTGGAATGTGTGGAAAATGATTTGATTGGTTATTACCCATCGATCATTACATCATTAAAACAACGAGTTTTGATTGGCTTTTATTTTTATTTCTCCACATCAACACCGTGAGAACCACCGTGAGAGATTTTACGATGAGTTCCTTCGTGTGTACTTCGAGCAAGGTACAAAATAGGAATAAAAATCTTTTTGATTGTCAAAGAGGTATTTTTTTAAAGTACGAGCGGAATTGTTATCTATGGAGTGTAAAGTGGAAATCGATTCGACGTACATTTGTAGGAATTGTTGTCAGCGCAAAAGAAACGAAAGCGCTCTTCACAAGGTGAATATAGCACTATTCAAAAGATTGTCCACTCGAAAACGTCTCCCGCTATTCCTTACCAGTCAATGTAATCCCAACGCCTTGCTCGGACCAGCCTAGCCATTCTCAAGTACAATCTACAAAGCGTGATGCCATGGAAGATTTGAGATGTGAACACACCGAGGAAAATAACAGCTCATCGGCAACGATCTGTGCTGTTCTGAAGATCAGAGCCGTACCTTGGTTGGAAGACTTGCAAATACATCCTCTTCTTTAGAGACTGCTTCTATGCTATAAAGCCAAGGTATCTTAAAACTATCGGAGACGCTCTTCGATGCACGTTTGAAATCTACCTCATTGACCACCATTTTGAGAATTTAGCTCCAACGAAATATGAGCCACGCAAATTTTGGTCAGCGTAGAAAACTTAATAATATATGCAAAATTATTCCGGAACACGATTACTAATGGTAAATCACAGACGCTCCTCTCCGATTTTTTTTTTCGGAGAGCGGACGGCTGTACACAGGCTAAATATGAACTTTCTCAAGTTCAGAATTAATCAGACTTTCAAGCATATTTATATCTCTATGCTGTAAGAATAAATTTGCATCATCTGCAAAAAGATGGAAATCCAAAAGCTTTGAACAATTATGAAAATCATTTACATATAGATGAGAAATAAGAGTAGCCCAAGCACTGACCCTTGGGGCACACCACAAGACACTGGTTGAATGTAGATTTTAAATTTTTCATGGTAATAGGTAGATTTTGTCTTTAAGAATTTCTTAAATAAGCCATTTTTAATTCGAATAGAGGTCCTAATTCCAGAGGTTATCCATGGTTTTGATCTAGCTTTTAAATTTTGCTTAGATAATTGCTTGATAGGTACATGTTGATCAACAACCTCAGACAACTTGTTACAGAAATTATCAAACATGCAGCTAGGGTCAGAATCATTATTAAGCACTTCTTCCCAGTCAATTGATTGAATATCAGTAGTCAGTGCTTGTTTGTCCAAGTTTGAATAATCACGCCTGTAAACTTTAGTGCTGGCTGGAAGGGAAGATAATTTACTGACAATAAGAAAATTTGGTAAATGGTCTGTTAGATCATAACAGAAAAATATATTGTCAATACGAGTTGCAGAGGGGTCTGTTATTCTAGTTGGCTGCAGGATTTGGGTTTGAAAACAGAAAGCACCCAGGGTATTAAGAAGCCTGTCTGTATCAGGATGTGATTCAAACTTAAGGAGATCTAAGTTAAAGTCTCCTAGCAAAACACAAAACTTGTTTTCTCGATGTACTTTTTCTACA
>OX421449.1:6800598-6833098 GCA_949126865.1 Montipora capitata | reverse complement strand
TTGCTGACGATATCAGTACTGACACAAGTATCCCCCTTTATGCAGATGATGCTAAATGTTATAGGAAATTGCTTGATCCAGCTGACCAAGCAATTCTTCAGTCTGTCCTCAATACAATTGTAGATTGAAGTGAGTTATAGGGAATGTCTTATAATGCCTCTAAATGTAAACATCTTAGTCTTACGAAAAAGCAAAAGCCGTTAGAAACAACATATTTCTTGCTGGCAGTATATTATCTAAATCTGCATGTGAGAAAGACCTGGGTGTTTTAGTTAATAGTAAGCTGTCCTGGCATGATCACATTGTAAACAAAGTAAATAAAGCTAATATAGTGCTACGACTAATTAGAAGAACTTGTGGAATCCACGCTAACACTGATGTTATCAAAAATCTTTATATTCATCTTGTTAGATCTCATCTTGACTATGCTTCACAGGTCTGGTCTCCCCATCAGGCCTATTTAAGCAATATGATTGAAGGTGTACAGAGTCGTACTACCAAACTTATGGTTGGAAGCAATTTATCATATTCTGATCGGTTATTGAAAACTGGCCTCATGTCACTTTCTTCGAGAAGAATTTACTTGGATCTGCTTTTCCTATTTAAATGTCTACACGGTCAATATGACCTTGATGTGTCTGGTTATCTACAATTTTATGAACTCGAACATGAATTTTATAATTTAAGAAATACTGAACTAATGCTTAAAAGTATTTATGCTAGAACTGACACATTGAAGTATTCTTTTTTTTCCTAGAGTTGTATGTTCATGGAATAAGTAACCTATATCTGTTAAAAAAAGTGACTCAGTCTCTAATTTCAAACAAGAGTTAAGGTTGTTTTGTCTTCAGATCGATCGCCATGACTGATCTTACAATTTTTTTTAACTTTTTGAATTAATTAATTAACATTTATTTATTTAATTAGTAAGCCAATAAGGTCATTTAAATCCGATTTTGTTAAATCAAGTCTAACTTTAGATGGTAAAACAATTTCAACTCCAAATGTTGTTGCATCGAATGTTAAAGATATGTCTTTTTTACCTGTGACTTCTTGAAGATATAATAACTGTTAAAATCATTGTATCTCCAAACACCAGCTGGAAATGTGAAATCTCTTTAACTTGTACCACTATAAAGGCTGTATTCAATTTTTTGATTGTTATAATCAGCATTAACGTTTAACCAAGCAAAGCTCATATTAACAATTCTATTTAATCCAAGAACATGTTTATGAATACTATTTAGTGTAATTGGTTTTAAAAATCTTGTTTTAAAATTTTCAGGTTTATTACTAGGGTCATTTTTTACATTATAGCTTGATAAAACAATTTCTCGTTCCATATATATATATATATACAATAAAGTTACATTAAATTTTAAAATTCATATGGAGATTTATTAATCGCCAAAGATTAATAACGTGTCTAATATAGCAACACCCATGTTTCTCATTTTAACGCTGTTATTTCCAGCTAATGTTTCCCCAATTATTAATTCCAATTTTTTGAGTAGTTGCTTTGGATTATTGAAAAATATTACATTTCCACCTCTCTGTTTTCTATTTCGAATTCCAGAACCTTTCATTGTTTTGACTTTATTTTCGTAATGATTGATATATTGATTCAATGTGGCTCTTGCATCATTTATTCTCTTATTTGATATTTGTCGTTGAGCTGCAGAAATATACCCACTTTTGAATTGTTTAGTTATAGCAGCCTTATACCCTTTCAATTGAATCCTTCTTGATTTAGCAACCTTGATAATCTTATTAATATATTTCCTGTTTTTTTGTTGTGTCATCTCGGGTTGATTTGTTATTTTATCCACAGTATCATAACTGGGAAGTTCAAAATCTTTCAATATCTCATTTTCAATATCTTCATCATTTATTTCATAATCAACTTCTTCTTCTTCATATTCATGAGGAAGATCTTGTGTTTCAGGAAAATATTGAGGATCAACACTAATTTGTTTTTTACCTTCTAATATATCTTGTAATGATTCTTTATAAGTTGGCGGCTTTGGTACTGGTCGTTTTTCTTGCTGTGGTAAAACAGTTTCATCAAATAAATCACCAAGATTCATATCTGGAACCTCATCTTCAATATCAATGCCATAATTTGGTACTTCACCCTTTTTTAATGGTCGTCTTTTTGTTTGAGGTATCTTTAATTTACTGGCGATGACATCATCCAATTTCGTGGTTATTGGTTGAAACACCTTGGAAAAAGATGCTTGGCTTGTTTTTTGACCTAAATCATGCTGTATGATGGCATTTCTTAGTGCATTAATTTTATCTCCTAATTCAGATTTACTTTTTGCAAGTTCTTTCCAGTAAAGTTGTTATTTTATTTGGTTACATAAAAATGGTAAATTGTATATAAAAGATAGTATTTAACATGATGTTTTACACAGTGATGTTCTAAAATAATATATCAATATAATATACGATGATAATACCAAATTACGATTCTATTGATGATAATGTTGGAAATTATAAACAATTATATGATTTTATGACAAATAAATGCTTTAGAATGTTGATTTGTGGACCATCAGGATTTGGTAAGACAAACACATTAATGCATATGATTTACAATTTGCTTTATTATGGCAAAATCTCTTTGCATGCAAAAAACCTTGAGCAATCAAAATATCAAATCTATTGAACATGTTTGATCCAATAAGTAAGGATGTTGGTTATGATATTATTGAAGCAAGTAATTCCAAATAATTCCAGTATCTAACAGATGATAACCAAAAGCTTGTGATATTTGATGATTTCGTTTGTGAAAAAAAACATAAACCATTGATTGATTACTTTATGAGAAGAAGACATAAAAATTGCTCAGTAATATACTTTTCAGAGAGTTATTATAAAACACCAAACGACATTAGACTAAATTGCAGTCATTTTTGTATTTATGATTTTCCAAGCAACAATGAAAAATCTCTGCTTTGCCATGAAAATAATATTTCAAAAGAACAATTTGAAAAAGCAACAAAAGAACCTTATTCGTTTGCTTATATTGATAAGCCACGGAAATTTACAACAAAAAACTTTAATGAACAAATATAATATATACTAATTATGTATAATGAGTTATTCAAACGGTTTATTAGAATCAACAAGTACAAAAATAATTGAAGGTGTACCAGGAGTTGGTTTTAAACTGACTGAAGATGGTAATTATGATATGGATGAAAAAAAAAACTAATTTGTCACCAGGGACTGAAAATAATCATGCTCTAACTAAAAAACAAGTGACAGATTTAATCGCATCTAATGGAGGAACTGGGCAGGTTGTTGACCTTACTGATTATGTTGAAAAGGATGTGTCTACTGGTGGTTTCAAAGCTGATCTACCTATGAATAACAATAAAATAACCAATCTAAAAGAAGGAACCGATAATCAAGATGGTGATACTGTTCATCAGCTAGCCAATACAGCTGCTTTAAAAGCTGATAAAACACAATTAAATAATTATTTGAAATTAGATGGTTCATTGGTAGTAAAAGGTCATTTACAGATGGATTTCAATCGAATTCAAGATGTTGCAAATCCTAGAGAAAATAAAGCTGATGCTGTACCATATGTGTATTTCAATAATTTTTATTTCAAATATGATGAAAATAATGGTAAAATTGATTTTCAATCACCAATTGATATGCAAAATAAAAGGATGACCAATATTCAAGATCCACCCTACAATCAAAAAGATAGTATGTCATACGATTTCTTCACAAGGAGGTATTTCAAACCAGGACAAAACAACGATATAACACAGGTAGTTATACTAATAATGATCAACTCATAACAGGAAACATAACAAATCAAAGATATATTCGAAAAGATCAAAGCACTGTTGACATAAATAATAAAAGAGTAGTAAATGCTTTAACACCAACACAAGATTCATATTTATCAACAAAAAAATACGTTGATGATGAAATACAAAAAAAATACTCAACGTCAACCGAAAAGCGATGATTGTTTGCTTCTTGATGGCTAAAATGCAATGAAAGCCTCGATTAATATGGCAAATAATATTATCAAAAATTTAGGAAATCCTGTTAATGGTCAAGATGCTATTAATTTGAATTATCAAATTACGCTCATATCAATGGAACCAGTTTTAATGGCGATATAGATATGCAAAACAACAGAATATGCAATGTTAAAAACTGAAAAAATACATCGAGTGTTGTCAATAGAAAGTACATTGATGACAATTTTTTGCCTAATAATAAAGACATCTCTATGGGCGGGTTCAAAATAACAGCAAACAGACAACCCTCTGATTTACAAGAGCTGGTGAGCAAAGGGTATGTTGATCAAAAAGTATCTGCTATTTCATCACCTGATTTAGCTGGTTTTATTAAAAAATAAAATTATGAATTTCAAAAAAGGTACTAATAATTCAGATTCTGTTAATTTAGAGCAATTAAATGAAGCTACTTCAGTACTGGCAACGAATGTATCCAAAGCATATTTACAAAAGGATGGTACAACTTTACTCACGGGAAATCACAAAATCACCAATTTAGAAAAAGGAACAAATCAAAACGACGCAGTCAAGTTTGAACGGAAACTGAAAGAAAGCCATATTTCGTCTCATGAAAACATAAAAAACGTTTTCGAATATATTATGAAAACACAAACTGAATTAACTGCTGATTTTGGAATTTCAAATGCAAGATTGTCAATATATAATAAAACTCCTTATCTTATAAATAAAACAGCGTAAGTAATGTTTATTTGAAAAAAATCTGATCAATCGATTTACAAAGGAAGATGGGACTTTAATTTATACAAACTAATACAAAATAATTATAGTGAAAATTATACCGTGTGTATTGAAATATATGCTCAAGATCAATATGACAACGAATTTAACAGTTCGAGCTTAACATTTGAAACTATTAATATGAACATTGATTATCAAGCTTATACAAAAATAGTTCATGAGTATTATTATATCAGATGTATTTTAAATTCATCACCAGATGGATCTTCAGGAGTGTGACTCTAGCCTCTCGAGTGCTTAGCAATTTATCAAGTGCATCCATAACTCGATATACGCACAGCTAAAAGCATGAACCAATTCTTTTATAACATAGCGACAACAATTTATAAAACAGGTTTTATTTGAGATTGACTACAAAGTTCTCACAACACACGGTGAGGAAAAACAAACAATCCTATTGGCTGCTTAAAAACAAGCCACAAGTAAGTTGAGCGACAGACCAAGAACGATTTATTTGATTTTTCTAAATATTGAAAACAAAGGATTTGCTTCTTCAGTTAAAGTGAAGAACGTCAAAGCACTTAATGAAAATGTAGACAAACAAAGTCAAAATGCCCAAGGGAACAAAGGGTTGGCATTCTTGAGGATGATGCCGAGTTCACATTGCCATGCATGGTGTAGTTGCTGAAGACGGACTCCAGGAAACTTGCAGTTTTTTTCACTGCACCAAGCTGAACTAAGAGAGAAAATGCGGTAATACCGTTAAGTTTACAGATAATGCGTGATTGATGTTTTTGACCATGTTTCAGTGTAGCTGTAATTTTTAAAATGAAATTCGGATTTAATCTTTTCCGCACTTTTCCGATTGTTTTGTTGATTTTGCATGTATTTAATTTGTTTTCCGCAGGATGAACAAATGTAATAAGAAAACATCGATAACAACAAGAATTTCTACCTTCGAAAGTTGCCACAGACCAACTTGCAGCCTTTTTCGTTCTTGTTGAGTGCCTTTCAAATACAATTTTGAGCAGTTTTTGTCTTGAACGTGCCTTTTGTGCTCCGTTTTCGTTACCCCCAGCGCTAGTTGGCTTCCCTGCTTGCTAAAAAGTCAATGCCGGGAGAAAATTGTGGCTGGACCTCCCAGGGTTCTGCCGTTTACTTCTTTCACTGTCAACTACAAGGGAACTCACGAAACTGAACGAAAACTAAAATTCACTCGTTTCTTCTTTAAATAAATAGTCTGGCAAAAAATAAAAAACTAACTGCAAATTGCTCTGACAGACGTTTTCCTGCATGTCATGCATGTCTTGCAGTTGCACTAAGCAAACGTTTATTGCACACACTAAGATGTTGTTTCCGCTTCATAATTACTCTTCTTTTCAGTCTAATCTGATGCCAAGTCAAAACATTTTTTGGTTTTACGTTTGCACCAAAACGTACCGTAAAATCCGGGAGTTAACAGTAAAAGACGAGGCAAAAGAAGGAAAAAAATAACATAGTTTTTATTTTTTTAACGTTCCATTCTTGAGTTCCATAAGAGTGTATTTTGTTGAAAGATGCACTAAAACGCCATTTGCGTTACAATGACTTTCGACGCCATTGCAGGTTATCAATTAAATGTTCTCCTGTGTGCACCAGAGTAATCTACGCATTATCCAAGCCCCTCAAACCTAACAAATACGCACACGGAAGACCCTATGCACAAAGACACCACTTAACAGGGTAGTGACAGGCATGACTTTTCATGACAAGGAAAAAAAAAAGAAAAAACAAAACAAAACAAACAAATGTCACCCATTTTCCGACTGGGATTGCCATACGGCAACCTAGTAATAATGGTGCGGCACGTTCTGTTGAAAGTGACATATTTTATGCATTGATTCGTCTACCTGCGCGTTCCAAGACTTACCTTAAGCAGGTCCGTAACCAGGGGATGCTAACGAGGCCAAAGTGGACCGAACTAACGAAATGTATTTTTTATTGATCCGTTTATTTAGGAAAGTCCCAATACATGAGAAATTGTAACGGCAAAGTACACGGTAGGAACTGAATATTTTACCACAATTGCTGCTAATCTCGCAATCTGATTGGCTATTTTGCCGTTGTCGATAAAAGTCCATACCACGCTGCTCGCGTCAATGTGTTGCGCAATGCCTTTTTCAGCTCGCGCTTCCTTTGACGGATCAGGAATGCAAAGTATCCACACTCGAGGAGGATACTTCGGATTAAATCTAAATCCGGATTTTTGAGATTCATCACGACAGCGTGCGAACACACCCCGTGCACCCCCACCCCCGGTTACGGGCCTGTTAACGTCTATTTCTTAAAGCAGTGGGTAACTTAAAATCTGTCCTGCATGATGATGCATCGATGGCGAGCAAGTGTGACAAGGGATCGTGACAAATAAGCGCATAATGATCTGAACTATGTTTGGACATAAAACGATACTAATCAACCTCTCCTTTACCAGATCGCGAAAATCGAAAGAGGGCAGAAATCCAACTTTTAAATTCTGTACCGGTGCACTTTAAATGTCTCTAGAATTAGTTGACAGACTGTGTCGAGGACGCGTCCATCGCGATGTGTGAAAATATTAAAGCTTTAGTTTAAATTCATATTTGGATCATTGAAAGGGACTAGATCGTATCATGTATGAATTAAAGTAGCGTGTTTTACGGTTTTCGTTTGTTTCAATTCTTCTACAAGCTTTAGAAACGACGATTTCTCTTCATTTAAGAATTAGATTAAGGAGGCGAGACTGCGGAGAAATGACATAAGATGTCACAATTAATCGTCCGGATTTACAAACTTTCACATACTGCATTAAGAACAAAAGCAAGCACAATCTCCTTCACATCGTTTTACATGTAAATCAGAGCAAACATAACCACTAAAATTCACGCAAAAAAAGGACGACGGCTTGACGGTGTGACATCTGTCGTGACATCCTTGTATTGTTCGTGGCGCAAGGCACAATGGTAAAAAGTGGCGCAGAGCATTCTGGTTAAATGCAATACATTCTGGTAAAAGTGATGTATTTGAGAATTCGTACTCCCTTCTATATAGAGCGAGTTTCAATCGAGCGTCGTAAAACCAAAACCAAAGTAATTACTTTGGCCAATCAAAAAGGACGGAGACAATCCAGTAAACCAAGCACAACTCGAAGTAATTACACGTAGCCGACATAAAGTGCGGAAAAATGTGCACCCGCAAGCCACGATTGGTTTTGGTTTCACTCACTGAGTGAAGTAATCATAAACCAAAGAAATTCGCTAATTACTTTCGACACTCAATTGAAAATCACTCTATTCTTCTTAAATCCTGATTATGTTAGCCGAGCGGTCTAAAACCCTTTTCAAACTTAAGATGTAACGCCAGCGATCGATTCCAGATGAAATTACGAAAAAAATTAGCCTTCGTGGCTCATGTTCTTCAAAATACGCAGAACTTAGTCATTTCACGTTGCTGTTTCGCAGAGGACGGTTACGAAATGTGACTTACAACGCACGTGCACAGCTGTTGTTCTGCTCATTAAACCTTTTGTTTGGTGGCTTTCTCGCTACCGTTGCCGTCGTGGTCTGCCTAAGTCAATCTCACTCGAGCTTTACATCAACAAACTTTGTCTTAACCTCAAGGAACATCGATTCACGATTCTTGAACTTTTCAACTTTCCTTACGTTAACTGCAGTGTATACTGACACCATAATGTAGGTTGACGATTGAAACTCAATAATGGTAGCGAAGCGAGGCAAAATAACAAAGCTGCAGTACCGAGATTCGACCTTGTCCGAATAGTATGCAAAATTAAACCTGCCTCAAAGAAAACTGGCTCCCAGCGCCCAGGGAGACCGATAAACAAGCATTCCCAAAATTCCAGGCGTAGTCAATCGATAAAAATCGATATTGGAAATTCAATCGATATCAATCGATATCAATCGCTGATGCTATCGATTAATATCGGCAATCGATATCAATCGATAGCTCACAACAACAACAAATCTTTATCGCCTGCTATCAATTGGCCAAAAACGATAACAATCGTTAATTCCCGTCTTCAGGAATATCGATTGTTATCGATTTTTTTAAAAAATCGACAGTAACCATCCGGGCTATTCAAAGACGGTTTTGTTATTACAATACCTGCAACAACACGATACGTTCATCTTCACCCGTATGCTACTAGATTGGCCTACTCCGAGATCTATATGTTGGTTTCCTGTTAAACGCAAATGACTGAAATCAGTAGAACACTGACTCTGTTGTTTCTTTTGCCTCATCTCAATGCCGACGCTATAATTAAACTGGAGGGTTTTACTCTTCTACTCAGAGCTGCACTTCTTCCGGTGTCGTGAACTAGCAAAGAGAGATGTAAAGCCCAAAATATTCTCCCATACAGACCTCCTGCTTGGTTAATAAGAGCCAATTATCGATAAATATCGATTATCAGTTTGTCGATTGACGAAGCCTGGCAAAATTCACCTTTTTTTTTTTGCATTTTATGTTGATCATTTCCTTTTTTTTCCTCCAAGGTGTTACCAGCTGGCATCATGGGAGTAATTTTGGTCAACAAATCAAGTCCCTCCTCGACTTTGGTAAGGCAGAAATGGAAAATTCCGATTTACCTTCATACATAAAACGGGCCAAATATTTTATCCACTTAAATATCTCGCAATATCGCTCTTTCCTCGTGATACAAAAACGACACGTTTTTCTGGCAACAATTATATTTTGATAAAATAAGAGCGGAGCTGGAACGCCAAGCGGAGCACCACAACTATAGGAACAGAACCACATGCATGCGTAGACAATTCTTTTTTCATGATTAACATGGCTAGAGGCGTGGATCGCTGGTGCCTGCGCCCTACGATATATACGACGACTTCACGCTACATGGCGGCCATACTCCAGCCACTAGAAGGTCGACCGAGGCATGCTGCCTCGATGTTGGATATTTTGATATTTAACATCCATGTTATGGTCAATTGACACCTGTCAAAACAAGGTATCTGCTGACCAGTATCACGTGACCATATCGCGGGCTCAGGTTCACATTTTTTCAAATTTACCGCGGCACAGTTACCGGTTTTTGATTGGATCGTAAGCTAGAGCTACGTTGAGTTATTGTAGTCAGGAGCTCTGCTTTTAGGCTTAGCTAAATCTATAAATTTAATTTCCTTGTACGTGGGGTTTACTCTGAAGTCGCCTCGATTTTAATTCTTTTCAGATTAACGCCGTGAGCTCCATGAGCATGACAAGCGTCATAGTATCAGGCATAACAGCGAATAAATATATATGGGTTGTGGAGTCAGTACTGACCAACAACCTATCCTCTACGATGAATTGGCGCAACCCTCGTTTTGTCAACAAGGACGCAGCTCTTAAACTCACCTACCAGGAAAATACTGCGGTAGCAGTAAGCTCCTTCGTTGCAATATTTTGTATCACTGAGGTTGCCCTTGCCGTTTGTGCTGCTTGGATCAGTGATTCTCTCTTGCAGCCCCCCCAAGAGAATCAAGTCAGTCAGGTATGTCAAGTAATATATCTTTTAGGGACAAGAGAAATAAGTTTCATACCATGGCATAAAAAATTCAGCCAGTTAGAATACAAGTAAAGCGTTGTATACTCAATGGTATTACACCCAACTTTTCTATCACGCGTTGCAAGCGTGTCGCATTGATTGTGTTAGCCAATGTATTCTCTATCAGTTAGTAATGGTAACTGGACCGAGTGAAGTACATTTGAGGGAGTAAGCGGGCGAGTGATTTCAAAATCGGACGAGCGCAATAAATATAGGCAATACAATTTCAAAAATTACAAAAATTAAAATGTAATGACTTTTAAAAAGAAATTACAACCAACTGAAAAGAACCATTACCCAAAATCTACGATTTGCGGTCATTACAGTCACTAACAAGACTTAACCAAAACAGAAGTGCTCTAAGGAGTAACAAGGTCCCAAATATTCTTTTTGTCTATCTCAAACTTTGTGCAATTACTTATCCCGGTCCAATTACTTATTAATAGTATTTATAACAAATTTCGAAATTAAAAACGTCTTTGGGAGACTTGTTTGAGCGAAAAAGTCAGTAGGGCTTGCTATAAATTTTAATAAAACGGTCCGCAATGCGTACTTGTGGGCTTATAGCTAGCGCAGTGTTATTCCATAATTGGGTTGACATATTCCAGAACTACTAGAACGATAAAAACACGAAACATTAAGAAGGAAGCCATTAAAGTGCACGTAATTGACGTGAGAGTCACGCGGGTATCCGATTAGAGGTATCCAATTAAAAAAACCAGGTGATGGCGCGCCGATTACGCGACAAATAGGCGCGCGGTGAACCAATCGCGATCAAGAATTTTGCTATGGAAAAGATTTATGAATTAATTAATCAATCAATCATTCAAGTCGTCTGCCCGTTATATTTCACGGCCTTTTTTGTCCAGTTCAAATGCTAACCGTGATTGGCATGGCTCAATGTAAAGCTGTTGAAATATAATTTTCCTTTTAATTGTACTTTCAGGCAAGAAATGTGAATAACCAGTTTGGAGACGGACAAATCCCATGGTCGCCGACCTATACGGCAGCTCAGCCGATGATTGTTAGTCCACCACCCAGCTACAATGCCCTTCAGTAGCTGTCTTGCTTGCTTTTTCACAGTTATTATGTTTAGCGTAATCTGTACTCCTATCGACAATGATACGCGTCATCTCAGTAGTCAAAATTTGTGGACTCACTCAGCTGCGCCTGGTGAGTCCAAAGCATTTTTGCCAGTGATGAAGCGTATTGTTGTCGATAAGAGTACAGACCACGCTAAACCACATTCGATTTGTTGAATTGAACATATCCAAATCTTTTTTTTTTGCAACAAATGTAACTTAGCGATTTACCCCTTAGCACTGTTTCTCTAACGTTTTATTGTTCATCGCTACCAAAATAAATTTAATTGTTAGTAAAATTATCGCAATAAAAAGTGTGGTAATAATCAATAAAGAAGTGACGCATATTCTCAAAGTCCTAACATGTCTGTTCAGCCCAGAAAACCCTGTCAACCCTCTCTCCACCATTGTATAATTGCAGGTCGCATCCCAGGCGAATGCAGATCAATATTACGCGATATCGATATTCCACGTATTTCAGCGGGATACGATCAATGTGGTGTCAACAGTTATAAAGAATTCTGTCATTTCTCACAGTTAATGAGGTTTCGAACCTCGCAAGTCAACTGTCAAAATATAAAATTTAAGCTTATGGGTATCAAACTACCAGACAAGTGCAGCCACGAAAACAGATCGACGACAACTCAGTGAGAAGAAGCTATGCTTCTGAGCGAGGGTCTGGATTTGAGCGCTAGAATATCATCTATTGGTAAAATTTATCAGTTGCAGACCTCGTTCTTAGGCATCTATGCTTGCAGTTACAATTTTGAGCAATTAATTCTCAGCAATTAGCTAAGCACTCACTCATTTGAGGAAACTTTTCTCCCCTAGCTAGTGACGACAAGCTGTTATTGACATTTCTTCAATTTAGACTCCCTGTAGAACTAAATTCAAGTTATGCATGAAGACAATAAATAAACTGATTAACTAAAGGTGAATATTACAGAATGAGTGAGCAAGTTGTGGTAGAAGTCAATTTTGAAAATGGTTCATGGGCTTTCTCATAGGGTGAAAGTTCACAGTGATTCCAGAATGATTCAAGTCTAAACGTCAAACAAAGAAACAAACCCTGAAAACTGTCGTTCTACGCAAGGAAGGCCAATTCGAGTAGCTAATATATCAGTGGAACTACGTCAAGCGAACTATATAAAAATGACTCACCTCTAGTGTATTCTTGTGCCTTTTGGAGTTTATTTTACAGTTTCGGGAAGTCCGTGTCCATCACTCGTAACCATGGTGTTCGAGAAGCCGCCGTGGGGATGGGGTAAGTGTTGTACATGAACCGACTGTACCTCATCAGGTGGAGTTAATTTGACCTCGGACCCAAGCTCCGTGTCCTGTGCGGTTATCAGTTGCTGTTAAATTCATCAGCTATCGTGGAATCGAAGCAGAAAGTGCTCATTTCCAGCCAAGTGCGTGGGGATTTTTGACTACGAAACATTCACGGAAGTTCGCAAATGATGTGGCTTTAGCTTTGCGTGGAAAAATTATTGGCTGGGATGGATTTTCGAGTCGCAAACCGCCTCTGAGCTGACAACGGTCGAAATCTTAGTGTGCAGCCTTGACTTCGTCTTAGAACATTGAAAACACGGACTTCCCGAAACTGTAAAATAAACTCCAAAAGGCACAAGAATACACCAGAGGTGAGTCATTTTTATTCATTTTATTGAATGAAAGTTAAATTGAGCATTTTTTAGGCTTTACAATCGACGGTATTTTATTTTCCATACAAAGTCTTATAACGCGTTTAAATTCTCAACGGCTGTCTGTAGTGACGCGAGCTTGGGCTGGCTATGTTTTCACCGATCGGAAGCTAGCTGCACGAAGCGGCTGTAATTCGCAGGGTTTTATAATGGCCACCAGCAGTCTAAAGCGTTGAATTAAACGAGGGAGGTAAAGCATGGAATCAAAGTCTGCTTACAATAGCGGCCGTCCAACATGGCGACATGAGAAACCGGGTGACTCTATTTGGGGAATGGTGGAGTGGCGGAATTGCGGAATACACGGAATATTCTAAAATATGGAATACATGGAATATTCTAAAACACGGAAAATATTGAATATTTTGAAACGCGGAATATACGGATTATTCTAAAACGAGGGATGAGAGGAAAGTCTTTTTAAAAAGGATATAAATGATACACTCTTTGCCCGTGAGTAGTCTGGGTTTCCTCGCATTTCCTCGCAACAAAAGATAATAAAATGTGTTACAGAGAAGAGTTCACCCCTGGGTGATATGTTTCCCCGCTTCCGTTTTTGTGCCTCTCGGACTGTGCCGAAACATTGCAGGCGCACTTTCCCACACTCAGATAAGGAAAAATGGAGAATGACGATGGTAAGTGTCTCAATTGTCTTAGAAACATAATGTACGACATGTTATCGTTCTTTTGCAGGCTGATTTGCTAAGTCAGTGCCTTTTTAAAGATATTTGTTACAAAACCTAATTCAAGTATCAAGTAAAGCTATGATCCTCGCAGTTATGGACGCAATCTTAGTGTTTCAGAATTATCCGTACATTCTGCGTTTCACAATATTCAACATTTTCCTTGTTTTAGAATATTCCACGTATTCCGTATTTTAGAATATTCCATGTATTCCACGGTAGTAGCCAAAACGCGGGGCTGGGGCCGGGGTCGGGGTCGGGGTCGGGATCCATCACGCACTATTTATTGTTTATTTTTGTGTTAGAGATGATAGCTTTTTCTACTTCCTATTTTTTTGTACGCTGTTAACACGGAAATTAAACCCCACATCATTTGAAACAGCGTGTACGTGCACGAAGGCTAAAGAGAAGAAAGAGGAAAGGAAATGCTACATAGGTCATTACAAATTGCGCCTCGTTACGTGAAATGCCGAAGGCATACCACGTCTTAAAACCGGTCTGGTGTCTTTTTTTTGTTGGAAGTCACAAATGTGCATATCCCACGGATATTGAAGTAATCTCCGATGGGGTGAAATCACTTTTATTCCCTCCAGTATTTCCAGACTTCCCTGCCCCGGGGAGAACTCAAATACTTTTCCAACCTTCACGATTACCTGCGAGCGCGTTAGACCACTCGGCCACCAAAACACACTTTCGTTCTTTCGATGAAAAAGAGATTTACTGTGGGATCTTTCCGCCCGCCATGATTGATTCAGTATTAAACTATTCGATAAAGTGGACAGATGCTTTTTCTTTGAGAAAGGCAAGCTTTAAAGGTAAGGAGAATTTTCTACGTTATTTCTAGATCTTGCTTCGTACTTGTGTGTTCCACTGTGAACATTATTTTGCATAGAACGAATACTTCAAAGAAGTATTTTGCATAGAACGTATTCTCCAATATATCTTGGGAACCAGTTTGTTCGCCGTTTTGACGTAGAAAGAAAATAAGAAAATAGCTTTCAACGGCCAAACAAGATAAAAAATGAAGTCAAGTTTGAAAAAACCAATTAGCTATCGCCTTCTCGGAGGAAAGGAAAGGAAAGGAACTTTATTTAAGTGTCTAATCTTCTAGCGCTGTAGAGCACTAATCGGGGACACTGTAAATTGAAATTAACAAGTTAACGCAAATGAAATGAAATGTTGGTTTCTGAGGAGAGGGGAAAACCGGAGTACCCGGAGAAAAACATCTCGGTGGAGAGTAGAGAACCAACAAACTCAACCCACATATGACGCCGAGTCTGGGAATCGAACCCGGGCCATATTGGCTGGAGGCGAGTGCTCTCACCACTGCGCCAACTCGGTCTTTGAGTAGCTGGCCCAGGATGATAAGTTATTGAACTGTGATTTGTAATAAGCTTTTCGGATGATTTAATTACGGCTGATCTTGTAATTTTTGAATGAACGGAGTTAAGGAAGCAAGTAAAACTGTAGGATTTGAAAGCAACACCTTGCCAACAGTATAGTCTTTATGCATGGAGCATGCAGTATAAATATTTATGAAGGCTCAATATACTCTCTCACTTTTTGTTTGCTGATAATTCATTAATTATAAAAAGGAGGAGGTCTTATTAAGTTTGGGAGGTTACACAGCTTAATTGACAAGTTCTTCAGACTTCAAAAGTCAATTCATCGATGCCTTCTTTAGACAAACGTGTTTGCTGTGACATAAAATGCTGCAATAACATTTGCAAAGATTCCTTTATCCTATGGGCCATACTAGACATTTACCTCTTCATAACCCTTGTTTCTCTTAATGGACCCTCCTCTAAAACAAGTAATTAAACGAAACAGCCTCTTTTTGGTTGTATTTGTTTTTTTCATGCAAAACAAAATGAAAATACATATTCTTGGTTTCGAATTGCCAAATCTCACATCAAGACTATATGTACCATTACAGCCATCCAAGCTTACATACCCTACAAAGAATTGCGAGTTAACATGACGAGAGATTATATAGCTATTTTCATCAAAAGCAAATGCAATTGGCAATAGGCCATTTCCGAGTTGCTGTTTGTCTCCGTTTCGAAGTGAGTCTTGGTGCTCAGATATTGAAAGGAAAATTTGCGGTGAGAATTTGTTTGATTTTCATAAGAATGCGGAACTCATTTCCATTTGAATGGTTGTGCACCAGTACTCGCTTTGAAACTAAGGCACACAGCAACTCGGAAAAGGGGCTATTAGAAAAGCAAGTATAAGTGACTTGCTTTGAGTGTAGGCTCGTGCCACATTCGCTGGAAAACGCCCTACAATTTTTCCCTGAGGGAAATATCTGGCGACTACATAGGTCGCGGTCAGTATGTCGGATTTCTTTGTCGCCATGGAAACTCCTAGTTGTGTAGTTCCCTTCAAAACAATCTATTTAAAAAAAAAGAAACAAAACAAATGCATTTAGTCTTTAAGCACAAGTGATGTTTTCTAAGTTCTCAAAATTGTACGAGCCGTAGACGAGTGCAATTTGAGAACTTTCACAACAATGTGAGTGACCAAGACTCGGCGTCGCTTATTTCCCTTTCGTAAACGGTCGTTGCCATCTGAAACGGTCGTTACCATTTCTCAGAACGGTCGTTGCCATTTGAAACGGTCGATGCCATTTTTTAGCTCTGAATTACACTCATTAGGTCTAAGAACTCAAAAGGTTGCGGTTACTGGGAGTTGTGTTTCACTGGTCATATGAGTTAGGGTGAGGGCTAAGAACCCGAGTTCGAGTCTCGAAATTTTCGGACTCTTTTTTTTTTCCTGCAGTTTTTCTTTTATAAATGTCTTTTTTTTCCTTTTTTGTCTTAATTTTGTTAATATTTTTTCTTAGTTTGTTTCTTTTAATTTTCTTTGAAGTGAAGTGTGTAGTCGACCGTTATAAATGGCATCGACCGTTTCAAATGGCAACGACCGTTTCAAATGACAACGACCGTTTACGAAAGGGAAATTTGCCTCGGCGTTATATGTGGGTTGAGATTGTTGGTTCTTTACTCTGCTCCGAGCGATTTTTCTCCGGGTACTCCGGTTTTTCCCTCTCTTCAAAAACTAACATTTGACTTGATTTGCGTTAATTGTTAATTTCACTTTACAGTGTCCCCAAGTAGCGCTCCAGCGCTAGAATGATTAGACACTTCGATAAAGTTCCTTTCCTTTCCTTTACTTCTCCTGTTTTCTCGTGATCGTGCTTCTTCTTTCTTCCGCTGCTCGTCGCATTACCCTTTGTTTGTCACTGAGTTATACCGTAAAATTCTGGTTATAATCCTCCCCCTATTATAGGCCCATCTACTTGGAAACAAAAAAAAAAATCATCCGGTTATAAGCCCCCCACCCCCTCGGATAATAGCCACCCCTCTAGTTTTCCTTGTTTTCTTAATATTATGTACTCTTGCAGAACCCTGTACTACTTCAAACACAAAATTATGAAAGAAGACGGAATAATAACAACTGAGAGAAAAAAGTGCAGGAAGTCTCGCCGCCGTGAACTAGAAATCAAGATATATAACAATGACAGCGAAGATGAACTCTGAACCTCCGCTTTGTTGCGTTCCGGTTACCTTCACGTTGTTAAGTTTTGATTTTGTTCCTAAAATTGATATGTATTCGATTTATAATTAGGCTTGAAGGTTTAATTAAAAATTAGTAAATTAAAAACCTATTTCCGTCAATACCGTTGTGGTTCATTTCAAAACGTTCTTTTTTTTATTCCGCTCATAAGCCCACCCCCCACCCGGATATAGGCCCCTTCGTTTATAAGCCCACCAAAAACCCCATACGAAGTTGTATAAGCCCAGGGCTTATAACCGGAATTCTAAGTATTTCGCCTGTTTTCTCTCGCTCTCCTTCACGTTGAGCATCACTTACTCGTCGCCTGCCTTACCGGTTTATTTTCTCTCTCTCTCTCTCTCTCTCTCTCTCTCTCTCTCTCTCTCTCTCTCTCTCTCTCTCTCTGAAGATTGAAAGTAGGGCAATTTTGTACCATCTTTTTCTCTCGTTGCAATCTTTCATAGCATAAACAATACAATCGTTTCTTTTCGATGGAATCATACAAGGATGGTTTATGTATTACTTGATAGGCTTTGGCTTCGCCCCATTATAATGTCATTTTTTTACGATTTTTTAATTGTTCGGAGCGTTACATAAGTTCCCTACGCCGTGGAAACTGGTTTTATTTCCATCATAACCTTGTTTTTGCGTGGTTAATGAGATATCCCAGCCATGGAGCATGTTCAGAGCGTTCACTCAACTTCCACACCTTCGTATCTCTCGAGAAAATCGTGGCCAAAAAAATGTTGTGAGTTCGTATACTTCGTGCTGGATGTGAGTTCATTTTTCAAGCTAGTCAAAATCACTACCGAACAATTTTCGGCTCTTTTGCTTATATTTCTAAAAACAGGGTATTTTTTATTCCAAAAACACTTTGTACATGTATTACAAGTATCCAGCATTTTGTTGAATCAAAAGAAGTCGCAAGAAATCGACAAAAACCTTTTTATTTTATTGTTTTTCTTCATGCACCCCTGTCTGTGGGCCAAGTTACATAAGTGCCCTTTTTAGAGAACAAATTTCTAAGCAAATAATCTGATGTTTCTTTTCAAACATCTTAGACAGTGAACAACAAAAAGAATAAAGCAGTAAAATGACTTCAATTCCACGATACTTACAAAAGACGTCAAACATCCCTACAGTGAATTTCTATCTGACTTTATTGCAAGCTAATTAGGGCACTTTTGTAACGGTCGAAAGATCAACTGCGGCAAGGATCTTTCTGTTTACTGGCCAGTATCAAGGACAAAAATGGAAGATGGTGGGTAACTATGGAAGAAGCAGGATCAGAAACTGGGCTTGTCTTAGTTTCTTTATTTATTACTTGGGGAGAAAATATGTCCTCCCTTAGACAACTGTCGACTTGGTGTATGGGTAGAGTTGCCTTTTCACCAAAACAAAAAACACCTTGTCTTGCGTTTGCGAAGGATTCTTTTTTTCTCTGTGAAGCAACAATAACATGCCAAAAATGACGAATTCAATAGATACATGCTCTAGAACCGTAGCCGCAAGAGAAATATATTCCTTTTTTGCGTTGATTTGCTTTACCAAAATTCAACGATGTTTACTCGGGTCGTTGAAGTGGTCGTTAATTTAAAAAATCGTTATTAAGAAGAAGTTGAAGAATTTGTCTGCAATGTGCAAACGCGGGGACAGTTCATGATTCACACATGACATGGTCTTTTGAGGCGTGCTTCGGACTGTGAGTAAGCCAGACTGAGAGTGAAATTGAAAGGTAAGTCCTTCATTTACTTAGTTTGTTTCAGTTATATAAGGTCCCCTTATACATGAAAGCCGTCACAATAGCTAATGGTAATATTAATACGTGATGATATGAAACCTAAAATCTAAAGCAGCTAACGATTTACACCCATCAATATTGACAATCTCACGCTCCTGTGCTTGCTCGATTTTATTTCAGCGAATCTTGTCTTAAATTAAAAGCACCACCTCCAAGCAAACTAAGGCTACAGTGACTCTTTTCCAAATCTATACTTTTCTAATGCCGAAACATATTTAGATGTTGAAAAGGACGAGCATGCTCATTCTCTTGTTCGGGGTTGTAAATTGGCATGTTGCTTTTTGAAGGGTATTCAAGATGGAACAAATGCACATGTATTTTAAGCCAGCCAGGAAATCGCAAAATGACTTTAAGGACCTCTTTAAGGCACTGCTTTTAACAGCTACTTTATTTATTTTTTAATCATTACATGACAACTGTTTTGTCATGTCAAATAAGTGTAGCTCTTACAGTTAAAGTGCCCCTGTGACCAAAAAATCAATTCATATTTTTCTTTGGATTTCAAAACTATGTTAACAAAACACTAAGTGACCCACGTTTTAACCTTGATTTCAAAAAGACACCTCTTTGTTTTAACTGTAATTTTCCTATTTAATGGTCTGCCATTACTAACATTATGTTCTTGAGAGAGCTGGATCGAGGAGAAAATGACGTCAAAGGCTCACTAGTTTAAGAATGCAATACGTGTGTATGCCGCAGAATTAATATGAAGCACGGGGGTTTTGGGCTTTCAGACTTTTAAACTCACGCTTTGCATATATAATAAGCTGCGTTCACACGCTGAAATTTTAAGCTAGTGAGCCTCTGGCGTCAATTTTCCCTGGATCCAACCGTCTGAGGTCCAATCGGTCAGTTTTGAACATGAGTAATGGCGGACAGTGAAATCCAAAACTTACACTCAAAGTAAACGGCATTTGGATAAAAATCAAAGCTGAAAATTTTGCCAGTCAGGTGTTAAGCAAACACACTTTCAAAATCTGAAGGAAAAAAGGAAGTGGTTTTTTTGATCACAGGTGCACTTTAAGGGGCATGTGCTAAGGAGTAGGAAAATAAGAAGAATCTTGTAAATCAACCTCAACTGATAAGAAAATTATTGGTGGAAAATGTGCAATTTGCTTTCAATTTCATCCAAATTATGTGATTTTGATGAATGGAGGATTATGCAATCAGATGGGAGCGCTGAATCGCATAATATTAGAACTTGAGTTTGAGTACACCTTTCTGATTATCCTCAATGGTTTTTTGTACAGTGGAACTCTATTTACCCTCAACTGGGGTTTTATTTCAAAGAAATCAACCCAAAAAATGTTTTATGGTAGAATTTTACAATTTTATTGAACCCACATTAAGTCACATTGCACTCAAAGAAATTTAACCTACAATACTTGACATATTTAGTTGGAGCACTTAGCGAATGGTCCAGAATCATTGTGTTACAAGATCGTAGCTTATACCACATTCCCCTCTCCCCAATTCAATGTTGTGTGAGAATTTTTCGGGCAACTACTTGTAGTTGTGGAAATCAACATTGGAGGAAGGGGGAAACAGGGATGGGTGTTCCAACAAATGTGACGAGTATTGTAGGTAATTATTTAGAAAGTCACCAATAAATTTTCTCACTTGTGTCAAAGTGACACTTTGTAAAAGTAAATTTAAAGATTTCGATTTAGGTAGATTCAGGAATTGTGAAAACACATTTCCAGTTCATACCATTGTCCTCGAAACTTGTACCTTTGATAATTCTCCCCTTTTATTGTAGCTCTTAAAAACTCTATTATCAAATTTTGCAGGGTTTCAATCATGGAGAAAGAATTACTTTTAAGAATACAAGTGACCAAATCGAATCTAGCAAAGGCATTAATGACTCGAAGAAAAGACCAAATTGAGAAGGTGAGTATTGCAGGTGTACACTTCTTTGTGTTAGCAACAGTTAGTCCCCCCTCCCCCAAGACAACTAGAAAGTAGAAAGTAATGTCCATAAATGTGTAGGTTCTTGCCACACCCATGGGTGCTAAACAAAATTAATGTAAGATCATGAAGTCATTCCTGGTACAAAGGAAGCATCCTGTTTTCTTGGTCTATGTTAGTGTTAAGAAGGTTATCCTGCTTTCATCAAGAAACCAGAGGCAGTGTGCAGCACAGTTAGGGCAGTTGTCCTACAGGCTGTATGTTGGAATCCAACTCTGATCACTGGCTGGCCCACACCTGTAGCCAACTGGTCTGCCTCCAGCTAACTGGGATTCTTAAGTTTGTTATGTTCAAGTTCTACTATTTGTTACATTGACCCTGAAAAGACCCCAAAGGGGAGAGGTCAATGAAGCAGTTTCATCTTATTCTATGGCTCCTTATTGGCAGAGTCTTGTTTCCCAAAAGACCGGGACAATTTTGATACATTTGAGTGTTCTAAACATTCTCACAAACCAATAAATTAATTATATTTTCACAATGACCAATTATGTAATGACAGAGTGTGCTAAAGCAAATGAAATTTGAACAGATCCAAAGGGTTTTTTTGTCCTTAAACCAAAACCTGAGAAGTTGTTCTAGCCTGAAGTAAACAATGAAAGGAAACCGTAAGCGTGAACAGTATATAGGAAAATACGCACAAGCAAGCAGGCATTAGTGTTGTCTCTTCCTGTTATCGGTTGAGAAAGTGCATGAGTTTTGTTGGCAAATCACAAAGGAGATTGTAAATGCAAAAACCAAAGTAATCACACTGTTACTCTTGATAATCAAAGGAAAGCCAAGTCTGTTAAGTACACCAATGCTCAATCAGAAAGCACTTGTTTGACTGGGTCATTTATTAGGACATTGTTGGGATCTGAATGACTAATATATACCTTCTCTGATGACATGGTTACCTGCTATTTCAAATCACCTGGCATACCTCCAGGTTCCTTTTTTTTAATAGGGCAAAGAAATACAGTGAAACTATAACATTTTTTGCTTTTTGCTGTTTTTCGATGGAATTCTAGATACACCCAATTGTGTGAAGTAGACCACTGAGTCAATTATTGTCGTGGTCAAGTTCAAATTGTAAGCCCTCATAGTTGTGGAGAGGTCACAACAATACAAATACATGATAAAAATTTATACACAATGCACAGACGGTACAGTGTGTATCACGTTTTTAAACTGAAATGACGAGTGATTTTGCGGATATTAAATAGTAATACCTGAAGCAGCAGTTAACCTACAATTTCGGTTATAAATAGTTGTAACACTTCGCTTGAACAGCAAGTGAAGCACATCAAAGCTGTTGATAACGTACCCCTCCTCCTCCTCCCTCCACTCCAACCCATAAACATCAACATTGAAGGGGGAGAGGGGGCAAGTCGCCGTCTGTGTTACAACATTTGTGACCAAGACTGTATTTATCAGGAATAATTGGAAAGTTAAACGAGACTTACCTGTAAGTTGAAGTTTGACTTGAATTCTATCTCATAAAGATTAGTAACCGAAGAACGAACCTAGTCTGCCGGGAGTGACGTCACAATCATTGTTTCAAATCCTCCTCCTCCTAGTGGAGGAACATTTAGACACAGAAAAGTAATTCCATAAAGAGGATTAGTAACCAAGGCCTGAGAGCTCTACACAAGCACAGGGAGGGAGAGGTGGGCATGTCAGACACCTTCGGTTACTACTCTTTATGAGATAGAATTCAAGTCAAACTTCAACTTACTGGGAAGTCTCGTTTAACTTTCCAATTCTATCTCATAAACCGCAACCTCCGGTACTGACATGAAGCCTTCAAAGCTTGTGAGGACACTAGGAGGAGCCCAAAACACCAAACATACTCCAAGTTTACAATGTCCTAATATATCCATTTTATTCTACAACATACGTCTCAACTACCAAATACTTCTAAACAAGCAATGAACAAAGTTATAGCTCCAAATGCTCCTAACAGTGTTAGCATTGCTAAAATGAGTACCCAGAAACACACACACACTCTCATCTTGAAACTTTTCCAGGTAACTATCGCTTATAATTATTACGTCGTAGCAAAATATTGTTGCTAACGCTAATAACGTGGCTAGTATTAACGAGAGTTCCTTTAACGCAAGTGCGAGTCTCCCAAATTGCAGCCCTTGCTGCACATCTTAAATACCATAAAATCTATTTGAGGGTGGCTTACTCCCAAAGGCACCGTTCAAGAAACGATGAACAACTGGATGTTGGCCAACTAAGGTATTCTCAGCGCTAATCACACGAGAGAAAGCTGATGTATCAGTGATCAGTGCCGAATGACATAGAGGGGAACTCGGTATAGGGAAGTTATCTGTTTACAAACATTACTCTTGTTATTCAAATGTGCCAACCACGGGAACAAAAGAGCCTTCGTTTCGACTGCCAACGAGGCTCTGGTTGGCACATTAATGACCATAAGTGACGCGAGAGATATCTTCCCTATATAAGAATTCTAAAAACAAGGGCTAGATCAGGGGAGCGTGGAGGAAACGCCCTCTGACTACAGAATACAGCCCATTTCAAAGGATAAACGCTGTAGTGTCTCTGAGTAGGACGACACCTCGGGAACATACTCAGAAAAGAGTCACCTGAGACAGCGGAAGAAAAAGCTAAATTTTGACAGAACACGAAGCGATTAAAAACACATCAACTCCCTTCAAGCAGTTACGGTTCAATGATTGTGACGTCACTCCCGGCAGACTAGGTTCGTTCTTCATGTCAGTACCGGAGGTTACGGTTTATGAGATAGATTTCTTTTCAGCGTCGTAAGTGATGTGACAATTGCTGAAGTTATCGTGGTAGGGTTGTGAGCAATGTTAGCTGTCGCAAAATAGAATTTTGGGGATAGGATTAACGGTTTTGGAGTAAACTATAAAGTAGGTAGACTCATTTGGTTAAATACAGATGTTTCCGTGTTTTTTGCTGTGTTTTTGTATTCGTGTTTGCACAGGCAATTAAAGAAAATCGACATTAGTGATATTTTGAGAGACTGATGTGTTTATTAGAAAATAATCACCAAAAAGTGAAAGTACGTAGGTCATTAGCTGTAAAGGAAGGTTTGAAAAGGTTCCAAAGTCAAGTTGTATATCCTGATAGCTACTTATAAATAAGGCTACCAGTTAAAATAATAGAGGAAAACTGCGGTAATCGGCGCAGTTGGTGTGGTAGGTGAAAGGGCTGTGCCACTTGGAACATTGAATTCCCGTCAAGCGCGATTCGCGTATTTTATAACTGATTAGTCAAATTTAATTGAAAAAAAGAAGAGGAAAATACCGCATCTTGCATTTGAAAGGGCCATCGAATTGAGGCAAAACGTTTCTTTTAAGTCCTCGTACATATATTTATAACTCATTTCGGAACCCGGCCAGTACAACCTTCGTAGGGTGGGTACAAAAGCGGCGGAAGTCGTATTTCTAAATTATTTGAGATGGACAGCAAATATCATGTTATGACTTGGTTTGCTGTTACTATTGGAAGGCTATGAGGCTCACCTGCGAGCACTCAAGACCATTACATATGCGAGTTTTCTTCAAAGGGGATACGCCTATGATACGCCTATCTTTTGTACCGCTAAGGGTGAACTTTCCTGTGTCTTTGCAGGCGTAATGGATGAAAGAGACTGGAATGATGCGCGTTCGTTTTCGATTGTTTGTTTTCCTGAACCAGTCTATCCCCAGTCCTAAACTCTACTCCTATTTTGGTTACACGAGATTGTGGTGTACCATTGACGGATCACCATCCTTTTCATTCTAATTTTGGCGTTGTGTTTTGAAAAAAACTAGGAAGTTTAATTGTTCTAAACTAGCAGTAATTACTATGTGTAAGCACAATTAGTAGAAATCACAACAGCGCCTTTCTTAGGCTTATTTGCATTGGTAGCCATGGTGATCCGTTCATTGCTAAATAATTTCAGTTTACTGTAATTAATTTACTGACAACGGATCACTATGGTGTACCGTTGAGATTTTTTTTTTGTTAATTTACTTTAACAAACACATTAAAACCCTACGTACATTAAAACACCTGCGACAAGATAACATACATATAACATACATATAACATACATAGGTTCCAAGCACTCTTCTTACGTTACAATAATTTATATAATGTAATTGGCTAGGTTTCCAACTGTACCAAGACTGTCAATTTTTGAGAGGTTTAGGTTTTTTCTTTTCGTCATATTCTAGATCACAAAAATATTGTAAGAAAAGAGGAAAATTGTTTATACTTGGTATTATTTCCTTCATTTTACACGTCCATATAAAATATCTAGCAACAATAAAGTAGAAGTATTGTTGTAAGTGGGAGAAGACATATATTTTTAGTCCTAATACTAAGTCTATGGAATAATTCTTTTCTTTTATTGTTACTTGATTCCTTGTGAGTAGGTCTTGAAATCTTCCCCAGAAAGAAAAAGTCTCTATGCAGTGCCAGAATAAGTAAGCTAAGGATTCTTTACCATTCTTACAAAAAGTGCAAATGCCATCATTTCTGAGCCCAATTTTGTGAAGGTAGTCATTTGTTGCTAATCGTCTATGAAGAAGTTTAAACTGGAAGACAATTAGTTTGGAGGCTTTTGTACAACAGAAAGGGGTTTGATAAACCGCATTCCAGTTTATCGACTGAGGGAATTTCAGGTTGCAATCTGCGATCTATTTGCTTTGGCTTCCGCTGGGGCTAGTCTGCTTTAAACTGATGAGTTTGTTATACACAAGTTTATTTGGCTTACTGGCTTGAAAGAATTTAACGGAAAAAGTGTCATCTTCATTGATATCTGATAGAATGTCATTTCCACGTAAGAGTTTTCTTTGGGGCCTTAATTGCAACTATGATGCCATGAAAAGTAAGATAATTTATCTTTATGTTGAAGCGCTCCCTGAACTCAGCTAAGGAAAGAAAACTGTTTTCATCTTTCATTAAGTGTCTAACTTCACGTACCCCTTTCTTAGCCCACGTTTTATAATAAATTGGACTATTTCCCACGTTAATTAGAGAATTGTGCCACAGGTTCATTGACCGAAACTGTTTGTTCGAAGTGATGTTACCATTGAAGCTAATTTCCGACCATATTTGCAAGACTTCGGAAAGAAAAGTATCAGATATTTTATAATATTTGTGTAGATCATTTTTGTTAAGATTTCCTTTAAAGAGGTCCGTTCCTCAATATTCTCTTAAATGTAAATCGAAAAACAACTTCCACTTTCCATGGTTGTCCTTATCTAAATATTTTTTAATCCAGGTTGATTTAAGTGCTTTATTGAAAGATGTAATGTCGATCATCCTTAAGCCACCGCTTTTGTATTCACTGATGATAATGTCTCGCTTTATTTTGTCCCCCTTTCCATCCCATAAAAAGTTATAAAAGATCCTATTGATCTCATCTAAGGCTGTATGATTTGATGGCAGGGGAGCCAGAATATAGACAAATTGAGATGCAACAAGGCTCTTCAACACAGTTATTTTCCCTAACAGACTCAGTCTCCGGTATTTCAGTCCTGTAGCTTAAGACATTTTGTGCTT
This sequence comes from Montipora capitata, assembly GCA_949126865.1. Lineage (NCBI taxonomy): Eukaryota > Metazoa > Cnidaria > Anthozoa > Scleractinia > Acroporidae > Montipora > Montipora capitata. The sequence continues at coordinate 6,806,454 of OX421449.1, read as the reverse complement.
TTTCTATTTTTTCATCATAATTTGCTTTTATACTAGCTTCAGAATCTGTGGATATCCAAACTCCTAAGGATTTAACTTTATTAACCCACTTAAGATTTTTTCCTGGGCAAAAGACTTCGTTGCATCCGGCCTTGGAACCTATCCACAAAACTTCTGTTTTCTTGTCATTAAGTCGTAAACCAGAGATAGAACCAAACTGCTTTAAATCTTGTAGAGCCGCTGTGAATGATTCTTTAGAGCCATCTAGGATAATTGTAGGGTCATTAGCAAACTGGCTGATTTTTATTTCTTCGCCCTGCACCGAGATTCCTTTAATAGTTTTTTTGTCTTAATTTTTCGACCAAAAGTTCCACACAGATAATAAAAATGTAGGGAGACAAAGGGCAGCCCTACCTAACTCTTCTGTCTAAAGTGAAATAGCGCTTGCCCATCCATTATTTAAGATGCAGCTTTCAATATTCTGGTAACATAGCTTATTGTTAAGTTGTGTTCTAGTGCTTATTTTCTAGTAAACAATTGGGGAAAGAAAACCGATACAAGGGACGGTGATGGTGCACCGTGATCACAACGGTGATGTTCATTGTTTGCACAAGTAATTTTCTACAAGTCAATGGGCGGAGTCCTTTATGTAATGGAATATACCAGTAAATATAACTTTCTCTTTGCAGAACTATAATTTCAATACATATTGAAAGGCAAAACAATAACTGATTAAGTAAAAAAAGAACAAAGACAAATCGTTTAAATAGTACTTGCAACCTTATGATGAAACCCTTTTTTGTACATACTCCACCGGTGTGAGAGTGTACTTACACACCAAAAAGAATGAAGGCGCCTTCTCAATGTGTTACTTAGCTTGAACTTACGCCCTCTTTTTGAGGATCTTTCTAAACACGCGGGAGTGTTCCTATTTCCTTTGTAAATGCTTTCAACAGTTGCTGTTGAAATAAAACGAAAATCAGCAAGTTTACGATCGGAAAGTCCGTCAATTTAACCTGGCTTCAGAAAAAGCTCTTGGCCGTGTGACGTTTAATATCGAAACAGGGTTCAATTAAAGGCCATTACGCTTGTGCAGCTTTTCGCTCGTAAATCTACAAGTTTTTTCATTCCTTTTTACCAACAAGTCGACTCTTTCTACCAATTTTAAAAGTAACTAAACATGTTTCGACGTATCTTAACTGCGAGAGTCCCATGAAAACAACCGTTACAGAATACATTATTAATGGCGCTTTTTGTTATCTGAATTGCGTTGTTCAACACCCAGACAATCTCAGTCATAAATAGTTGTAACACTTCGCTTGAACAGCAAGTGAAGCGCATCAAAGCTGATAATAACGTACCCCCCCCCCTCCTCCCTCCAATAAATGCTGCATTTACCGGTTGGTTTTTGCACCCCAACCCATAAACATCAACATTGAAGGGGGAGAGGGGGCAAATTGCCATCTGTGTTACAACATTTGTGACCGAGACTGTAGCAACCTTTGTGGCTTTCATAATCGGTGCTGATGGAAAAATCCACCTTACAAGAAGGGGTTTCTTTCACTAACTAAAACATTCACTAATTAGCAGGTAGCCAGGGGAAACACTGTGTTTGTGGATGGTGAATTGAGAGAAAATCATAAACAAAAATTAAAGTTATATCGTTACAAAGAGGAAAGGAAATTGCAAAGCAATCTCCTTATCTCAAGTTGGGGTTAAGAACTATTTCAACTCGACAGTTTTGCTCTTCGATTCATGAAAGATGCAGTTAAGGATATGGGTGCTGACTGCATAATTACAGTTAAACATCTGTAACAGTAACAGGCAATTTGGCAATAATCATAAGCAATACTGTACTGATTTAGAATAATATGCTTTTAAATCTGCTTTGGGTAAGTGAGTATATACGTACAGTAAACTCAGAGCCCACATTACTGTTAACGTTCTTTGTTTCTTACTGGCATTGCAGCACAGGCATGAGCTAGAGGAACTCTATTCTGCCAGGAATGCACTTGACCACAAGGAGCAAGAGGTAATGGAGGGTGGATCTCCAGATGACTACAGTTTTGAAGAGAGCAGCTCAGCGGGTAGTGAGTTTGACTATTCCAGTGATGGTTGGAATACAACAGACAGCAAAGAAAGTGAATCAGATGAACAGGAAGAACAGAATAAGAAATGTAAAGTAAAGTCAAAAGAGAAAGAGAAAGGTGAGGAAGTTGAGAAAAAGGCTTCCAAAACCTCTAGCAAGACGAAGCAAGAGAAAATTCAAAGACGACCACGACCATGTCCGTTGAAGGGCTGTAACTCCAAAGTCATACACCTTCCGCGACATCTGCGTGAAGTGCACAAGTGGACACGAGAAAGAGCAATGAAAGCCAACTCAAGGTATGGACTAAGAGAGAGCTTCCAGACGACGCAAATGAAGTCTGAAACAAGGCAGACAAAATACAAAGATTACCACCGTCATAGACCATGCCCCATCCCTGGATGTTCGTCGGTAGTTAAGCGTTTGTCAATGCACTTACAACAGGTCCACAAAAATATCAAGAAAGGGTCTACAAAGTACAAGGATGTCCTAAAAGAAGCCCGTTCGTTTAAGACTTGGCGTCCGTCAAGCCATGATGACACCAGCCTTGCAAGACCAGATGAGATGCAAGATGGTCCAGAAGAAATGGTACACTGCACGAGTGCAACGAAGGATGAAAAATCCCAAATGCACTGGACTGAGGAAGCATCAGATCAAGATTCTGAGGAATATCCACTGGCAGAGTCACTTGTTTATGGCGTTGCTGACATTTCAGAATTGCAGGGGAATGACAACGAAAACATGATAATGAAAAACGCAGAGAAGGACACGGAAAACGTGAGTGTAGAATCAGAAAGTAACGTTTTCAGCTCTTTTTGTCGCTGGTTACAGACAGCAGATGGTGGGCGGAAGGACCAAAAACTGTCAAAGCAGCATGCCTCTCAATTGTACAGGATTCTATGTACAATTGACCCGAACAAAGAATTAAATTCTTTGTTTGACAAGGATCTCATACGTGATAAGTTTTTGAAGGAACATGCAGAACAGAAATACACGGCAGACACAATCAAAGCCTATCTTTTGAGTCTGCGTCATTTCTGCTCGTACATCATAGCGGAAGAACCAAACAGTATCAAAGTAGATTCTGCCCTTGTACACCAAATAGAAGAGAAGGCTCGACTGTGGACCTCATCCTACAAGAAGGACAGCAATCGCAGGCATTTGCAAAAGATGAATGAAGACCTTGCCAATTTAATAACTCCTGAAATGGTTACTAAGTATGAACGCAGTGAATCAGCCCGAAGTGCAGTTTCGTATATCGGACAACTAAGTGGAGCTCATTCTCTGGAGGTCAACCAAGCGATATACACACTTATTAGAGATTTTGTCCTCTTAGAAATAACTTTTGCAAACGCTCATCGATCTGGTGTCCTTGCTAATATGACACTTTCCGAATTCAAAAAAGTGAAGAGAGCTGATAAGAGTTTCGTTATCAGTGTCGCAAATCACAAGACCGCTGATACCCACGGCCCTGCCCGCGTGGTTCTTCCACCAACCCTGTTTTCCTACCTCACAGTTTATGTCAATGAAGTAAGGAGCCAAGTGGAAAGTTCTTCTAGTGACAACAACAGTGACAAGGCTGTCGTGTTTTTGTCATGGAGTGGACTTAAACTCGAATCTGGACAGATATCGACGGCCATTAACGCAGCATGGCGCAAGGGAGGAATGGAGGGACACATTTCTTCGACTTTGTTCCGGAAATCAGCCGTCACTACTGTCCATGCAAACCACAAAGAAATGAGGGGGGACTTGGCTGACCTAATGGCACACAAAGAGACAACTGCAAAAAAATTCTATCGCCTCCGCGAAAAGCAGGATGCATGCCTTCAGGCGGCCAATCAACTTACGTCCATTATGAGATCATCAGCAGAGACTCAAAAGGCACAATGTAAGTCGAAGGAAGCTTCTGATGGCACCGCAGCAAGTCCTGCATATAACAAGGTCACAGCATCTGTAAGTTCCACGGAGCGAATCTCTTGGAAGGAAGAGGACGTGCGGGCAATTAAAGACCTCTTTGCCAAAGAAATCTTAGAGCAATCTGTAACAATGGCTCTGGTTAAGGATAGAATCAATGGTCATCCCTCACTACAGCATATAGAACCCAAAAAGGTCCTTGACAGAGTGAGAAGTGAATGGCGCAACTGTGGCAAATCCAACAGCGAGAGTCAGAAAATGGCTGACTGTGAACCATACCCTAATTTGCCCACACTAAAGGAACCCCTCTCAGACAAGATGAATCGCTTCTTTTCCACCGACAATCGTAGTGAAAGTATGGAAACTGGAAGCGTAGACATGGTGCCCCCATCAAGTTCGAGCTACACAAGTGGTAAAATCTTTAGCCAAGAGGAACGTAACTTTCTTATGAAGGTGTGCGGTACCATTGTGAGAGCTGGTGTTATTTCCAAACCAGCTGTCAAAGAAATGCTTCTAAAAGAGGAAGAAGGCAGGGAGATTCTTCGAAAGTTCACTCTCGATCAAATTATTAATCGCTTAAAGTATGAACGAAGATTGAACAATCGTCGATCCAAAGCGACCTAGGGGAACTGTAAAGGTTTTTGGCCTAGCAATTACTAGGTTATTTGAAACTCTGAAAGTGTACTTACGCACTAGGTGTGGCAGTTCATGAATTTTGAGAGGTTTCTACCAAAATCTAAACATTCCCTTTTTTTATTTCCTCGTTTAACGCTATAAGAGAGTTTAAAATACAAATATAGGGTCGTTATTCAGTAATTCAGTAAATACAAGTCAAGCTTCGATTATTTTAGCTTTTACACATATTTACTTGACTTGAGAAACTTGCAGCTGCAGGAAAAATGTGCCGTTCTCCGCGAACTGACTAAGAGTAAAGTATCGGCTATACAGGTATGGAGCACGAGCCTTTTGTGGCGGGCGGAAAATGAATCTCATTGCTACATTTTCCGCTTGCTGAATTGTCAGTTTTAACTCACTCAGCACGCCATTTTTTCTATGTAAGACAATTGTTAGTGAAGTGTAGGATTATTGATAAACAACCATTTAAAGTTCGTTACCAAATGAAGTAAGAGTTATTGTGCTCCATGTAGTGGGGCAAGTTAGAAACGTTTGTGATAGAGCAAGGTCATGTTGATGAGATTGTTAATTATGTTTTATTATCAAAAAAAAAAAATTGTTTTTGGTTATTGATATTTGAAGCTGCCTTAGTAATTGTTGCGGTAGTTAAAATTCGGGATATTCCGAAATGATTCAAATTTCTTGTGAGCTTCTGTAGTATTTTCTTGTTAGGCGTTTAGGTACTGATTTCAACCAAAGTAATTCTCCTTACAGGGGTGGCTTCAATATTCTATTACATTTGTACTCGCTAGCAAAAAAACCAGCTACACTTGCTATTATACATATTGTAACGGTTTTATTATTGAATTGACCCCAGTTCTCAATGCGGGTCTATTATAGTTTGTACTTGAGAACATTTGTTTAAATGGAATGTGATCTTTACTTTGGTCACCTTTAACACACATATATAATTTTTCTTTAACTCTGTGTTGATGTGAAAAGGACAAATTTGATCCTGTCAATTCCTGGAGCTTAATGATTTACATTTAAAGGTTTAGTTGGAAAATTATTTTACGTGTGATATTGGTATTTTTAGATTGAAGTTCAATTTAGGGCAGTTTGACAAAAGCCTTGTAACCTTACCGAATTTTGTTTCATGAATGTGAATTACGAATTTTACGTAGAGGTAATGTGGTATCTCTATCATCTAGTGACCCAGGGTTAGAGGGAACTTTGATTCCGGTGTTATTAGTAACCAGTGA
>OX421449.1:6770598-6783098 GCA_949126865.1 Montipora capitata | reverse complement strand
CATGCTGTGTTACGAGAAATTGAGATTTTTGGATCCCTAGAATTCTTGAAACTCGTGACTATTAGAAGTAATCTTTGCCCCTCTTGGTGAAAAAGTTAGGAGAAATTTACGCGCCATTTTTTCGCGCCAGTTTTCTGTTTCCTAAAGTGGCTGGAAAAATCGAGATTACACTGTATTTTGAAGAGTAAATGCTTAGTACTTTAAGTAATAGTCGAAATATCAATAAAGAGAAGCACGACTGAATATCAAATTAGTTAAAATATCGAATCTATATTTTGGTTCTCCCATTTTACTACAAAACTCATGTTTTCGTGTAAGCCACGTTCAGGATGTTGTGTTCTTTCTCGAACCCTAAAGCTGGTTAGTTTACCCAGCATAAATAGCCCTTATGCGTAATAACGCATAACCAACGATTTCACCCCCAAGCCTCGAATTCGAAAATCAAACTTGCAAATTTAGCTTGAGCTGAATCCCAAAGGAGCAAACTTATAAAGAAATGCCACGTGCGAACAGTATTGCACGTCCAGATAATGTGAATAATTTTGTGCAAACGAGGCTCGTTGGTGAATTTTTGATCATGTTACGTCATCACGCATAAGGCCTATTGACTCACCCTGGTTTGGGTGCTAGTCACCGCAGATTAACAACTGATTCAGACTGATTTGGTCAAAGGGGAAGATCAGACCGCCACGCTCAGAAGTCAGGACTTCCCGATCTTTTGTCCGATGGCGCTAAACATCTCGAAGTCTCTAGCTTAGCATAAACAGCCATATGGGGCCCACATAAACTGTGACCGTTCTTGTTTTGAATTTATAGAGGAAATGTATGGGAATGTCGAAAATCCTCGCATTATCGTACTAGATTGTGATAAATATTCTCATTTAACATCAAAATAAACGTATTTTACTTTAAATGTTGTGTGTTGTTGTTCTTGAGGTTGAAGACGGCGATTTTAGCGATTTGAAGGGTTCGGCGTTGGTTGTTCACTCGAATGTACCTACTATTACACAGGCAGTCCCGTGAAATCTGTTTCCCTGCTTATCTTGTTCTAAATAGCAACCAGGAAGTTGACGGCTAATACAATCATCTTTTGTAAAACTACTGTACTCTACACCCGACACTGCCTTCCGATCGTGCAAAGCAATGATTGTGTTCGCTACTTTATTTTCCATGGCGTGCTATGAAATATTATATATTATATGCCATGAAATGTCCCACTTGTCACTTGTATTTTCTTGGTATGTACGCTCCATGAGTATTACAAACATGAAACAGTCGATCACGTAGCATTAGAGAGCTTAAGGAACGACGACAACGACGCCTAGTAGGAAACGAATTTATATCAGTTTACCGGCAAAATTTGCGATTTTGTAGATGTTTGTTACGCCAATGGCTCCAAAAACGTGATCAGGCTAAATATGCAATGACATCGTTCAATCTCAAACGGAAACACGAAAACTTAGCCGTCGTCACCCATGTTCAGTAGACGACGCAAAACATGATCATTTCACGTTGTTGTTTTGAGAGGAAGGCCAAGAAATGTACAACGATTTATAATGCACGTGCACAGCTATTGTTTTGGTCATAAACCTTTTGTTTAGTGACGTTCTCGTTGCCGTCGTCGTCGTGGTTTGCTTAAGCTTCCTATTGTCCTTCGATAAACGCGATAAAATTGAAGAAATTGAATGGCGGAAAAAAAAAAAAGGCCTAACTGGCGTAGCTCCAAGTGTCGTCCGTGATCATAGAAATTCACCTGAAGGGCCTTTTCCGGTTCCGGTTGGGGCTTCCGCGTTAACCAATCTCTAGAGGATGGGACCCCCTCTGTGTAAAATTAGACTTCGTTAAGTAGATTAGGAAATGTTGTGTTGAAACGAAACACGTTTTAGTATTAAAGTGTGGTCGAGGAGCGACAACAGTTTAATAGGCCTTTTGCAACTAACGATCACATGATACAAAGTCCGCCATGCTGGAGGGCACGCTCATTATTATTTCCCCACTGGGACATTAAAACAAAGAGACCTGAACTAGTCAAGCTTGACTTGCCTTTGTTTTAATGTCCCATTGGGGGAATAATAATGAGCTTGCCCTCCAGCATGGCGGATTTTGTACCATGTGATCGTTAGTCGCAAAAGGCCTATTGCCGATTCCCTCTATAAGACGAGTTTGCAAGGAATCATGGTTGATCAAAAAGAATTTTTGTATCACTTATAACAAAAAATGAAGGCGTATTGATAGCTAGTCGGCTAGGGTGCTTATGCAATGAAGACGGCGGCGCGGAAGAAAACCCATAGTGAATAAAGGATTTATAATTACTTTCGAATGTTGCAATTTCCTTGATCTATTCAGTACGCCAATCGGTCTTAAAACTTGTTCAGGCTAAATTTCAAGTGACAGCGTTCAATTCCAAAAGAAAATACGAAACATTGGTCGTCACGGTTCAGGTTGTCCAAAACACCCAGAAGTCGCTCATTTTAAGTTGCTGTTTCGAAGAGGACGGTAAAGAAGCGTACAAAATTTATAACGCACGTGCTAAGCCATTGTTTTGCTCATGAAAATTTCTTTTGTTGAAGTTTCCGTTGTCGTCGCCGTCGTGGTTCAATTTTCTTAAGCTCCCTATTGACAGCGTTAGCTCTACTCAACAGACGAGGCCAGAGAGAAATGAAACTGAAAAGCGTTTTAAGAAAAGCAAGACGAATCCACGTCTAAAGAGCTGACGGCAAAGTTAATTATCTTTCGGTTTCGCCCGTGCATTTACATGTACAAACGTAGCGGTCTTAAATATGGACATAAAATTACGTATTCGTGAGACTCTACCCGAAGGGCCTTCCACGTATAATGCATGCTGAATTCTGCATTTATCAGTGGACAGTTTACTAGCTTTTCAAAATTGAAGTGCTTACAGTCACCTTTTCCCAAAGCTAGCTCAAAATTGCACAAAATAGACGTCTTGAAATGAAGATTTGGATAGTTCAGATTTTGATGTTATTTATCTTTTCAACGCTAGGGGTCGGCCGACGGATTTCAAGTGCGATGTGTTCTATCAAGCTTCCTTTTCATACCATGCTGGATAGCTGTTCTTGTAAGTACACTGCGGAGATGTAAACATGATCCATGGTAGGATATTGCCTCTTCTTCTCCTTCACAATGTTTTTAAAGTAGATTAAAACTTGAAAACAACCGATGAAGAACCAGTTGCAGCTTGGGTTAACATGTAAGTGACGATAAATTGTTTTGACAACGTTTGATAAATTTTCGATTTTTCGATAATATTTTACTTTGGAAGTGTTCGCGACAGCATGCAAGTTTTCATGCTTATACATTTTCGTTAGGACTACGATTCCTATCAGTGATATTCCTCATTGCGACTTCAGTAGGCCATATAAAGAAGTGAATTGCTTGATGTTTTATCAAGTGTAAGACCACTACGGCTGTGCTTCAGACTCAGCATTTCCGGGTTTCGTTATCGTATGTACATGCCATCGAGCCGAGAACCTTCCACGAGCCAGGCTATGCAGTGGTAGGGGACGTTTTCGAAGTGTTCAAATTCTGATTTGATCAGACGATACAAAGCTCAGAAATTGGAAGGAGCGGTTGAAGCCAGAAAGCTGAAGCTGGAAGGTTATAATATAAATTCGCGTTTCTTTGTAATCACGCATAACAAGGATTAAGGGACTCTGGACGAGCCTGGCGTGGTCTCCTTGCTGTAAGGGAGGAAGAGAAAGCCAGGGATTATGAGCTGAAAAATGTTCGCGCCATCGCCAAAAAATTACTAAAGCTTGCTGACGAGAGCAATGCCGGTTGGCTGGCTCGGGCCAAGGAAAATCAGACTAGGGATCTCGCGAGCTATTCACGGCGAGGACAAAAAGAGGACCGAAGAAGCAAAAGAAAGAACTGTCGAGAAGAGTAGACATCATGCTCTCAAAAGTGCGGAGAATAACAAGAATTGAGCAAGCGCTTCTAATGATCGCACAAGCGACGACAAGAAAGGCTTTTTTTGAGAGCGCTCACAAAAATGATGCAAGTGATCTCACTCTGCATGCCTGTCTTTCACTCTTCGACACTGTGCTACGCCTCGTTGACTGTACGCTCATAGAAAACTCGGGATCGTAGTCCAACGGATAAATAGCTAATGTTTAGAATCACCCAGGGCCTGTGAGGTCAGCTATTTTAGTAGATAGGAAAAAATAACTTACCAATTACGAATGCCATAGAAGTAGTTCGAACATCCAGCATGATTTATCTTTAAGTTTCCATTCTATATTGACGGCGAACTGTACTGTTTTCTGTTTTTACCAAGGTGTTGTCTGCTGGTATCATGGGACTGGTTTTGTCCACCTCAGCTATACACTCCCTAACTTTAGTAAGACCTACACAGAAATGAAACCTGTTTCGTTGTTTGACTCTTTTAGATTTAAAGCTCCCTCTATGATCGTTGGTGCAGGGATGGCGCAGTGGTGAGAGCACTCGCCTTCCACCAATGTGGCCCGGATTCGATTCCCGGACTCGGCGTCATATGTGGGTTGAGTTTGTTGGTTCTCTACTCTGCACCGAGAGGTTTTCTCCGGGTACTCCGGTTTCCCCTCTCCTCAAAAAGCAACATTTGACTTGACTTAGTTTCATTGTTAATTTCAGTTTACAGTGTCCCCAATTACCGCTCCAGCGCTAGAACGACTAGACACTTAAATAAAGTTCCTTTCCTTTCTTTCCTTTATACCTCATCATAGGAATTTAACGATGCTCGTTGACAACGCGAAGAAAATTTACCTGACACAAAATTAACTCGCCTAACTTTCTTTTACGCACATTTGCTGAACACAACCGTCTCAATATACATATCTAAAGGGGAAAAAGTATTTCAAGTCATTGTTAGCTCAGTGGAGGTGACCGTAAGGTGGGAGGACGAGCGGGCCGTGGAAATTTTTAGAAGAAAGACTGAAGAGGTTAGCTATGCCCTCTGGGAAACGGATCAATGCGAAAACCAGTCGAAAGACATTTTGAACTCATTTCATAAATAAGAACTATCAGATACTGACTCCAAGGCATTGATAGTGAAGCTATAAGCAGATGAGGTTTTGCTACTGAAATAAAGGTGAAATAAAGCCGGGTACTTTTTAAAATTAACATCGACGTAAATCAAGCTAGATGTATTAAATTTAATTTATCGATAATTTCCTATAATAAGGTAGTTCCAAAACTGATGACATTAGTCAAAGCTACGTCAGCATTATTCTGAGTGAAGAAAGACATCGGTTAAGTTCCAGCGGTAGCTGAGGAAGCAGCAGTGGCAGTGCATCTAACACTGCAGAGGTAATGGGGGTGGCGCTGGCGGTGGCAGTGGCAGTGGCACTGTTAGTGGTAGAGGCAGCGATAGCAGTAGTGATAGTGGCAGTCAGTGGCAGTCAGTGGCAGTGAAATTGGTAGTGGACGTGGTAGTGGCAGTGGTGGTGATTGTTCGATCACTCAGTCATCATTGAACTGTCATGAAGTTAACAGAAACAACTTTCGCTATTTAACCATCAGTGGTGGTGGCAGTAAAAAAAAACATAGTAACTTACATGCAGTAATTACAACAAAGTTTTTCGCACTCTAAGACCGCCCTCTCTTTCTTAATGGTTTTAGATAATGGCTTTGAGGTCTGTCAGCATGGCGTGTGCCTTAGTATCAGTAATAACAGTGTGCATCTATTCCTCTGCTGTGACCAGTCTCGTGAGAAGCAAATACATGAGAAGTACTGCAAAACTGACCAAAATCAAGTAATCAGAACAAGAGAAGACCATGTTAGGCATATCGCGTCCTTGGTTCTTATATTTTCCATCTTTGAGATTATCCTGGCTTTTGCAAGCACTATGATTGGTGATGCAGATGCAGCAGGTAAAGGCTACCAGCCCTTGCGAGAAATTCAGGTTTTTAAAGTTATAACAGCTTAGTTACTGCAAAATGGTTCTCGTCGTACTTAAGTGGCCGAACCCAAAGATGTAATGTCAGTGGCAAACTATCAACTGCTCGTACCCTCAGTTGCGGCGTGCCGCAGGGTAGCATATTGGGTCCTTTGCTATTTTTAATTTACATTAATGATCTTCCCAACTCCCTGCGGGGCGCCGTACCAAGAATGTTTGCCGATGACACCAACCTTACGTTGTCTGCTAAAACGTTAACAGAACTTAAGCTAGCTCTAACCCCTGAATTAAATAACCTTAGCAGTTGGCTGAAAGCTAACAAGCTCAGTCTAAATGTTGCTAAAACTGAGCTAATGATTATTGGATCAAGACAAAGGCTATCTGCCCAATGTGACGATGTAGTAATCAGAATTGATGACCAAATTATCAAGAGAGTCGTTCATACCAAATCCTTGGGGCTTACCATAGATGCTCACCTCTCTTGGGGTAAACACGTTGAAGAGATTTGCAAGAAAGTCTCTTCAGCTATAGGCGCCCTAAAACGTGTGCGGCCGTTTATATCCAAAGAAACTGCAATTCTAATTTATAACACCTTAATTATGCCTCATTTTGATTACTGCAGCCCCGTCTGGGACTGTTTGAGTGGTTACTTGAGTGATAAGCTCCAAAAATTACAGAATCGCGCAGCCAGAGTTATTACTAAATCACCCTTTTATGCGAGCTCAAACCACCTTCTTTCCACCCTCAGCTGGGAGAGGCTATCTCTTCGCCGAAAGAAACAAAAAGCCTTAATGATGTATAAAACCATGAATGACCTTGCTCCGGATTATCTACAAAGTCTTTTCTCTCAGCGTCACTCTGCTTACAACTTAAGAAACTCTGAGGGAAGGCTGACCCTGTCCAAACCAAGCACCAATTATTTGAAACGAAGCTTCTCTTACAGCGGGGCCATGCTATGGAATAACTTGCCCAAAAACTTAAAAAATGCTGTATCCGTTGAGCATTTTAAGCGAAATATCAAGAAGGTAGCTGATATATCGGATTCCCACACGGCAATCATGTAAAGCAGTTGTAATTAGTTTTAGTTTTTAACTTAAGCTTAACTGATGGTTTTCCGTGTTTAAATAAAGATTTACATACATACATACATACATACACAGATATTGCAAAACATGTAGGAATCGCGGTAGTCTCATGGTTAGTGCGCTTGTATCGAGCGGTCCAGGTTTGAGTCCCGGCCGGACAATAATTATACAGAGTATAGCTAACTTCAGTTATAACTTACAACTGTTATAAACGTAGGCCTGTGCAAATAAAATAAATAAATAAATAAATAAATAATTACACAAATAAATAAATAATTAGCGAGAGGAAAATAATATCCCAACATTTTATTCCCAAAAAGAGTTATATAAAAATGTTTTACCTTACATACACTAACTCTGCTACCTAGCGCTATACTTAGGCTGGGATCTAGTTAATAATAACAACAATAACAATAACACTAATAAAACTATTTTTTAATAATAATAATTTTATTAAACTCATTAAATTCTTCACTAGAACTTTACAGGATAATTATGTGCAGCACAAAACTATTTACAATAACAATTCTAATAAAGTCGTTAAGAAAGGAAGCAAAATGTAGTTTACATAAATGAATAAAATTCAGAAGAGCTGAAAATTGGAAAGACTTGTATTTAACAAGTCATTCCAATTCTCATCTCTTCTCAATGTTAAAAAAAAAAATGTCATAAAAATGTAGGAAAGTATTTGCGGTCTGCGTCATCGATTGCACGCGAGAAGTAATAAAAAAACAAAAGGAAATTACTCTAAAACTTTACAATACACATTGTACTACTGCTGCTGCTGCTGTTGCTACTAGTACTGCTGCTAGTAATGCTACTACTACTTCTACTGACAATTAGTGTTATAACTCTCAGAAACGTCTATGAAACTTCTTCTCTATTTTCCCATAACAGCCCTTACAGCTTTTTCGACAAAGATTGTCCCACAATAAAGCGTGAACGTTAATGCGACCATATCGATTGGTATAGCTAATGGTAACTGAACCAAGTGGAGTACAATTCAGGGAGTAATCGTACGTTATCATAATTTCATTTGAAATTACGAGAACGATTACTCCCTGAATTGACACGAAATCCAATTACTGATTAATCGTATCTATAACAAATTTCGGAATTAAAAATGTCTTTTGAGAACTTAGTACCCAGACCAGAAAGTCCAAAACTGCTCAATTGCCTCACATACTCCCCTCCCTGAAACTAGCTTATAGGAAAGCGTCTACCCTCACCACCTTCCCGGAGTATTGAGTATGCACAATTTAACAAATTAACGTCAGTTTTTTATGCGTCTGTCCTGTTATTGATGATAAATTGCGTCCTAACGTTGTCAAAGTGGGCTGTGGAATTACGAGCCATAATGACGCGAACATTGTCAATATCTTTTTTCGCTTTTTGATTGGCTACGTAAAAACGGCCATAAAATCTCATTGGTTGAAAAACTGACAGTTTGACGGCAGACAGTTGAACCTTTTTATTTACTTTTTCATGCTTATTGTTTTATGTAACTACGTAACTTGACACCAGAGACCAAACAGAGCCAGAGACATATGCCGTGCGATACGGTTTATATTTTATGGCCTTTTACAATAAAAAATAGAGTTTTGTATACAGCGTTCAACACCGTTTGTGGGGAAGCAGGAAATACAACAGTGATAGAAATACATCGGTTCGATAGCGTTACAAACATGGCGGTCATGTTGAGCGGGTTAGCGAGCGGAAACGAAAAACGTGTTTAGTGCTTTGCCGAGTAGTGACGTAAGCAATGACGAGACTAAACTACAGTAACGACCGCTGACCGGAAATCACTCGAAATTAACAAATAGCAGATTAAACGAATAGAAACGAAATAAACTTGCAAAGTCACTGTTTAAACTATTTATTGCAGGACCTATATAGTGAAATCTGTATTACCAAGAGGACATCCCCTATAAAGTGGACACAGGCTCGGGGCCCTATATTTTCTTCCCGCTTTACTGTAAAATAAGCCTACCTTCAGCGGACACCTCTGTTAAGCGGACGCGGACAACAATATTAGCCATTTTGCTGCACATAACCTGCAATAAGCGGACAATTCAGGGGCTTATCAGTTCTAAATGCTCAGCTCAGACTCCTTTAACATTGCTCAGTGATGTCGTTTTAAACTAAGTAGATTATTTCAGATTGATGCATTGACTGTCTGGACATTGTGCCATGAGCAGTTTTTGATCTTATACTGTGTTACACTGTGTTACAAAAGGGTTAATAATTAGCTATTTAACTATTATTGCTGAACCTGTTTAGAGGGGACACCCTAGTGAGGGTCCCAAGGGTGTCCAATTAATACACGTTTCACTGTATATCAAATCCCACCAGCTCCCACCAGCAACCACCCACCCCATATAAAACGAACGGTCTTTAAATTGATTGTGTGAGAGTAAACGAAGTACATAATGTAAAGCAAGACCAAACAATAGCGAATTCCTTAGTCATCGTCCATTGCAGTGAAGTAGGTTTTCATTTATTTAAAAAAAAAAAAAAGAAACATGGAAAACGTGAGCCTTTGTCTTTCATATTTTCGATTATTGTCTTGCACGTGAAGTTCACTCTGAAGTCGCTTTCTTTTCTACCACTTTCAGATAAACGCCTCGAGCTCTGTGAGTATGACCTGCGCCTTGGTATCAGAAGTAACACTGTATCACTATCAATGCAGCTTGTGGGATGTATTGACTGAGAACCTTTGGAATTCCCATTCGGAAAATGAGGATTGGCGCCGATCTCCCTTTGTCCCTAAGGACGCACCTCTTAAATTGACCGACCAAGAAAATACTGCGGTGGCAATAAGCTCCTTGGTTGTGATATTTTGCACTATTGAGATTTCCCTTGCCGTTTGTGGTGCCTGGAGCAGTGATCCACCCTACCAATCTCCACAACAGAATCAAGTCAGTCAGGTATGTGTGGTGATACCAATAACAAGGGCCCAAAAAGTGTAAACCGTTAGCCGTGAAACGGGCCAAACATTCAACCGTTAGACATAAAAATGGGGAGAGAGACACTGATCGAGTATGAAAGTTTATTATATGGCTAGCTCCGTGAGCGGGCAAGATGAATAAAATACTGCGCTGTGATTGGCTACCCGAGCGGGCAAGATGGAGCTATCTTACCCGCTCGGGACTACCCGTGGTTGTTCCGCAAGAAAACATTTCCTGAAATGCAATATAATAAATCCTTTATTGATCAAGCTTGTTCGGTCAAGATGGCTTGATATTGGCCTCGTTCTTCTTTTGCGAGTTTTTGGACCTCGACTCCGTTTCAGTCCATAAACACTCAAAAAAAGAACTCGGCCAATATCCAGCCATCTCGACCTCACACTTGGTCAATAACCCATGCATCTCGCTCTTGACACAGTTTATTCTAGGTTAACAGTATTCACTCTGCTGTAGGTGAAGTCTGCATACTAGCAAGTAGCCTATCAGCTGCATTGGAGATTATCCCGGTTTCTGTAGCATGAAGCGCCTAGGAGTCTTTCTACCCCCCCCCCCCTCCCTCCTTCCCCCCTCCTGGATAAGGGGCCAGGGTTTTTTCTGTCCTTGTGTGGGCCCAGTTCCATCAGTAAGGCTAACGCTCACATGGTTCATATGGGATAGAAATCTAGCACTTCACGTTACACCACACTCTCTTCAGTTAATGCCGTTAATTTGGATTCCCGTTGTTCTTATCTTCTGCCTGTTATATTTCGCGACCGTACTTTTCCCTCAAATCGAATGCCCACCGTGATTTGCATGCATGACTCAATACCAAGATGTCAAAACGCTGTTAATGTTTTCCTTTAATTTTGAGGCGGGCAATGTGCCCAGTTAGTTTGCAGCCGGACAAACCCCATTGCAACCGACCAATACAGCAGCTCAGCCGATGATTGCTATTCCATTATCCAGCTACAATACCCTTCAGTAGCTTTCTTCTTGCTTCTTCACAGTAACTGTGAAATTCGAAAATCACTTTTATAGTATTTATATTTAATCTTTTAAGCAATATTTATATTACACGTTGTGAAAATTTAAAACCCTTAACCTTTTCAAGTAGTAGTAGTAGTAGTAGGTGCATCCGAACTTCAGTTCGGTGACATGATGAAATTCCTCTTCCAGATCAATCTGTCTGCCATTGCTGCTCTCATTTCGTCGTTGTTAAGCCCGGTGTCGCTTCTCAGGACGTCTTTTAGTGTAGTATTTGGACGTCCTCTTCTACGAGGTTCTTCTGGCGACCAAAAAATCAGTGAACCAGCAGGTTCATTGTGACGAGAGACGTGTCCAGCGAGTGTGAGCCGTCTTCTCTTGATGGTGGCAGATAACTTGGGGATTGGTCCATATAGTTGTTCGTTGGACATGTGCGCTCTCCAGGAGACGCTTTTCACCCGTCTTAGCATGCGAGTGTACGTCCCATCTACTTTCTTCACAAGAGTTTTGGTCATGGTCCAAGATTCACAACCATAAAGTAAAATGGATTCAACCGTCGATTTAAATATGCGTATCTTTGTGGATGTTTTGATACGCGAACACCAGATCCTTGTTAAGGAGTTCAGGGCTCCCCACGCTTTGGTAATCCGAGAGTTGATGTCACGTGTTGTATTAGTATAACCACCAAGATAGAGGAAATCATCAACCTTTTCTATTTCGTCTCCATTCAATGAACGAATGATGTTGTTTGTAGTCGGATTGAGATGCATCACTTTCGTCTTGTCAGCATTTAAAAAGAGCCCAATAGTCTGAGTGGCGATTTCAACTTTGTGAAGGAATGCCTCGGCTTTGTTAATGGTATCTTCCATGAGGGCGATGTCATCCGCAAACGCAAGTTCGGGGAGCAGATCGGGGGGAGCTCTTTGACTTTGCCTCCTCTTCAGAGTTAGGCCGTCAGATATACCAATCGAAGTACGGAGGGCATAGTCAAGACAAACAATAAAAAGAAAAGGGGCGAGTGGGTCGCCTTTGAGAACGCCTGCATCTATCTTGAAAATATAGGTGTTTCCTTCTGGAGTTATGACTAAAGGTCAGGTGTCCTACCAGGTCATCGCAGCAGAGATTCCATGAGATAGCGCATGCGTGTAGCCAGTCAATTTTGTGCTTGCGTCGCCATATTGACCATGCTGGTCTTTTAGCACAGGACAATCTGGTGTTCAGTTCCTTCATCCTACCATCAGATACGTCCGTTTTCACCTCAAAACTGAGAGGAAAGGTAGTAAACCTACCCAGGCAGTTTATTTTTGCGTAGCAAACGTTTTCTCTGCCGTAATTTTAGTAAATCACAATATGCCTACGTCGGGCTCCGGCGTTCTCGATGGCATACTCAGTGCGACCTCTGGGTCAAACATAAGCAAGTCAAATTCGCAGAATTTGACGAAAGATTCATCCTCTTCTCCGCCGGAGAGTTCTCGTGGAAGCAAAGACTCGGGGACAAGGAAACAGCCCGCGTCCAAGACCGCCGCTGATTGTGGCGCGAATTCGAGCTTGAAAGCTACTTCTAGGCCTTCGGATGAAGAAACCACGCT
>OX421449.1:6733098-6758098 GCA_949126865.1 Montipora capitata | reverse complement strand
TTTCGATACTAGACGCCCATTCGGTCTGCGTTCATCAGCGTTAGTGTGTCAGCGAACTACTCGGGCGGTAATTCATGTTTTTAATAAGGAAGGTTATACTGCCGACGTCTACTTATGCCGTGTTTAGACTTGAGCGTGCTACCGAGGTATTGGAGTTTACTTACCTAGGTTAATATTTTGCGTGTGTAAACGCCAACTAATACCGTAGTAAACACCGCTCAAGACAATAGAAAGTTAACTAAGGTAAAAGTTCGGTCTACTCTGCGAGCAGGCATGGTTAATGTCGGTAACCAAGGTTTGGATGACAGATACATCCGCTTGCGGTCGCATAGAATTTCACATCCTGTGGTGTCGGGATTGCGTCAGGCTCATTCGATCACGTTTTCAAGACCAGGTTTTCGACCAAGTTTCCACGTCTGGTTTCGGTCTACGAAGAAGGTATGGCAAAAAACAAAAACACCAATCCTTACGAATGCGACCAACCCGAAAGGTAAAGTTAACACCGTTGTATAGCTAATTTGTGCATATAAATATTTCTTTCTTGTGGTGATTGTTGATCCTCGCGCCTGTATTTATTTTCTATCAATTGTTTCGCCAGGGAAGATGCATATTCCACGTTGTCGCCATTTTCCTATGCAAGACAACCAGGGTTACAACCCTCCCCGTACAATCAACAGTTCATGCCACAGCAATACTATGTTCCGCCAATGATGTCCTCGATGCAGATGATGGCACCATTCACCCATTCGCCTGCCCATGCGGTTCAGGCTTCGCAGTATTCGGATACGCCTACATCGAGTCAAGGAAACGCTGAAAACGGAGCGCAAAGGAAAAAAAATCGATGGACTGACACCGAAGAAAAGATTTTAATTGAACTGTTCGGCGAGAACGAGGATAAACTTCGCTACCGGTCGTTCAATTCCCTGGAGTGGCAGTCTATCGCCAGGCAACTGCAAGAAAGGTGCAGACGAGAGAACGTCGAATGCGAGAAATCTGCCCAGCAGTGCAAAAATAAAATGGCGAACCTCACCAAAAAGTACAAGACCGTGAAAGATAAACTAAGGACCACTGGATATGGAAAGGGAGGAGACGACGAAGAAGAAGAAAAGGAAACCGAGAGTGGAGCTGAGCTCATACCAAGAAATTTTCACGATATGGATGACATTTTAGGCAACCGAGAAGCTGTTAATCCCAAGCACGTACTGGAAAGCAGCTCACAACACGTTGACAGTTCCCCGGAAATTGATCAAGATTTGCTGGAAAAGGAGGCCTTAGATGAGGAGATGTTGGCGGCTGCTCGCGCCCAAAAGGAGAGGAATACGCCTGGCACTTCTGGCGTTGATGGCTCTGAAGAAGAGGACGCAGATATGGCTTTCGCGAAATCACTGTTTTTCAAGAACAAAAGCGGAAAAAGGAAGGGCCCGAGCACGAGCACACCCAATCCAAAGAGTCGCGCGGTAGAATCGGCGAAATCGGCGAAAAAGAATCCTAGAAAGAAGACCAAAGGTGGGGCTGGCGCAGAGGAACAAAGCGCAGTCCTTTCGTTCCTTGAAAGGGCACAAGAAAAGGATGAGGCCTTCATGGAGAGGATGGCTGAAGCAGAACGGGTAAGCAGACAACAACAGCAAAAATTTTCAATGGATGCATTGGCGATGTTAGGAAATATTCTTAAGGATGTCACGAAAGGCAAAGAATAAATAACTAGAGTCTTATATTCGTTTTTTCCTTGCATTTCAATCGTTTCTTTTCGTTGACGGTGATCATTATAATCATCATTAAGTGACAATCTGGACGTTTGTAATTTGTTGTTTATATGTATATGGATTTTTTATGGAAAGAATTATAGTTTAAATGAAATCAGTTATTTCCTTGCGAGCAGAGTCTCCTTTCATTTTTCAAGAAAACGAGGGAAAGAGAAGCCCCAATTGATAAGCACGAATTTAAATAATGGAATATCAGCCAGACAAATTGTTAATTAATTTTAGGGAAGACTGTTCCTCTCGTGATACAAGATATAAAAAACGAAAGAGACTACAATTAATTAGGTACATGATTTAGCAAAAATAAGATTCTCTATTTCTACATTAAAAACGTAACAGTAACAGTAAGATTATAATAAATACATATTTACAAAAAAGTGGATATTGAAAAACGCAACAAAGTTTTAGCCTAGCAAGAAGCTGTACTTTTGAAAGTGGTAATTAAAAGGCAGTCTTTATTTAATGTTTTGTTTGGGCTATGATAGATACTGCATTATATTATCTCTAATGTCCGAAGCGCCCAACTGCATATCCCCATTGAAAGAATCTTCATCCTCATAGTCGTCCTCAACTGGGTCTATAGTGCTTGGGTCTCCCACAATAATACAGATGTTGTGCAGGACACAACAAGCCATGATGGTGAGGGGGACGCTACTTATCTTTTCCTCCATTGCTTTATAGAGACACCTCCAGCGACCTTTCAAAATTCCGTAGGCTTGTTCTATAACAACCCGCGCTTGACTGAGGGCACAATTGTACTGCAACTGACTCTCGGTTAATGTACGAGTTTGCTTGAAAGGTTTCATTAACCACTTTGATAAGGGATAAGCTGAGTCCCCAACAAGCAAAGGTCCGACTTCACAAGCCCCAATTTGTTTAGATGGCCCGTTTAGCCAGTTACCTTGACCTACCTCGCTGTGCACTTTGCTCAATCGGAGAATGCGGGCATCATGTATACTGCCAGGAAAGCCTGTACTTACATCGAGAAATTTAAAGGACGCATCGGCAACAGCTTGGACTACAATAGAGTAGTCCTGCTTGCGATTGAAGTATTCTATTCGTTCGTTCACGGGTACTGTTTTTAAAGGGATATGGCTTCCGTCAATTGCGCCTACCACTTGTGGAAATGGAGACTTCTGTGCGAATAAGCGAATGTTTCGGGTAAGCTCCTCTTCAGTTTCTGGAAATTTTATAAATTGAGGGGCTCTTTTGGTAATGGCCTTACAAAAATCAGCTTTTAAAAGCATTGCCGTGCATCTTCCAATACCAAATTGCAGGCCCGTTGATCTGTATGTGTCTCCAGTCGCCAATCGCCACAACGCCACAGCCACTCGCTTGTTTACCGGTATGCATTCGCGTAATCTAGTGTCCTTCTTTGCCAAATCCGGACCAACCAATCGGACAATGTATTCGAACGTACATCTTGATATTCTAAAGTTCTCCTTCCACCATTCTTCAACAAAATTTCCGTTTAATAGAGCTTCAAACCAGAATTGGTTTCTCGGCCACGACCACGCACGTCTAACGCGCCTTGTCTTGCCAAGGGCAATTTGTAGCAGAATTAATCGCTTTCGTCTCGACCTCTTTAGGTGCTGCAAAAGTAAGAGCTGCTGCAATCTCGATTCCTGGGTTTGCTGATCAAGAACAAGAAAATAGAACGCGAGGACTACAAGAGCCACAGCTTCTCTTTTAAACGCGAGCATTTTATGCGTGGATTTAGAATTTGCCGCCAATTCGATAAGATTATGATTGATGACAGATTTACCTTAGTTATTTGAGCCAGTATAAACACTGTACAAATGTACCAGGGTTTAGTAAGTTAATGTTTACCTTGGTAAACGCTTGAGTGTAAACACAGCATTAGATAATTTTTACGGAGCCGAACACCCCGCAGATTCTCATTTCGCCTTTGCACGTCTTCAAGATCTATTTGATGAACTAGGCCTACAATCATCTCCAGAAAAAGACTGTTTTCCTTCTACGAGAATGATTTGCCTTGGGATTTTGGTGGACACCGAGAAGATGCTCTTTGAAGTTCCGGCGGATCGCTTATCAGATCTCAAAACCGAATTATTGCAGTGGACACAAATCTCAACCTTTACACGGCGTCAATTGCAATCCTTACTAGGAAAACTGTCATTTGTCACAGGTTGCGTCCGGCCAGGTCGGATATTTATGGCCCGCCTTTTAAACCGCTTGCGCAGTTTGCCTTCTGAGACGTCACGTTATCCAGTGACCTGTGATATGTTATCTGACATTGACTGGTGGTTGACCTTTTTACCACACTTCAATGGCTCCGCCATGATTGCGTTACGCCCGCATGACTTCCATGACGTGTTATTTACCTGTGATTCTTCTTTACATCGAGGCGGTGCTACGTGTTTCGACGAATGTATTTCGTTCGCATTTCCCAGGGTCATTGAGGACTTGGCCTTGCACATCAATGCGTTGGAACTGTTTGTACTTGTCATGGCTGTTAAGATTTGGGCCCCCAAGTTGGCAGGTTCTAGATTTCAGATTTCGTGCGACAACGACGCCGCCGTCCAGGTGGTGCGCTCAGGTCGTACACGTGATGCCTTCATGCAGCGTTGCTTAAGACAACTTTGGCTCCATCCGCTCGTTATGATTTGGACTTACATGTCTCCCATATTCCGGGGGTCCACAATGTCTTTGCCGATTGCCTCAGTCGCTGGGATGCCAATTCTACGTTTCAAAGAAAGTTCTATGAACTTGCTTCTCAGCGTAATCTTCGTTTGACATGTTATCCATCGACAGCGCGGATTTAGCCTTTGACCTTCCTTAATGGGTGCTTTGTGCCTTTTGTTGCAGATCGCCGCAGGCAAGTTCAACCATCACCAGATCTTCGGGCATTGGATTCTCTCGGACGCGACTTGATTGAGAGAGCATACGCAGATTCAACCCGGCGAAATTTGAACTCTCACATAAGAAATTATCTGACCTTTTGTGAGGCGGTTTCGTCCGCTCCGTTTCCAGTGACTGTAACATTAATTACGCGTTACATAGCTTATTTAGCGTCACTCGGCCGCGTTTATGGTACTATCCTGAATCATTTAAGTAGCATTAAGCATATGCATAAGTTTCTCGGTCATGATTTGACTTGGGATAGTGATTATCGTTATACATTGTTGTTACGCGGAGTTAAGCGTTATTTAGGAACAGCAGTTCAGCGCAAGGCTCCCATCACTCCGCGATTGTTATTACGCATGGTACACTTTTTCGATTTTGATAAGCCTTTGCATGTCGCTATGTGGGCGCTTTTTCTAGTAGCTTTTTACTCCTTTTTACGCCAGTCGAATTTAGTTGTTGATCGCGCGGCTCACATCTCGCCTAAGGTCCTTTTGCGGTCCGATCTTTGTTTTGATGCATCGTTCGCTTATCTCACGGTTCGCGCGTCTAAAACTATTCAGTTTCAGGAACGTCTTTTTTCTTTACCATTGCCGCGCATTCCGGGTAGTTTGTTGTGCCCCGTAGCCGCTTTGGTCAACCACCTTCGGATTAACCAGGTACCCCAGGACATGCCATTATTTTCGGTTAGGTCCGGTAGTTCATTGAGTCATATAACCAATACGCATTTTAGTTCTTTCCTGGCCAGAGTTATCAAAGCTGTCGGTCTCGATTCTGCTAGTTACTCCCCTCATAGTTTTAGGCGTGGTGGCGCTACCTTTGCCTTTGAAGCTAAAGTACCATCTGAGTTAATTAAGGCACAGGGCGACTGGTGTAGTGACTGTTATTTAATTTATCTTGAAATGACCGATCGACAAAAGAGGGTGGCTGCTACTCACATGGCTGCCGCTATTTCACATATTGCTGTTTAGTTTTACTCTTCCATTGCTTCAAGCACTGTTAATTAATTTCTCTAATTATAACACTCAATCTTAATCACATACTACCATGTTTGGGCCTTGGCGGTTTTGTTCATTGACCTCTCGCTAGCGTCTCGTTCTGCTAGTCAATAAACTGTTTTGCCCAAACATCGTAGTCTGTGTTTGATATTACTAGTAATTGTACAAGGATCACCACGGGTGATGATTGATAATTGCCTTTGAGAACACGCCCCTTTCGGGCAAGCCTTTCTGGCGGTTTAGTGTATCGGCTTTCAGATCGCTCCACGTTAGCTTCGAGGAAGACATCGCTTTCCCGCCCACTCCACCCTGGGCGGTTTTGTTCATTGACCTCTCGCTAGCGTCTCGTTCTGCTAGTCAATAAGCTGTTTTGCCCAAACATCGTAGTCTGTGTTTGATATTACTAGTAATTGAGGACTAATAGTCCTCTAGTAGCATAGCCAATCAAAATACAGCATTTGCATTAGTCCACTAGTTCGGTGATACTAATAATTATTAGTCAGCTTAGTTAGGCAGACTTAGATATTATACTTTTAAATTACGCTGAAGAAATTTTTACCGGGTATCAATAAAGCCCCTAAGTCAACTCAACTCATTTGTATTGAACGTGATCAAGGAAGAAGGCTAACGCCTACCATAAAACCCGGGCTTTTCAAATAACGCCACCCAATTTCCATGCAATCCGATTCAATCAACTACCAATTACTTTCAATCTGTACGTTCACCAGTTAGAAACTAGCGCGCGCTCACACCTGAGATTGATTTCTCTCAAAAGATTTCGCTGGCGTGAATGCCACCTGTTCAATGATATAGACATGGGAGAGGGTTGTTTGGGTAAAGCAGTAATCTTACAATCAGGAAAACACTTCGCGTCACTCTCAATCAACGGACTAAGCGAAGGTAGAAGGTTTATTTTCTCCAACGATAAAAAGAAATAACAAAAAGTGCTTTTAAGCAGCACTGCTATTTAAGCACTTTTAATTCAAATTACTCGAGATTTGCGTGCTTTTGTTCTCTGGAGATGATACGCACACTGATTGGTCAATAGGTATTGAGTTCTGTACAGGTGAGCCACACACAAAAAGCAATTCACAATGCATTAATGACTATTACGGTTTATTAAATGATTGTCACGGTTTATTAATTTCTTGGAAATCTTCGGTAGTGGCAATAATACGAAGCACGCCAAACCACAAAATTGGCGTCACAAAGGTCAGGAGACGCACATGCGGGCCTCGCTTCAAAGTACAAGACGAAAGCGTGACCTTTCAACTTTACAGCGGCCATCTTGAACTTGAAACACGCAGTCATGTGACGTGAGGACTAGAGTTGAATTACGAGTACTGGGACGTGCTTTGAATAGGCCATTCTCAGTTTCCTTGTACCTCTGTTTCAAAACCTTTCTAAGTGCGAAACCATTCTTACTGAAAACGACTATTATTTGCATGAAAATAAACCTGTATTTCATGTGAATGGTTTCGCACTTAGACTCGTTTTGACACACAGGCAAAAGACAACTCGGAAATGGCCTATTCAGGCCTATTCTCGGGACATGCGATCATGCCCCCCCCCCCCCCCACCCCTTCTACTTACCCGACGTCTCTACAGGAGTACAAAGTAATTGCGACTGCGTCACCACCTTGGTGACGACCAAGGAAAGCAAATTATTCACTGGGGTTGTGATACTATCGCTGAATATCATTTAAGTACCATTCAATGTAAAATTCCTGAATATCATACTCATCACAAGTTTTATTACTAGAGCTTAAGTGATATGGATATAATGTGGCAGGCGAACAGTACGGGCAGGAAAGGCTGTCTCTGTCAATCCCAGCGGACCTACGATTGAGGCCATCAAAGCCTAATCTAACTACAAATACGGTTAAATATGGACAACCATCGAATACAAATTTCACTTTCTCAACAAACAAACATTTATCC
This sequence comes from Montipora capitata, assembly GCA_949126865.1. Classification (NCBI taxonomy): domain Eukaryota; kingdom Metazoa; phylum Cnidaria; class Anthozoa; order Scleractinia; family Acroporidae; genus Montipora; species Montipora capitata. The sequence goes on along the minus strand of OX421449.1, from coordinate 6,750,534 downwards.
CTTCTTGGAGACCAAGAAGGAAAAAGAAGAAGGATAATTTATTACTGATTGGGCTTTTATTGGCTAGACACTGAAAAAGGGACCATCGACTGAGCTGAAACCATCTTCTGATCGTAAACCATTTGCTGACCTGCAACCATCTGCTGACCTGCAACGACCGCCTGACCTGCAATCAGCGGCTGACATAGGCTTTGGTAGATTGTGCTAGCATAATTTTAAGCATAATTTAGCAAAACAAGCATTCTTTTAAGCCTTTATTTCAGTTTAGCACTGCTAGCATAATCCGAGCTTTTATGCGTTGAAAACTAAAAAAATCCATCACAGTTCTAGAATAATTCAGTTTGTGTTTTATTTATGTGTTGTTTTTGGAAAATGTTGAGGTATGTGCTAAGGCCCATGGTCAAATGGTTCCCTTGTGCATGACTCTCCTCAAGCCACCACGCTTATGGCTCGGCGGCTTGGCCCCTCAGGCCACAGATCAAAGATGGCGTCGTCCTCGAGTACATCTACTTCCAGCACTTCCAGCGACCAACAATCTGATAACCTACCCCACTGGTCGTCCGCAGTTATGAAGGTTCTGCTGGTGCAGCCCTCGTCTGCAGCCGCTGAACTAGTATTCTCTATTCTTAACTCATCGTTTAACGATTCTCAAGAGCATGCTCTCGTGGACTATTTACAGACTTGCGTAATGCTTCAGTACAATAACCGATAACACAGAGATTAAGAACATGGATAGTTGTCTTTGTACTGAACTGAGGGCTCTGCTTGGATGGCGTCTAAAACAAGTATGCGGGCTAAAACTTTCTGACCTGGATTCAGAACCCAGAAACGGTTGATTTTGATAGCATTTGTTAATCATTTGGCTTTTCGAGATGCGCAGATGCGTATTTGCGATGCTAAAGACTGTAAGAGTGGAAGGTGGACTATATGAATGTTCATTAAAGTTAGAATTGACAGAGTTAAGCTACTGGTGATCTTTATTTTACTGAAGATCTAAGTAGCATAATTTCGGTGACAGAGAGCATAATTTTGGCATAATTTCAAAAAAAATATGAGCACTGCTAAAAGCATAATATGCTTTTTTTTTCGGGCACAATCTACCAAAGCCTCGGCTGACATGCAACCATCGGCTGGGCTGCAAAATAGGTCGGTTGTGGTGGTTGCAGTTGGATTTGTCCGGCGCCTAATTGGCGATATGGGTACTGTGATGAACAATGAACATTGAATCGAAGAGAACTTGATTACGTAATTAAGCTTTTGTTCTGACTTGGATAAGATACGTTTCTGTTCTGTTTCATTTATCGAGTTTTACGCCCCTGTCTTCATGTACTATTGTTCACAGTTTGAATCAATTATGTAACTAGCCATTCCCGTGTTTTTTAACCGGTTTTACAACTGTACACGTGAATTGTACCCTTATCAGAGAACGCCCCTTAAGTTTTTGTGGAGTTGGAGTTAGGAGATCTACGGAGCAACACTGGAGTTTTCAGAGCTGTTTTATCTTTGTCGGAGTTACGTAACGTTGGAGTTTCTTTAGCCCTTTAAACAGGATCAGACGTAAGTTTCAGCCTATTATATGTAGTTTTCGTTTTGCTTTCAATTTGTTTCTTTTGTGATTAGTCTTAGCCCCTTTTTTTGATCTCGTGCATTGTAATTTCCCCTTTTAGTTTTCACCGCATGTGTACAATAATTCAGACGAGTTGGTGTTCAAATTAAACGCTGTTGAGTCAACTTGTGCTGTTGAGTTCTATACTGTGGTTGACACTTCCCGATCTCCAGTGCGCAACATCCCGTGTCCGCTGCACTGGGTACGCGACAGGTACACTCCCTAAAAACAAGGAATAAAAAAGCCACCAATTATGCAGCATGAATAATTAGGTTGATGTAACATGGGAAAGGGTCATTGTTAAGGATATCTCGTTGGCGGAGAACAATTGGCTTCATGGGTCATATCAGATTTCTACATAAAGGTGTGTTGCCAAAGAGAGTCCTCTCTTTGCTCCTGGTCGCCTGAGTGTAAATGTCGCTGCTCGAAGCTGTCAAAAATTTTCAACCCTCCTCCGCCCCTTCTTTGACAGCTTGATATTAAGGCCCGCATATGACCCTATTAATCGTAGCAACCTCAAGCCCGGATTCGAGTGTGAGGTACAAGTAAACTTCGAATCACGTTCGATGCAACCTCAAGCCTCTTTTGCCACATGATGTGACTTCATTTCATTTCTCGCACACCAGCAAACTAACAAGCGAATCATGTATTTATAGTTGATTACTTTAATTTAAAACAATAAACTGAAAGAAAGCGACATAACTGTTGCGTGTTATTTGTTTGGAATCAAACTGAAAGGACAGGAAAATTGACAAGGACAAGTAACTTTCAGTTATTCTGAGCCTCGCAGCTTTGTGAGGCAGCATGGTTGGGTGGTTAGGGCGCAGGACTTGATATCCGAAGGTCGTGGGTTCAAGCCACGCTCTGACCACTAGGCAGGAACTGTTTCTCGGTAGACCCTAGTTCAACTCCTTGGTCATGCTTGCAAATAGCCAACCGGTCTGCCTCCCGCCAGTTGGGATTGTTAAGCCTATTATGTTTATTTGAAAATTTTATTTCTTTCAATTAAGTAGCATGCCTGAGCACTAGCTAGGTATTGTTCATGATGAACAACAATTGAACATTTTCTTTGAAAAATGAAATAAAACCGGACAAAAGAAACATTGAACACTTAAAAAATCAATAATTCCAGGAATATAAGCAATATAAGCACTACGGCTTTACAATATCCGAACAGCTGACATCTTTGATCCGCCATCTTTAATTCATTGATTTCTAAAAAACGTCAGATTGTACATCAATTACAAGTAGTCCTTCGTTCTATCGGTAACTATGTGTACCCGATTCTCTTGAGAGGGCTCATAGCGCTTGCAAAGTTTCTCAAAAACGTCAGATTGTACATGAATTAAAAATAGTCCTTCGTTCTATCGGTAGCTATGTGTACCTAATTCTCTTGAGGAAGTTCATAGCGATTGCAACGTTCGTCAAAAACATCAGATTGTGCATGAATCAAATGTAGCCTTCGTTATATCGGTAATTAGTGTATACTAAAACAGTGGATAGCGTTGAACTCGCGCGCTGATTGGCTACTCACACTCCGGATATCTTTTGCTATTCAGCTCTGAGCAATTCGCGCTGAATTCGCGCCCGAAAATGTCACAGTTGTAATCTGTGCAGGAATAAATGAGTTAAAATCATCTTTTTGTACTATCTTATCTCACTGTGTTAGTATATACTAAAAGAACTATTCACCTCAGTGTCGGTGGCTAGTGGTGGATATTTACCGAGCCGCGAACTAGCCACCTCCACTTCGGTGAATAGTTGCTAACTATAAGATTACCTGATCCTCTTGAGGAGGCTCTTAGCGCTTGCAAATTTTCTCAAAAAAGTCAGATTGTACATGAATTACAAGTAGCCTTTCCTTCTATCGGTAACTGTGTGTACCTGATTATCTTGAGGAGGCTCATAGCCTGTGTCACCACAGCTCTTGGCGCTTGCAAAGGCAAGGATCATCTCAATGATGGAAAATAGAATTGCTAAGGAGGATATGGCCAACATAGTATTTTCCTGACGGGTGAACTTGAATTCGGTGTCCTTTTCTTCAAAGTAAAGATGGTAACCCGCCTTCCGACTTACAAATGTGGCAATACCCCATTGATAGTGGTACATTGTTACTGCTGACATCGCAGCACAAGCCACACTGACTGACTTAAGGGCATAAATCTGAAATAGAGCAAGAAAGAAGAGAAGCGAGTCAGAGTGAATGAGTACATTGCCGTGCCGTGTCGTACCGTGCCGTGCCGTGCCGTGCTGTTCCCTTCCGTACCGTGCAGTGCCGTGACGGTGCCATGCGGTGCCGGATGTACGCTCTGATGTTGTGCTCCAAGGGGGAAGAGCCCCCAGGGTTGTGCTGTTGTAGACCTGGCTTCGACAAACATTAAGCTAGTTTTTGGTTTATGTTTTTGAATATGGGAAATCAAGGACCATAGCTAGTCTTACGGAAAAACCTTACTCAGAGAATGCTGTAGACAACTGTCTTACCAAATTGGGGGGGCGTCTTGACATGCGGGACAAAACCAGGCCTCCCATGCCAACTGGTAACACCTTGGTTGAAAGAAAAGAGAACAATCAGACACTATCCGGTTGATTTACAAAGAAAACACTTAACCAAAAACTGATGCGGGTGTACAAGATGTTTACACTTCGTAAGACAGTCTCTGAGTATGTGTTGTCTTAACACGTTTGATGGTCCGTGCAGCTTGGGCGCAAGTGGGGCTCTTGTCTTTTTACTTATTTTTATTTATTTAATTTTTTTACATTACGTTGAGTTGAAGCTGAAGGAAGGGGTCGGTAGGAGAGAGGCTGTAGGGAAGGGATTCGATGAACAATAGAGCCTGTTTCTCACGCAACCACTGTATTCAGCCGGAGATAAAATTTTACATATTATGACAGCAATGATTATTTTGGGCGAAATAGTGCCGCCGGCAAACGAATCAAGCATTCTGCCGGAATAATCGCAACAAAAACTGACTGACAATTGAGCGGCTTTAGGCTGGTTAAGAGGAATGTGGACACTAGTCCCTCAATTACACAGTACACAAAGCACATGCCCAAAGGTTTTGCGATAAATTCAACACTCTTCGGGTGCATCAGAGCGAGTGTTTTTGTTTTTGTTGTTGTTGTTGTTGTTTTTTTTCATTACTCGAATACTCATTTTACAATAATCAAGCTAGAGCAATGGAGGATAAAATTGAGGCGTCGCTATTGCTTCAACGTAACAAGTGCTAAGGATACATATTAGGTTTTTCATCTAAACATAATGGAGCAAAATAGTGAGTTTTTTTTTTTTTTACCATACCAATTTGAAAGAACTTAGCATTTTGCCGTTTAACACTGTTTTCTGTAACGTTTTATTGTTCACCGCTACTAATATAAACATAATTGTTAGTGAAATCATTATTTTATTTAAGTGTGGCAATACTGAATAAAGAGGTCACTCATATTGGCAAAGTTGAGTTGTCTGTTCAGCCCCCCCCCCCCCCCCCCCAAAAAAAAAAGATACATGTCAACCCTCTCTCCACCATTGTATAATTACAGGCCGCATCCTAGGCGAATGCAGATCAATATTAGGCGATATCGATAATCCGCGTATTTCAGCGGGATACGATCTCTGTGGTGTCAACAGTTATAAAGAATTCTGTAATTTCTCACAGTTAATGTGGTTTTGAACCTCGCAAGTCGACTATTTAAGGTTATGGCTACTGAACTACCAGACGAGTGCAGCCACGCAAACAAATCGACGAAGACTGAGAAATAGTTATGCTTCTGAGCGAGGGTCTGGATTTGAGAGCTAGAATCTCACTTCATAGTAAAATTTCTCAACTGCAGACTTCGTTCTTAGGCACCTCGGTTAAAAACGCCTTATTTCTATGCTCACAGTCACAACTTTGAGCAATTAATTCTCAGCGATTAGCTAAGCACTCACTCACTCCCCTAGCAAACTATAATTGACAGTTATTCATTTCAAACTCACGGTAAAAATAAATTCAAGCTATTCATGAAGAAAATAAATAAACTGACTAAAGACGGTGAATAATACAAAATGAGTGAGGAGCTGGTGGTATAGAAGTCAATTTTGAAAATGGTTCATGCGCTTTCTCATAGCGTGAAAGTTCACGGTGAGTCCAGAATGATTCAAGTCTAAACGTCAAACAAACAAACAAACCCTCAGAAGGCTAACTCGAGTCGCTGACACATGCATGGAACTTCGTCAAGCGAAGTATATAGCTAAGAAAATGAACTGTTCTCACCGATCGGAAGCTAGCTGCATGAAACGGCTGTAACCCGCAGGGTTTAAAAAATCTACGAGCAGTCTAGAGCGTTTGATTAAACGAGGGAGGCAACGCATGGAACCGTGCGACCAAGTTAAGTCTACTTACAATGGCAGCCGTCCAAAATGGCGCCATCAGAAAGCTGGTATACAAGTATCGTACTTGAAATCGATCTACTAAACCAAGGATCAAGAAGACGGCGGTCATTACGAGCTGAAATATGGAAACGACTTTCAAATCCTGACTGTTGTGCGCCATTTTACATCAAGTTGTTCAAAGTTGTAAGAATTATCGGAATCAAACCTGGTGTGCAGAAGTCCTAACAGATAATTTTCCACATGCGTGACTTACAGTAACTGATAAAGGTTACATGAAAACAGGCAATTCTTGGTTTTCACGTGACGTCATCAAAACTAAAAAATAAGAAATTATCAATCCTTTTCACATTTTAGTTTAGTTAGTTATTAGAACAGCTGAAGACTTGTCTTTTCACAATTTTTCAGTTTGATGGAGTTTTTTCTTCTTGTGATAAAGCAAGGTTGAATTTCTAAGCTTTTGCGTGACACGATGCTAAAATTACGGTCGCGAATGCTATCACGTAAGTTAAAAAAGTGACTTATCCGCTGAGATTTTGCAATCTGAATAGTACTTGTATGAGAATAAGTACTCACATAGATGTTTATGAGCTCTCAGAAGACGACTACTGGCTTTTTATAGCAAAACTCGATGACATATGTTTTTGTCAGCTTCCGGCCGCCATGTTTGTGCCTTGTGAGAGGGTTACACAAACGTGGCGTCTCCATACAAAGCCTTATAAATTTGAGTAAAACATTTCTTCGAATATCTCCCCGACGAAACATCGCACAGACCTGAACCTTTGTAAGACTGTTTGAATATTCATCTTTTTTCATCTCTTTCATTCTTGACTTTATTTGCTTAATGGTTTTGATGATGGTGTGACAGTGAAAACCGTGACAGGTTTTTTCTTTTTTATTCAATGTAGAATTTGGACGTTTTCGTCGACTGATAGCAAAGTTATCAGTAAAGTAAATGGTATTTTGTACGTCGCAAAACAAATGAGCGTACATCGGTAAAGGAACGTTAACTGTGGTTTGGCATAATGTATGTCGTAGACTGGACTAGACTGGACTAGTAAAACGAGGACTTGTAAGACGCCGACTTGTAAAACATGGACTTGTAAAACTTGGACTAGTAAAACGTAGACTTGTAAAAAACGGACTTGTAAAACGAGGACTAGTAAAACACGGACTTGTAAACCCCCAAAAAATGTTAGCTCTATTAACACGATCATCTGCTATTTAAAGAACCTCTCAATTGAAAGAAGGTATCAAAACTCCTAACATTAAGAAACGGTCCAGATAAGAACGATAGCAACAACGGCAACGAACATGTTGGAATTCAATTGGTATGCAAAAAGGTGATAACTTTTCTATTGTCTGTACTTACTTCTGATTGGCTTAAACAGCAAAAGTTAACAAAACTTCATAAAGCAGTATTATATTCATCCTTACTTTCCAACCATCTTCCATCTTTCATCTGGTCTCAGTTTAAATGACTTCCACAGAAATCGTATGTGGGGAACATGTAAAATTGTAAAAGTTTCTTGGCTTTTGTTTTCAACTCTTGTGATTGGTCAAAATCTTTTAACACAAAAAAACAGCCTTTCAAAGTGGGCTGTAAAATGAATTTTATTGCGTTAACTGCCTTCCTGTAGGTTTATGCATTCTCTGTGTAAAAATGATGACATTCCTATGTGGGGAAAGCCCTGTTGCCGCATAACAAAGGAAATTGCTATCCACCTTACACGGATTATTACTTAATATCTACAATACAAATACGTCTGCAAATAAGATTCATAATCTAATTTAATGTCATTGTAATCTGTATCATATGATATTGTTAAGTGATAGTTGTGTCTAGAAATAAACGTGATTGTGTTTTGGGTGTTTAATAGCAATAAAAACTGAATAACTTTGGAGACGCGAGCCGACAATTTTCGTTTTTAACGCAACTAAGTTAAGACATTTTTAGTAATGTAACAATCCCACATGCTACCAAGATCTCTGAACAGTTCAACGACGTCAATAGCAATGCAAATTATGTTGAATGCTGGCGCGAATTTTTGATGAGATCAAAGGTCAACAGACCCATTTCCGTTTCCTGTAGCAAAATAAGTGACCGTCGCTCAATACAATTTTTATGTACGCAGGGAAATATAGTTTTGAAGCTAGAAAAAAAAAAAAAGGTTTTGTACTTTTTACCTGGGAAGGGATGGTTCCTTTATCAGAATGTTTGTAAACGTATTGAAGGCTACTCATTGTACATGTTGCGTGACAGAAAGCAGGTAATCCGAAAATAAAACTATATAATTGTTGTTCTTCTTCTCCTTATTATTATTATTATTATTATTATTATTATTATTATTATTATTATTATTATTATTATTATTATTATTACTATTATTATTATTATTATTATTATTATTATTATTCAACCGGCTCCTTAATGATTCGATGAAACAAAATTAGGATTTTGAACTGGTGCTAAATAAATCTATGTCGTGGCCAAAAAGTTCAAACAGGGATTGTTTCTCTCGCTAAACCGTCGAAATAAAATAGCATAAAAACAAATGGACAGAATTTTTAAACTTGGCTCGGTATTAAGTCTTGTGCTGTCGCCTTCGTTAATTTTTTTTTTTTTTTTCTAAAGTCCGTTACCGTTTAAAAACAAAATGAAGTCCGCGTTTCACTAGTCCAGTCCAGTCCAGTCCAGTCAAAAATTACAGCATCCCGTGTGGTTTTGGCGACTGCGGAAATACTAATCACAAGCGCCTCTTGTATAAGCTGAATTTCAAAATTCAGCTCTATATTTCTTTCAGTCACTTCGCCGAACTGTAAAATGGGGCATAACAGACGATTCTTTAAAGTCATCTCGATCTTTCAGGTTGTGATGAGCGCCATCTTTTTGGCGCTTGGCATGGTGGATAGGTATGAAGTCCGCTTCGTATACACCAGCTGCTTGTTTGCTCCTTGTTGGATAGCTGCTCTTGTAAGTATTTCGGGTTCTTGTCTCGGCTAAACTTCAGAATACCCCGCTACTTATTTGAATTTCATTGAATAAGAATAAGCTCTATTGTATTAAGTCTCGTTCTTCAAAAGATGCCGCATAGGGGAAACAATAGTGGTTAGCTGTGGCGGCGTATTCTGAAGTTGCTCTCTTGTCTCTCATTTAGAAGTTGTCTTAATGTTATCTTAAAACAGAGTAAGCTAAGACGCTTATAGATAAGTCTCGGTTAGTTTTAGTAGAATCCTTCGAGCATGTAATAGTGCGTGTTTATAATTATTCTAATTAACAATTAGACCCGTAGGCCGCAAGGGATACGGGTCAATAGCCCATGAGGCGAAGCCGAATGGGCTATTTACCCGTGGCCCTTGAGGGCGAAGAGTCTAATTGTTTTAGTATCACCCAACTATTTGGACAGAAAAGGCAACAATTTAGTTAGCAAATTCAAGTTGAAGAAATATTTATTTGGGAATAAAACGAAAGAAAGCGTCACGCTTTTCGCTACTCCAGGACTATGACTAATAGTCCTCTAGTAACGTAGCCAATCAAAATGCAGGATTTGCATTAGTCCACTAGTTGGGTGATACTAACAAGTATTATTCCAAGCAGTCCAGTTTAACAGCGATGGAGAGAGTGATCCATCACCTACTACTTATTATTTATCTCAGTAGTATAGGAGTTGGGGGTATGAGCTCATTTTTCATTTTGAGTTCAATTTTACGCTCAATTTTGCGGTCAGTGCCAAATCTTTCAAAAAATTTACAACAGAATACAGCTGCAAAAAAATAATCTATATATTTTTCTTATGAGTAAAATTTGTGAGTAAACGTTAGTAGTAAACTTTGTAAGTTAACTTTATGAGTAAACTTTAGTAGTAAACTTTGTCAGTAAAATTTGTGAGTAAGCTTTAGTAGTAAACTTTATGAGTAAACTTTAGTAGTAACCTTTAGTAGTAAACTTTGTGAGTAAACTTTATGAGTAAACTTTGTCGGTAAAGTTTGTCATTCAGATTGTTTTAGTGTGTTGATTTTATAATGCCCGTAAGCATATGATTTTATTCCATCTTCTAATTGTTTGTCATCGAAGCATGGCAATGACACTTTGTTCAGCTCATGGCTTGCAAGTTGATGATTGTTGCTTCGAATGGTCCATGGACCACCCCTGTGGACCTGGTCCATGGACCCTCTCTTGGCCGCGGTCCATTGACTATCCCTGTGGACCACCCCTCATTTTGTACACTTGATATGTTTTACCAGCGGAAAAATCTTTAGACGAAAGAGAGAAGTGATCCTCGCACTTATCTGGCAAATTTAAGCACGAACCCGTGACTCGGAGCGAACAGTTCCATTACTAAGCCTATGCCACGGTATTTTTACAGACCAGGAGCCCAGGTACTATCAATTTTAGACTACTTTTTCTGCAAAAAGACAAAGACAATTCCTGTTCGGTGACGATATGACGTCAAGCTAGTTTCTTGTGATTGGTCACCGGGGTCCTGCAGGAGTCTCATTATCGGGAAATTCAATCAAAAAATAAATTGATTTAAGCAATAGCCTGTTACAGACACTTATACCACCTATTGGTGGCTCCAAAGGGCTTCGTCTAAAAACCGCTTTTCTAATATATGTTCATTTCATTCATAGTCCTTCACCGGAACAAATGAGCCCAACAAATTGACCTGCTCCCAACTGAGTGACTTCAAAGCTCAGTTGGTAGAGCTTTGCACTGGCATCGGAGAGGTCATTGGTTCGAATCCCATTCAAGCCCCCTGAATTTTTCAGGCATCTATAATTAAAGACAATTGCTTAAATTGTCCATATAAGTGTGAAGATCACCTGACCTCACCTCCCTCTTTTGTCTGAAGATTTTTGTGGTCGTAATTTTGCAAAATGAGGGGTGGTCTACGGGGGTGGTCCTTGGACCTGGGGTCCATGTTTTGTATACATCCCTTTGAATGGTTTTCATTGTATGATAGATTTGTTTGTTGGTTAATAGAACACCTTTGTATTTATCATGCTTGATATTCTTTTTTATGACAATCTTTTTGATTCCCTTAGCTGTTTTATTATTTTGATCATTGTCTTTGATATATGAATACATTTTAGATCGCAAGCCGATGAATTCTGTGATAGGAATGCCTGAAGCTTCATCTTTGAACTTTCCTATAACTTTTTTATTACTTTTATCATAGAATTGACTGTTTTCAGGATAGTCACTGTTATCAAATTTATTTTTATTATTCCAAAAGTCTTGATACACATCATTACTTTCAATTTCATAACACAAACTATCTGTGTCTGAATGATAATTTTGCTTTATTTCCATATTTATTTTTGATGTAATTGTAATGAAAATCATACATTAGCGTTTTGCTTAGATCTAAAATACACCTGTAGACCTACATAAGCCGGCCTGTTTAAGGTTAATGTTTCCTTGATCTCATGTACAGCTACTAGATTTTCATTGAAGATCTTACTACTTACATAAGTCGGTTTTGATGCTAATTTCAACAGGTTTTTCTCATCCATGACGAGCCTTACATCAACTAGTTTTCGTAGATTTTCCATGGTTTTGCCAAATACGGAATTATTCATAAGTTTGAAGAAATCTTTTTCAAAAGCATTTTTTGCATTAGTTCTTTTATTAGTGTTAAAATCTATATACTGCTTCAGCCAAGGTGATTGTCAATGATTAAATTCAAGAACACGATGAACTTTAGTTATTTTAAGGCCTAAATCAAGATATAATTGCAAATTTCCATAATGCAAAACGTATTTTTTTTAATCACCAAATGTAGGAATCAGCTTTTTAAGTAAACCTGTTGACACGTTGAATTTATCAGCAATATTTTTGGCATATTCAGCATATCTTTTGTAACTTTTATTTTTTCGGGTCCACATAGATAATCATTATGCAAATCATGTAATTATTTTGGGTATTCTAAATCAACCTCTAATATCAATCCTTTTTTGCTGTCTTCTTTATATTTAGCAAGATCGATCTTATCAATTTGTTTTTATGACAACCATTTAAAATTACCAGTTGGCAAATACTGACTCATTGCCCAACCATAAAGATTATAAGCATCTAAATACATAATATACTTTGAAGGCGCCTTTTCATTGCATTTTTTTTTATGTATTTGTGGTTTGCTTTTCCATATCGATTAGCTATGTAAGATATTCCACCATGCATACCTTTTTCTATGAATTGATACATATCAACATTAGTCAGTTCTAATTTTATATCAGTCATTTTTAGCATTGAATCCCAACTAAGGCCTAGTGACCAAAAATAATGACATGGATCCAATTTGTAAGACTGCAAGCATGTTTTTCTAAAGTTTTTCAAATACATCAGCTGATAAAAGGATACATTTGAGATATAAGTCATGATATTCACCCATATTTTTCAACTTAAAAGTATTCCATACATTTTTAGCATGATTGTATTGCTGATCATCAATATTCTCATCATTTAATATGCTGTAAAAGTTCTCTTTTGTTTGCAATTCAGTTTTATCAAACTTTTCAAATGAATCCGTATGATCATAAGGATAAAACCCTTTTTGTTTCATAAGCTGGAACAGTTCATTTTTGAATACTCCTTTTGTGTATTTGAATGCTTCATCAGGGAGATTACTAACTAATTTATCAAGAGATAACTCATAAATTGAAAGCTGTCAATAAATGTTAAATGATTTCCAAGCATAAAAGCCATATACTTTTCCATGTTATTTGGTATTGCATTAATATTCATTTGACATTCTTCTTATTTTTGTATGTGTGATTCTTAGCTATTTGACCAATCTGTTGCATTATAAAATGACTATCATATCCACGAAGATTGTGGAAAACAACAGGAATCTTATTAATAATCTGAAATTAAGATTACAATCTTGATGAGCTGATCTTTTGTATTTTCCAGTCACATGACAATGATGTCTTACCTTTTCATCTTTATCAGTATACTTTTTGTTACAAATATGGCATGAATCATCTTTTTTGAAGTTTTTCTCATCTTCTTTTGTTATTTTTAATGGCTTGTTGAATTTGTTCTTGATAACATTCTTGCAGTATTTGACCTCTTCAACCTTTTTTCCATAAATTTGTATGACTGAATTGGTTTTGTGTACTTATCATCATAACAACAAACAACTTTATAACCATAACCACAATCTGTATGTTTTTGATTAGCTTGAGTATATGATCTATCATCATTTGGTTTGCAACTGTGAACTTTTTCAGTTAAAGCTTCAAAATCTGCATATATAACAAATGGTACTGCCAGTTGTTTATGAAAGCTCATAAATTTTACTTTTGAACCTTTTTCAGGCATTTTAATTGCTTGTTCACCATTAATTGAAATACAATTTTCCGAGGATACCTAAACTTCGAGCCAGGATTCGAGCTAGGATCCGAGCCAGGATCCGAGCTAGGATCCGAGCCAGGATCCGAGCTAGGATCCGAGCCAGGATCAGAGCTAGTATCCGAGCCAGGATCCGAGCTAGGATCCTAGCCAGGATTCTAGCCAGGATTCGAGCTACAATGATCTTTTCCCGCTATTTTGAACATGACATGTCACATAACCAGGTTTCCTTGTTTGTGTTTCTGCTTCTCTAAGGTAAGGTAAGGTAAAGTAAATTTATTTCGCCAGGGTGGCCCATTCAGCAACGAGGCTGGTATTGAGAGGGGCCCTGGACTAAAAATATAATTCACGTCACAAATCATGTGGAGTAACTCGTAGGAAGCGAACTCTTGATTTTTTTTATAGCACCCAAGTTTATGTATTTATTCAAATCGACACTTGCCTTTTATGCCCGTTGTTCGTCCCAAGATCGGGATAGAGGTATGTGCATTTATGTTCTGAACCTCTAAACACTCTTTGTTTATGCTTATCGTTTTTAGTACGAAGTAGAATATTGGACAAGATACTTCGAGTAAGTAAAATGCAAGTTCCTGATGGAATATTTTCGTTAACTTCCTGTAGGGATAGCTGGGGCGTATATGAACTCCCTTGCAGGGTAGGTGAGGTAAGTGGCCCCTTTGAAAATACTAAGAAAGTGCTTCCTGCTCACTCCCCATCGATTACTTTGGTCCTTCGCATATTCTAGGGAGTAGGGGAGAGGATTTTTTAATAGCAACATCGAAACTAAAGATAGCGTCTTGTATCGTGGTTTTCTTTTTCTTCTGAGGTTATTGCTACTACCTGCTGTGAGCCAGCTCTGAAAGGAGATTCGAATTCACTTTCGTCTGAAACATAGAAAAGCATTTAATTGCCTTTCTGCTGCAAAACTGCAACACTAAACAGCAAACAAAAGGGCCATTCAACTTAAACAACAGCGATTTGCAAAGGCTCACCTCTACTTGCCTCCATCTTGATATAAAGAAGAACCAAATCACGTGATCAAAATGGCGGGAAAAACTAAAGGCGCGAACAGTCTGGGCGCACAAAGGGAGGATCCTAGCTCGGATTGTAGCTCGGATTCTGGCTCGGATCCTGGCTCGGATCCTGGCTCGAATCCTGGCTGGAATCCTGGCTCGGATCCTGGCTCGGATCCTAGCTCGGATCCTGGCTCGGATCCTGGCTTTATACTTAGTTTATCTCCAATTTTCCTTGTGATTAGTTAAAACTTGCTCAGAACTGAAACATTGCAAGCAATACATACAAAAGTGTTTTCTTTCTTTGTGTTTTGTTTGATTAATATACATAAATTTATTGAAATCTTTTATAAGCACATAATGTGCTTTTGTTTCTTCAGTTATTAATAATAAATTCATATAAGCTTCATATTTTTCTTTTGATACATAAATAGGATACGATTGTTTATTTTCATAACCAAATACATTGATGTTAATACTGTTTTGTTTTTCAATTTTGTTTATTTGTTTAATAGTTACTGGAAATTCAATGTTTTATAATCAAGATTTTGAACAAATGCTCAGTCAGATCTTTGTTTTGGGGATTAAGATGCCTGATATGACACCATCTAAAGCATTGATTATCGTTGTTTTTTATGTTTATTAACCCTTTTGAACTATGAATGAGTTCTTGTGGTAGTTTAATGTAAGATGACCCTTTCATTGGTTCATATATAAACAATATTAAGATGATGACTGTCAACAGATTGGATACTCCAGCCACTGATTTTCTGTAACACGTACCACAGGCAACTTAGTGTATGCTTCACGGAAGCATCTCGTTTTAGCTCAAGCTTCCTCTGACGGACCATGAATTCAAAGTATCTACACTCGAGGAGGATACTTCGGATTAAATCTAAATCCGGATTTTTGAGATTTATCACGTCAGCGTTTTTTTGGGAAAGGATTTGAAAAAAGTATTTTTGACAAGCGGTTTCTCATGCAAAAATGATACATAACAGCGACCGTACGCGACAGTTCAGCCCAAATGTTTTTCTCGCGCCATTTTTACCGTACGGTCGAAGACATGAATAGGTCGAAATAGCTAGGTTTCCTGCAAATTTCACACCAGAAATTACACTAAAAGTTTCTTGACAGCAATAATATTGTTAGCACCTTTCCTACAGCGAAAAAAGCATGTTTTTCGTCATTTCTTTTTATCGATCGCTAAGGAATTTATTTATTGTTGGCATTTTCATTTAAAAGTTTCTCCGAAACAAACTTAACCGCCATTTTTTCTTGTTTTTAAAATTTGCACCCAACTCTGGGTTTGTTTTTTTTTTGCGTTGTCATGGAAAATAATCCTCTTTCTTATTTTACCCTTTTTTTTTACGCTAAAGAATCCATTGGTCCGAGATCAGAAATCCGTTTTTGGATTTTCCCAAAAAAACCGCACCCTTAGATAAGCTCGGACATCTGTGCGCTCGTTGAAATGTTCTGAATAGCTCGGGCTACTAGAGTGCAGCTGGTTTTAGTTTCCCAGTGAATACATTACTGCTTTTTCCATTCTTTGATTTTGTTTAAATATCACTGTTAAGTTTTAAACTTCACCACCCCGTGCACCACCCCCCCCCCCCCCCCCCCTAACGTCTATTTGTTAAAGCAGTGGGGTAATTTAAAATCTGTTCTGGTATGTATCAACTTCATGCATGATGACGCATCGATGGCGAGCAAGTGTGACAAGGGATCATGACAAATAAGCGCATAATGATCTGAACTATGTTTGGACATAAAACGATCCTTGTCAACCTCCCCTTTACCAGATAGCGAAAATCGAAAGATGTGAAGATCGTAAGGGCAGAAATCCAACTTTTAAATTCTGTACCGGTGCACTTTAAATGTCTCTAGAATTAGTTGACAGACTGTGTCGAGGACGCGTCTATCGCGATGTGTGAAAATATTAAAGCTTTAGTTTAAATTCATGTTTGGATCATTGAAAGGGACTAGATCGTATCATGTATGAATTAAAGTAGCGTGTTTTACGGTTTTCGTTTGTTTCAATTCTTCTACAAGCTTTAGAAACGACGATTTCTCCTCATTTAAGAATTAGACCAAGGAGGCGAGACTGCGGAGAAATGACATAAGATGTCACAATTAATCGTCCACATTTACAAACTTTCACATACTGCATTAAGAACAAAAGCAAGCACGATCTCCTTCATATCGTTTTACGTGTAAATCAGAGCAAATTCACGCGAAAAAAGGACGACGGCTCGACGGTGTGACATCTGTCGTGACATCCTCGTATTGTTCGAGGCGCAAGGCACTCTGGTAAAAAGTGGCGCAGAGCATTCTGGTTAAATGCAATACATTCTGGTAAAAAGTGATGTATTTTGAGAATTCGTACTCCCTTCTATATAGAGCGAGTTTCAATCGAGTGTCTTAAAATCAAAACCAAAGTAATTACTTTGGCCACTCGAAAAGGACGGAGACAGTAAACCAATCACAACCCGAAGTAATTACACGTAACCGACACAAAGCGCGGGAAAATGTGCATGCGCAGGCCACGATTGGTTTTGGTTTCACTTCTGATTGGTTGACAAAATGGCGCGAGAACTTTGAACCAATCACTGAGTGAAGTAATCATAAACCAAAGCAATTCGCTAATTACTTTCGACACTCAATTGAAAACCACTCTATTCTTCTTAAATCCTGATTATAATGCTGCTCGCTCGCTACGCTCGCTCCGCAGCCATTAGTTAGCCGAGCGGTCTAAAGCCCTACTCAAACTTAAGATGTAACGCTAGCGATCGATTCAAGAAGAAAATACGAAAAATTAGCCTTCGTGGCTCATGTTCTTCAAAATACGCAGAACTTAGTCATTTCACGTTGCTGTTTCGCAGAGGACGGTTACGAAATGTACGAAGACTTACGACGCACGTGCACAGCTGTTGTTCTGCTCATTAAACCTTTTGTTTGGTGGCTTTCTCGCTGCCGTTGCCGTCGTGGTATGCTTAAGTCAATCTCACTCGAGCCTTACATCAACAAACTTTGTCTTAACCTCAAGCAACATCGATTCACGATTCTTGAACTTTTCAACTTTCCTTATGTTAAC
>OX421449.1:6710598-6713098 GCA_949126865.1 Montipora capitata | reverse complement strand
CGCGTCACGTGCTTCTTACGTCCAAAACTGACGCTTTTGCTTTCGCTAGGGGAGTCCTAGTTTGATCAGATAAATGTATGAATGGAGAAGTTCTCGGTAGTATACATTTTTCAAACTCTAACATTTTTCTCCTCTAAAGTGCCTATAACCGATTGAACTCTCACTTTTTTATTGGCTTTGAAAGACGGGAAAAGTGATCACACTTTGTCCATAGCCGAGCAATGAAGGGGAATGGGTTCGATACCGGGTTGACGTCACAAATTATAATTTGCATAGCTGTTTTCAAAGAACTACATCTAACCCATTCCCCTTCTTTGCTCGGTTATTGATCAAAGCATGACAACGTTTCCCGTCTTTGAAAGCCAATAAATAAGTGAAATTTCAATCAAAAGGTTCTGAAACAATACAATGTCTTTGGGACGATGTCAGCGAATAAATAAAGTGGAAAAGTGTGTTGAGGTGATAGGCACTTGAAAATTTTCATTATGTTCTTAAATACTATAACAGCTTTTCTATATGTATATTTTTAATCTCTTAGCCAAATTTAGATTTTTCTCTCAAGGAAGGTACAGGCTTATTAGTGCTCCTGCACTATTCTTACTGGATCTGTTGTGGGGTTGGGGAGATGATTCAGAGTAACCAAGTAGAGATGACAGAGGAAAGGGAAAGGATGGATGCGCTTTTGGGCGTGTGTATGTTCTCGGCGCTCTTTCGATAGCGCAACACAAAAACAAAAACAACAACGGAAAAAAAAAGAAAAAAAAAGGGAGGAAAAGATGGAAGAAAGGAAGGAAAAAAGCAGAACCGCTTTTAGGACGTGTATATATTCAGAGCGCCTTTTAGGTGGTGCTAGACAAGGAGAGAGAGAAATAAAGGAGGGGCAAAGGAAAACCAACAAGGAAAAAAAAAGGCAGGAAATGTGCAAACGCCTCGAAAAGTTCTTAGATGGCGTTGAGAGATTAGAGAATGAAAGGAGAAAGTGAGGAGAAGGGAGAGAAGCACCCTTGACATGATGGTGAAACGAAAGAAAAAATCGAAGTAAGGGAAAGAAAGAGATGAGGAAAAAAAATGAGATAAGAAGCGAGAAAGATGGAGGAAAGATAAAGAGGACGCGAGGAAGAGAGTGGAAGGAAGTGACGAAATGGTAAAATTAATGGTTGATAGAAATTGCTGATAGAAAGTCGGAGATGATAAAGTTCGGAGTTGAAATAGGAAAGGGAGGGGATGAGGAGCGTTCATTTTATAGGGAAAAAGGATTTTTAAAGGAGTGAGATTGTTCAAAGGAGGATAGAGTGGGGAGTGAAATCGTGTTGTGGAGGAAGGTGTACGCAGGTTTTGTGGTGCGAACACTGGGGAGGTTTCCACAACGAACGGAGGGTTGGTGTGACAAAATTTCATTTCCCTATTATTTTGGGTTTGGTTATTTTGTCTTGGTTCTGTTCTGGTCAGCCGAACATCAGATGCGTTTTCCATTCTCCGGTGTTTTTTCTCGTTTCTCAGCCGGTCGATCGTATTCAAACCCTTGAGAGGAAGTTGAAAGCTTTGGAGGACGAGAGAGCGCGCAGGAGCACGGAGGATGCGTTGATAACTCTCCGTAGGCACCTAAACCGCCCGTTAAACATGTTTGATCGATACGAAGCAGTCGAGCTGTTGCAACCTTTGGTTCGCTTCGCCAGGAATGAGGCGCATGAGAAGGCTGATACGTACGCGGCTACTCTCGATGAAGCTAAGGCGAGGGCGGACCTACTGAATAAAGAATCGTTACAGAGGCTCCTCGTGAGCCTTTTGGGGGATCCTGTTCGGGCGAAGGTAGCGAAGGAGGCCACCTCCATCCTGAAATCCTCCTCTGGGGCCTCAGCAGCTCCATTGCGGGGATTTCGTTACACACGACCGAAGCCTTACGGGAATACTCGGTGCTTTAATTGTATTCGCTTTGGCCACATGGCTCGCGAATGTTTTTTCAATCAGCGCCCTTCTCAGTTCACTTATCGAGCGCCCCGTGGGGGGTTCAGGGGCGGTAAGAATTAGCTTAGCTTCTGAAATAGGCTATCATTGTTTTGTTGAGGTTTTGTTCTATAGGAAGTTTGTTTTTCCGTTATTTTCTCCCGGCATGTGTACTTCGGTGTAATCCAACAGTGTTGTCGGCAAGCGCCTTGGATATTGCTTTAATGAAGTTTCGTTGATTATCACCTGTCTCAATTTGTCGTCCTCTGGCTTGATATAGGTCAGTTTTGTAGTTGTTTGGGCCTTTCTTCTCTTACATTTTTGGTTCCCCGTGGTGGTGGTGGGGAAGGGGGGGGGGGGGGGGTGGTCCTCATACTCTGCCCTAGTTGACCTTGGGGGCGCCTGCTTTGTGCCTCAATTCTGGACCTGGTTCGGAGCCTGGGGTCAACGACGGGTTGGGTTCCCTTTTGTTTTCCCCGTTTTTTATCTCTGCCCATTTTTTCCTTGTTCCCTTAGGTTGCTTCCTTTGCTTTTCGGAGAAAGTTGGGCGATGCAG
>OX421449.1:6700598-6705598 GCA_949126865.1 Montipora capitata | reverse complement strand
GGGGGGTCACCGACTTCGTTTTGGAGAGAACATGCCCGGAAAAACACCCAAAATGTGACAAAATCGGGCTTCGTTAGCGAATAAGGCCAGTGTCTGTAAACCCAAATATATTGCAATTAAATCTTTGAAGTGAAATCTTCTCTGCCAAATATTGTTTAAGCGGACTTATTAAGTGAATTTAGTCAACTGGTGAGGTTCCTTAAAGATCAAGTTCGCATTTAGCGACCACAGTTTCACGCGCCTTGCAGCCGCAAGATGGCAGGATTTGATGTCCCGTGAGCAGAAATCTTGAAATTTTTTTAACTTCCCACGTTGATTTTTTGTTCATTTTTGGACAACGTGGAGATGATTGTAAATAAAATCGGTTTCTGGAAAGAAAAATAGGGGTCACCGAACGTCCAAGAGCGTTAAATCCAGGCAAAGCTATAGCAATGGCCTTTTGCCCTATCATTTCTCATATTATTACTTAGCGCGCGCTCGTGTATGACGTGGCGTGTGCATTTGCGTGCGCAGTAAGGATGCGCAGAAACAATTGGCGCGAACGTCCTTAATACGGAGCTTCGCACGAGATGTTTTTGAGCCACGGACGCCAACCGGAAATGAACATTTTGCATGTCAGGATTTCTCGGTCTCTGACTGACAGAAAAAAAGGGTGCTTAGCAGTAAAAATGTGGTAGTGTTGAGACCATAGTTAAACCCGGTGAAGGAAACATCTCTCTTCCGCTTGCCGTCCGTTGCTCAAAAACTTCGCTTGCGTAAGCTCCTTGAAAAAGAACTATGGTCTAGAATACGGCATCGAAATGTGGAAAAAGTGACCAGTTACATGAAAAAGAAAGAACGTATATTTTTGCACGTCGTGGAGCCATGCTTTGAAATGAACAATTAAAATAAATCAGACATAATATCGTTCAGATTTGCAACCGCGAGAGGGTAACAATTTTGCTACGTACAAATAATAGCTGTTATTTGGAGCATAATGCAACTCTCGCTCCAGGCCGTTGACGGTCATGGAGAGAGCGTTGCGCGACGTTTAATAGAGGGCCATCAAAGAGGAATTCGAAGTTGGTTGCAATTGTCAGTTAGGATGGTCATGCATTAGCCCAATTGTTTCGCATTCTAAAATTATGACACAACTCTGCACCTCAGGTTGCCTTTCGCTTTGATAAAGTTATCATACACAAGAACAACCAAGTAAGAATGGCTGAAGGGCAAAACACCTCAGAAGAACATAAAATCTTTGCATACATTTTCTGGTTAGAAGCGCCAGGATCCGGCGCATTTGCCTTGTGTGCTTGGTCCCGTTGCTAATTAAATTGTTTACGGTTAAAACTGTGATGATCAGTCTGACCAAAACTGGCGCTCCTTGGCGTTTTACCACTCATAATTAAAACCAACATTAGCAAAAACCATAGTGGGTAAAACTAAAAAATTGAAAGAAAAAGCTGGCTTTTTATTTTGAGTCTCTTTCAGAAGTAACCAAGGTCCCACTTACCTGAGTAAAATGCCCTATTTGGCCACCAGTGACCTCAGAAAGGGAATTTGGAGGATCCTCGAATGGGTAAATCGACTCCTCGCTATACCTGAGAATTTCAAATTCCTATGGTAAATAAAGTTCTCTGAATTTGACCATCATGATGGTGAAAATCAGTTTTCACGTAATTTAAAAAATGAGTTTGTAAATGTTCACCGAAAACAAAGAGCTTTCAATTCTTCAATTAGACGAAACTACAGCACCTGGTTTTGCAATTATCTTTGTCTTTGTTTAGCACATATGCAGTTTATATTAGCAAACTTTGTCAGGCTAGTCTAGTAAAGGCGCCGTGATAAGCGAAATGAACTTTCATTCAGCATTCCGTTTGACTCTACTTTGGGGCTGTCGTTTGAGTTGATGGAGGCTGTAGTCGACAATAAAGAAAAAAACGATCTTATTAGTTACCTATTTTACGAGACTGTAGTATTGGCCTTTGCCCTTTCTGCACGCGTAATCGCCGGTGACTGAGTGCTGTTCTAATCGGCTATAGAAATGTCCATTCTACCGGCCGTCTTTATACCAGAGAGAAATAATTCATCGAGACGAACTATGCATCTGTCATTTTATTCGTTTAGCGTGAAGACGATACGGAAAACTTCTAATCGTCGACAACATTCCGTAGTCCATTCTCGTCCAAGCTGTTCCTCTCTTTCCATTTTAACATTCTCCGCGCATACGTCTCTCGTTGCGTAAGTCAAGATTTGCACTGCAACCAGCAGTCTAGGTATTTCCCTTTGTTACCGATCGCATTCAGTTTGCGACGCTAGTGTGTTTTGTTTAGGTTTTTAAGGCCGTCATTGCCCGTAATGCGAGATGAGAACACTGATCTGTGTATTAACAGAACAGTATGTGAGACGTATAATCCGTCTGGGACGAACATCGGCGAACATTTTCAGTGCGTCTGTTAAATACGTATAGACCTTATTCCAAAATGGCCGTCATTTAAATAATCTTTTGTTTTTATTCAAATTAGCCCTTGATGCCTCGTTCTTGGGCTGAAAATTCAAAAGAATATTTTGCCTTGAACGAGGCGTCCAGGTCTAATTTCAATAAAAACAAAAGAATATCTAAATGGCGGCCATTTTGGAATAAGGTGTATAGTGTAAGAACAGGCACGAAAAAAGGACCAAGACTTGACGAATTCTCCGCCTTATATTTAGTGCGTTTTGGAAGACACCGATACTAAATCCGATGGTTCATCTCTTGATGTGTCTTGAGTCCGTCTTTACAATCGACAAACAGGACAGAAACAAAACAAATTTTGCGCAAGTTCATCCCAGTCGAATTATCAATGCGTCTCTAGCATAAAAACGACCAACACGCATTTGGACCCACGTTATTTTCCAAGGGGCATGCTGGTATTGGAAGCTATTCGTAGATACCAGATCTGCCGGAATAAGCGCTTGATGTATATATGTTACAAGAAGTATATAATCACCAGGCCTCCAGAGCGTCCTTGCATGTTGCGTGATTTCCACTAGTTGTTGTGGCTTTATAATACAGATTTTCACCGGCTTTACGAACACTCCAGGGCGCATGCTCCATCTTGTCCTCATTTGCAAGGTGAATGGCCCAGGTCCTAGCCTTTTTGGCCAGCGTATCATCCCATGATAGTGGTCCGGCTCCATGTAAGATGCGCTTGGAGTTATGAGCCCGGAGGCATTCCCGGATATTGACTATGAGGTCAGAAGAAGAGAAAAGCATTATACTGTTTATTTTAATTATTGCACTGAGAGAGATGCATTTATTATAAATGATTATTGCTTTGGCCGTTTTCAATAACAATTATGCTGGAGATCGGATCGATTTTTACGGACAAGCTGACAAGCAGAAAAAAGATACAAAGAGCGACTACTTATTAACGAAGTTGCGATTTTCTCGCGGGAAACTGAAAAGGAAAGTCAGCTTCCTGGTGACAATGCCTTTCATTGCCTTTTATTTCAACTACGGATTAGTGACACAGACAGTTATTTATTTTAAAAGTCTTGATAACAACCTTCAAGTAGTCTTGGTTTCGGGGGTGCTGTAGGACGTGCTGAAAAAGCAAAAAACGGGAAGGAAACTTCAATAAATTAATGAAGCATGACAGAAGATTAATCAGTCAAATTTGTCGACTTTCCATTCGATATTGGTCACCTCACCAAATTGAATAGTGTTCAAACAATTGAGTTTGCCAACATCCATTTTCCTTTGTCTTACTACGCCTTCTGATTGGCTAAAACGTCTCTTAACATTGTCAGTCATAGGACTGTCATACAATAAATTAAACCAAAACCAACTCGAATTGGCGAGTATTTCTGCAGTTTGCCCCAGCTGACTGTGTTAGCTCAAATTATCCGCAATCCTTGATTTATTTTGAGTCGGCGTCAGTGATTGCTCCAATAATAGGTTTTATATCACTACTGAAAATTACTCTTAAACCCCTCCCAAGTAAAACAGAGCAAACGACAAAATAACCTTCGCAGAGTCCGCAAGAGGCTGGACACGTCTTTTGCATAAAGGAAGCGTAGATGCTAGTTGGTTCACAGAATTTCCTGTCTTTCCAAATTCCACAGCTTGACATTTTGTCACCCCCTCCCTCGGGACACACTATAAGATAAAGATAAATTATATGGCATCAGGAATCTGCCAAGTATTAACTTTCAGTCAGTTCGAGTTGGCATTACTTTACAGATCACTTGTTGTTGTAATAGACCTTTTCGGCTTGTACATTTTGTTTTCCCAATACAGATCATGTGATAATACTCAGGAAGCTTGGTCCTTTGTTTTGTTCATTAAAAAGAGTGCATGCAGGCATATTCATGCTTGCATGCCCTCATTTTAATGAACAAAACAAAAGACCAAACCTCCTGAGTATTATCACATGATCTGTATTGGGAAAACAAAATGTACAAGCCGAAAAGGTCTATTAATCTTTGACAAGGTGAGAGACTAGAGCGCATGAATCTCGGGTGGTATTTAGATTTCATTTTGCATGCCTTGGACTTCATCTCAGTTTAATATTCCATGAAATAGTGATGTTTCTCGTGACGTCACAAATCGTTATTAATATGCCAACCAGTACCTAATTGGCTGTTGACACAATGACTTCTTTTGTTCCGTGGTTGGCAAATGTGACGTCAATGTTTGTAAACAAGAAATATCTCTACATGAAAGTTTGAACAAGTTTGTTGGAGAAAAGGTTGTTTGCACGTGGAACGGTTAACGTTTACACCTTGACTTTAAGCCGCTAGGATTTTCCAGCTGTCTACAAGAGACAATTGCGTATTAAATTGCCCAGATAAATTAGAACACTTTATTAGAACACTTTATTTATAGGGTGCATAATTACAGTAGAAAAAACTGTACTCTCCCTTATGGCCCTGTTAAACTAAATACCAATAACTAAAATACTAAATTAATAAATTACTCAAATACTAAAATATTAAGGTACTAAACTATTACAATACTAAAATACTAGAATACGAAA
>OX421449.1:6683098-6695598 GCA_949126865.1 Montipora capitata | reverse complement strand
AGACTGAGGCGCTTCTGTAAAAAACGAATTACAATGCCATCGACCGCTTTAGTTGTCAGACCAACCTGTGGGTAAATAAATTGAAATTCCGAATTTGCCAGCATGGGAAATAAAACTGAGTTTCTTTTGATTATTTTGTTTGACAATGTGGCTTTCTCTTAATTGCTTTATCTCTGAGTGGCTTTTTAAAACTTACGTCATGCTACATAGTCCGGCACAGCCAGTTAAGCGTGTGCACAGCTTCCTCCAAAAGCTTTAACATCCCTTAAATTAAGTATACTGACAATGCACTCTATCCGCGATGTTCAGTTTATTTGAAGCCTCAATTCTTTCTTTCAACTACTCCGCGAATAAAGGCAAATAAATATCCTACTGTCTTTTACGCCTGTTGGTCAGTTTTACCATACACTTCTTGAGCATCACGAATTCAAAGCCTTGTTTCCTTAAATAGTGATAGAGATTTTCAAGGTGACATGCAGTTCCTTAGGGGCTGTCACGGTTATAGGCTTTTAGTTTCTCACTTTACCGCTATAGCGTGCATGACGTACTTTGCTATTAGCTGATGGGGTTTTGTTTTGATAGCTCAAAGAAAGATACCTGAAGTCTTTAGGACAAGGTCACTTGCGGTCGGTAAACATCTGTAGTTGGTTTCCTATAGATCGAGGAAAGATTTCACAAGAAATAAAGAGGCTCAATCTTGAGAACTTTCTAATAACATTTTCATTTGAGAAACATATTCCTTACTGACGCGACGAAATTGCTGACACAATGTTTTGCGCAAGAGAGATAAAACTTATTCAGTGAAGTGTAGTCGACGAAACTTTGGGTGCTTACCATTTAGCCAAAAAATCCGGAAATTTGTGTTTGAGGTCAAATGGAAAGGCTACTTTCTGGAAAATCTTTTCGGAAAATGTGGACAACCTCCAGAGGTAGTCCACTTTTTCCGTTATGAATGGAAATCGGGAACTCTCCTTAAGGCTGGTTTCCATATGATCGCTGATGATCGCGGATCGCAGATTGCAGATCGCAGACGATCGCAAAGAGAGCTGTTTCCATATAATCGCAGACGATCGCAGAGCCGACTGTAGCCATACATTTCGGACAGCGGAAATGTGCTCGCGATTTGTGCTCGCGAGAAAATCGCAGCAAACAACATGGCGGACATCGAGGAGGGAATTTTGCTGCAAGCAAATTTATTTCTTCTTTTAGTCCGGAAGTCACAACATCGTCAGCTTCAAAACCAAAGGAAACATCGGTTTTGGGTTCGAAAAATATTCATGAAGAGACAAGAACTTGGGGCTTTCCACACACTGGTGAGCGAACTTCGTGTTTCTGACAGAGAGCAACGAACATTCGGGCTTTGTTGCCAAGAAGCGTCGAATCATGGGTTAGAATTAAAATTATTATGGGAATGGCCGATACGTTTCTATCGCAGAATTTTGGTGTCCATATGATCGGACGTCTCGCATAAGATAGAACATGGTTCTATCCTGCGATCGCAGGATCGCAGACGATCGCAGAAGTGTATTTCCATATGATCGCAGACGATTGCAGAACGGCTTCTAACATTTGAGAGAATCGTTCCGTTTCCAGGCCCCTTCTCGTAAGATCGAGTAAATATGCAGGATAAAATGACGGGTTGTAAATGGTAAGCGTCATTGTAATCAGGTTGGTCAATAAATTCGGAAAACCCATCCGGATTATTTGGCTAAATGGTAAGCACTCTTTGTCTCTATTATTTAGAGGGTTTATAGTTCGAAATATTAATTCTCGGGATTAGAGCCCGAACACTCGAAATAGTTTCTCCTTTTTTCTCACAAATAAACATCTTCCGATCCCTTCTTATGTAAAGGTTATCGGCCTGAAGCGAGGGGTTATGTGATTTATTCCCCTCGTGAGTCACAACTGTTTATCACTCAAAGTAGTTTTAGCGGCAGCAGGTCAATTGATCTTTCGGAAAACAACTTTGAATCTTTATTTGCGGATGCAGACAAGGAGATAGCAGTTGACAATTTCAATTTACGCACCGAGGATCTGACTTATCCCCCTTGCATACTAACACATAATCCCCTCGCATTTAAATTAGCTGTTCATTAGCCCCGCTCTTCCCTTCAAACAATAAAAGCCAGACCCAGCTTTTCAGACAGTTGATTTGGGGGTTATGTGATATATTCCTCCCTAAAAGAACAAAGGAATCCGAGCTCATGTAAAAATAAATACAGTTACGGTAACCATATCAAGACGAATAGCTTATCATAACCATGCAGAAGTGCGGAGCACGCGCGAATCACGAATCACGAATCACGTATCCAAATTTTGCGTCATCCAGGGCTTGTAATTTATCGGCTATCTGTAAGCTTCTTTGATCATTGATCAATAAGAATGCTTTATTTGTTACCTCTTGTGCACTGAATTACATCTTTTCACTATGTTACCTGAAAATTACATTTCTCTTAGCCAATCGGAATTTTTTCCTTGTATATTATTGGGGACGAAATTTCGCTTGCATGTGAAAGCCAGTGTTGCATGGAACAATTCACGTGCAAACATAAATGAGGTATTCCTGGCTTTGAGATTCGTCCAAAGGCGGCTTCCTTATGACTTGGAATGATGATTTGGTTTGGACGCACGAATCCCACACATTTAATTTTTTGTAAATATAAGCCTAGACTAAGCCTGCACCTTGACAACAATTGACTCAACCTTTATCCCTTCTCAAAGGGTTAATGACATCTTAAAGAAATTCTTAAAGAAATTCCCAACACAAACCAAATTTAGTTAAAATGTCCCTTTGTAACTAGTATATTTCAGCAATGCAAAGAACAAATGGATCGTATCTTTATGTTGGGCATGGAAACAACCCAAACACTACCTTATTCAAAATCGCTCGTGTGAATTTTCACTACTTCTGATCAGTGTATATTCATGTCTTTCCACTCACCTAGCCTCATTGCTCCTGACAGTTTTGCTTGTATTTATCTCAAGACCGCAGATTGATTTAACTTCGTCCAATTTAGTAACAGATGCATGGATTCTTCGTTGCTCAAGAAGACAGTTGCGTCATCAGCATATTGGGTGATGTTTATCTTGTTTTTCCCTGCCCTGATACCATTGGTCAGATTGGTGGTGTTATAACTTTTGAATGCTCTTGCCAACAATTCTATCCCTATGACAAAAAGGATGCCTAAAAGGGGACATTCTTGTCTAACGCCGTGTTGGAGGCTCAGTCAGAAGCCGCGTCCGTTGTTCAGAATACAACTTGGTATCGCGATCTTCTTATAGTTTTGCCTATGCGCGAGCCGTCAATATTTCGTGGTATTGCCGTCTCACTTTTGCGGCCTGCGATTGGTTCTAATGTTGAAATTGACGTCGTTGCACTGAATTGGGTTGCTCACGAACGCAAACAAATACGTTTCGCAGGTAGAAAGAATTGACATTTCGATCAGGCGCGGGTTGATTAGATTACAATTTTATTTATCCTTATAAATGATGGATAGCGATACAAAACTAATTGCGATTTTGAGACGGCAATACCACATTAAATTGACGGCGTTGGGAAAAAATATATTCCGTATTGGGCTCCGTCGCTTCGCGACTCAGCCCAATACGGAATATATTTTCTCCCAACTAGCCGTCAATATAATGTGGTATTGCCGTCTCAAAATCGCAATTTGTTTATAATATTCCTTGATTATCTATAGCATCAAACCAATTGAGTAGAATATCGGATCCAAAATTACAATATAGGCCACTTCGGAAAATGCCATAATATTCTTTGTTTGTCCCCCAGATTTTGCATAAGCATTGATTTTGTTTTCTCATGGGACCATTGTAAGTCCCAATAGAAACTGCAAACAATGCGTATGCAAAATTTGGGGGGACAAAAAAAGAGTATTATGGTATTTTCCGAAGTGGCCTATTGCGAGGCATCTTTAAGACAATTCCACTCTATTAAGTCGGGCGCTTTTTTAAAATCTGGCGATTCCTCTTTGTTTTGTGTATATGGACTTGTCATTGTATTGAGATCAGCTGTATATATCTTTCACCTATGAAACGCTGTTTCATATCGTGTTCCCCTTTATTCAGTATTAGGGAGCTTAAGCAACGACAACGGCGACGGCAACGAGAACGTCATCTCAAAATATAAATTCGCGTTATTGTAATCGCTTCGTTACTATTTCAACTTTTTTAACATGACGGGGGTGTGGTAGTTCTTCAAAAATGACGCTGGTACGAACGGCGTTCAATTTAGGGCAGAAAATGAAAATTTATCCTCAAGTAATGACGTTGTCCATATAAAACCTCAAATTTGGCTATTTCACGTTGTAGTTTTGCTGACGACGGCAAAGAAATGGACAAAAGTGAAAAACGCACGTGCAGGGCGTGCAAAGCTATTGTTTTTTCCTACTAAATATGCAAATTTGTGACGTTCTCGTTGCCGTCGCCGTTGTCGTTGCTTAAGCTCCCTAATTATGGTTTCGGAAGAACCTTTTCGACTATTTGTGCAATTATTTGAGTCAGATTTTACAATATATATTAGGTAATGAGATTGGGTATCTCGTAAAGTCACATGTTTATTTTTTTGGGGGGGGATACGTGTTATGATTCCACATCTTTGGCTGGTGGGAGGTCATCCTTTACGAAACGCTAATTCAATACTGACACAATTTTAACACTGAGTTCTGTAAAGAAGTAAGTAATCATGATATCTGTTGAAATCAATCGTTTTACTGAGTTCAAAATTGTATTATTATAGTTCCGCAAATGTAAAATATGTATGCGAGTCTTTTTTCTACATGGAATAAAATAAAAACTCTAAATTATATGATTGGCCGTAGTCCAGTTGATTCTAAAGAGGAACCATTCACCCCGAACCAGGAAGCATTCAAATAAGCTGACAACGATTTTGCACAATGACTGCTTTTATTTCGCCGAAAAAAAAAGTGATTGCTACACCCGCTACCTATATGGTAACATAACACACTAAAAACACAACAATGTACTGATTCATCATCGAACCCCGATCAAGCTTATGCCTCGTTATCTACTTGTATACGTCAAAGAGCAACCCTTTAATCATCCCTGGTAGGTTATCTGAGGAGACGGAAATCTTGAGATCTGCAAAATTTTCAAGAAATGGAACAAAGCATTATTTCTGATTTTTCTTTGGGTCAGCAACGGATGATTTAATAGAAAATACGGCTATTCAACGACAACATAGTTATTGTTAATTTCAAAATACAGTTATCTGTTTGTTGATTAGCTTGAAATAACTATACCAAGTAAACATTGTGATTCGTTTGGTCAATTAAAATGTCGTCATCGATTGAAGTCATGAGACACTGTTGACGTCATCTCCATGACGTCAACGAGAGCGTGGCCGTTTCTAGAAGCTTTGATTTATTATTAATATCATTATTTTCTGCTTATTACAGCTCGTTAGGTATGAACAATGTGATAACTGCCGTAAGGGAATTGAAAAATTCTCTTCGGGTACTCCGCAAAATTAATCTCCAATTTTGGCCATTTAACGTCGTTTTTTTGAAGGATGAGGGCAAAGAAATTTACCAGAACGTAAAACTCCCGCTCAAGGCGTGCAGAGGCATTGCCTTGCTCATTAAATCTACTGTCTTTTTTGCTTCCTCGTCATCGTCGATGATTCTTATGCTTCGCTTCTATTAAAACTGTCAGCGTTTCATTTTGTAACAGCTAGGGAAGTAATTAAGCATGCTTTGTCCTCTTCAAAGCCCCGAAAATATTAATATTTATGAATGGATGGAAGGATGGACCGTTCGATATGCGAACGCTTGAGTGGAATAAGAGGGTTATATTTGAGAATGGAAGGACGCAGAAGGATAAAACGCGGAAGGTGCTGAAGGGCAGAAACTTACAGCTGATAACCAGGGGAACAAAACAACCAAAGTAGAGTCACAACAGGTCTTTGTCACGGCATTTTTTTTCCACAGGCCAAGCTATTTGTTGGTAATTAATAGGTATCGTTTAAGCCTGGTTTTCAGTAGTGACGCAAGCACAATCGCAAGCAGTATGACTGCTTAGTTCACCGTGAAAACAGGGTTGACGTAAACATAAGGTCAGGCGCACAAGAACAAGAATCAAAATATTTCCTTTTTCTTGAGTTTGCGCTTATGCTTGCGTTCGCTTGCGTTGTGTGAAAACGAAGCACAGCACAAGCACAAGAAAATTTGCTACGTCTGGCCAATCAAAGCACTCGTTCTAGATTCCTCGCGTCTGAGTATTTGAACAAAATGGCGGATGCCGTGGTTGATTTTGATGCTTATGTCGACGTTCGTTTTCACTAGCATAAGATGCTTATGCGCATGCTTGTGCTTGTGTTTGTGCTTGTGCTTGCGTCGCTGGTGAAAACCAGGCTAAAGAAACCGTGGAATGCGAGAATTTGGAAGGTCTTTTAAAATGGTGGGAAGATCTTTCCGGGGGTAAGGGAGCAAACATCAACGAGATAAAATGAAAGGTGGACAAAGAAATAGTTGGACGAAGCTGTAATAGTTGCATGTCTGTACCTTTAGCTCTGCTGTTTAGCCCCTACGTTTTGAGGGAAGAGTCCTATAATGTTTCCAGCGGGATAATAACGAGCAACAATGTAAGTCTGCTTTGATATCCCTGATCCTTTGGACACTTGCGCTACACCCACGGCTGAGGTAGATTTCCAAACGACCTATAGCCGTGGAGGAGAACAAACAGGCCTTTTCAGCTGTATGAAGCTACTTAGAAATAAAATCAACTAATATAGAATTACAAGCCAACGGTGAAGACCAATTCGCTTTGTAAGAGCTGACATGGCGAATGGATGAACTGATGAACTGAATACGTACTTAGATTGTCTGTGGTTTTAGACCTCGATAATGTGCTTGGGTTACCTGTGGTTATTAGCTTCAGTTCAAACACGAAAAGAAAGATGAACCGGCAAGAACGAAGTCCAAGAGGGTAATAATATAGCTAACGATTTGCCCTCCTTCAAAAACATGACAGCTCACAGTAAATGCCAATCACATCGGTAGATGTAATATCTGTTTGATATTCTAAGGAACGAATCAACACTTTCGTGCATATTGCACTCAGGCTTAGACCCATTCAGACTATGTGTCAGGGAACGGGCACTAGTAAAGTAAAGGTAAAGGTACACGTTATTTAACGTCGGAAGTTCCTTTCCTCTCTAGAGAGTACTCTCCCAGGAAGCCGACGGTGCGCTCATTTTACCCCACTCTTTCCATCAGTGCTCCGTTTTAAGGGTATTTAAAGTGGTACTACGACCAAAAAAAACTTTTGTTTTTCCTTTGGATTTCAAAACTATGTTAACTAAACACTAACTCACCCAAGTTTTAAGTTTTGATTTTAAAAAAAAAAACACCTGTTTATTTTAGCTGGAATTTTCTTATTTATTGGTCCGCCATTACTAACTTTAAAATCTTGAGAGAGCTGGGTCGAGGAGAAAATGACGTCAAACACTCACTAGTTTAAGAATGCAATGCGTGTGTACGCGGCTTAATTAATATGCAGCACCGGAGTTTCGGGCTTTCAGACTCTTCAACCTGTGTTTTGCATATATAATAAAGTGCGTTTACACGCTGAAATTTTAAGCTGGTGAGTAAATGACGTCATTTTCTCTAGATCCAACCCTCTGAGGTCCAATCGGCCAGTTTTGAACGTGAGTAATGGCGGACCATGAAATCCAAAACTTACACTCAAAAGAAACAGCTTTTGGATAAAACTCAAAGCTCAAAATTTTGCCATTTAGGTGTTAAGCGAACACGCTTTCAAAATCTGAAGAAAAAAAGGAAATGATTTTTTGATCATAGTACCACTTTAAAGCTACTTAGACTACACTGAAAGGAAAGAAGTCGAAACAAGGATGTGAGATCCGGGGATCGAACTCGGGACCTTATGCACCAAGGCCGCGCACTAACCGACTGTGCCACCCTTGTTGGTGCCCAAGCATGCAAATATTTAAACACGGTGCCCGGGAACTGGCACTAACTCGAATGGTAGCACTCGGGCAACCCTTTCCAGGAACGGGAACTTGTCCAAACACACTTTCGTCAGTTCCCACGCCTTTTCCCATGCTTCCCTGCGATGCGGTCACTATAATGGTGGCAGAAATTTGAGCTTTTATAGAAGAAAACAATCATCAAAAGGAAGCAGGCCGCAAAACATATACACACTTAAACAGAGTAAACAACGATACACGAATTGCACATGGCAAACACATATTCCGAGCTTCGAACGATATGTTGGGCACCACTGAAGCTTTTTGCACGAGTGTGAACATAGTCGTTCCATGCAGAAAACGTCCATTTTTGTGTCCACGCACGGTGCCATACAACGGGCACTGATTGCATGACATGTTAACAATCTTGTAACGCGAGGCTCAATGTAATTTAAAATGCACTACCTGTGTAAAGTGTCCTGTTTGGGGTGCGAATCCAGGGTTGTCATAGTCATACAATGGTTCCTCGTTATCATACCTGAAAATACATATGGGTTATTGACCAAGCGAGAGATCAAGATGGCTGGATAATGGTCAAGTTCTTTTTTCGCGTGTTTAACAAAAAAAGCCTAAAACAAATTAGGGTCTGGGGCCCGTTTCTCGAAAGTCCCGAAACTTTACGGGCCATTTTCGGGTGTCACAATTCCCTTTGTATCTCAAGAACGCAGAGGATTTAAGTCATCAAACTTCACAGACATTTTTCTTTTAGTTGGCTTGAGAACATGTTAAAAGATCGGCTTTCGAAAACAAGCAGTTGGCAGTTTCACAAATGGCTTTTCGGGCCCGAAAAGTTTTCGGGACTTTCGAGAAACGGGCCCCAGGTCGGGATTAGTTTTGGTTATTATACATGGATATCAATTGATCATGACATATTATACAAGAGTAAACAACGAAAACAATGAGGTTGGGTCTAACCGGTTCGACGTTGTAGATGGGTGATAACGACACAGGACGTTTGACCAGGAGGGTCCGAGTTTGAGTACAGGTAAGCGCATAGTACAATTCTTCGTGTATGAATACAGAAACCGATAAGATGATAACAAACATTTAAGAAGATGTAAGTATGAAACAAAAAATCATATATCCACTAAAAACTGAAAATGGAGAATCACCTTATTTAACTATGTTAGATTTAATTGTGTCTGTATATATGAAGTTCACGTGTATGTGTATGTTAAAATAAAATTTGCTCCAAATATCGCCAATTTAACCGAGGCAAAAACGGGTTAAACCTGAGACTGGATATGACCTAAAATACACACAGAGTTTTTTTTTTCAAGGAATGTTTCTTTCTCAAGTCTTGAAAATTCAAAACTCGTGGCCGTTTATTTGTCAACTTGTACCAGTCAGAGGGAATCATGTCGAGCAGATAAGGGAAATGCTGAAGTCATCATTCCTTCTGTACTCTCCTGCAAGGACGGTTTTTATGAGATCAATCAACTTACCATCCTTTCAATGCATCCGTACAATCTACATCATTGTTCCCCTGAAACCACGCGAGGTTTTCGCCCTCTTTCAACTGAGCGAGGCTTGGGTCATGTTGAAATTGGCCGGTCGCTGCCAAATTGTTAGCCCACACCTGAGCATGCGCGACTAATGTATCATTCCAGATCAAAGGATTTGCACCATGGATAGTCCGTCTATCGTTGTGTTCTTTAAGGCAATCATTTTCTGAAAATTCAGAAAGGAACAGCGAGAGATGTTTACTTATGAAAAAATGTTATCAATTAAAATAATGGCTTACCAGCTGGAGTTGGAGTAGGAGAGGTCATTGTGGTTTGAACGGTTGTGCTTGATTCTGTTGTGGTTACAGGGTTGAGGGTGGTGGTCAGTCCGCCTGTAGTTACGGGGTTAGATGTGGTAACTGGTCCGGCTGTAGTTGGAGGGCTAGATGTGGTGCTTGGTTGGCCAGTGGTTGTAGATTTGGATGTCGTACTTGGATTAGCTGTGGTTGCAGGGCTTGATGATGTATCTGGTTTCGCTGTTGTTGTAGGGTTGGATGTTTTGCTTGGTTTGCTTGGAGTTGTAAGACTGGCTGTCGTGCTTGGTTTACCTGTAGTTGCAGGGCTGGATGTTGTGCTTGGTGTGCCTGTAGTTGTAGGGTTAGAAGTTGTGCCTGGGCTGCCTGTGGTTGTAGGGTTGGATGTTGTGCTTGGTTTTCCTGTGGTTGAGGGATTGGTTGTCGTGCTTGGTTTGACTGTAGTTGTAGGGTTGGAAGTTGTGCTTGGGCTGCCTGTGGTTGTAGGGTTGGATGTTGTGCTTGGTTTTCATGTGGTTGAGGGATTGGTGGATGGAACAAATGTACTTGAAGGTGGTGAAGTTGTAGTTGACTCTATATAGGCAATAACACTTTTTTATTACAACTATGCCATCCTTCAATATTTCAGTCCTTGCAGTATGTTTTATGATGTCACTTTAGTGTTAGTGTAATACCCTTACGAACGGCTAATAATTAACAATTATTCCACGAGCGTGCGTTGGATATGAGATGGAAAATAGCTAACGAAGCGCGTAACGCGGAGTTGGCTAAAACTGTTGCAGGTAAAATCCGGTCTCAGGTTGAATCCGTTTTAACCTATAGGTTAAATCGGGGATCCTAATTTTACTTCCGTGCATACGGAACCTTCGACCGTCCGCCGTGCGCGAGGCAGTCAAGACTGTGCTATCCAGCCAATCTTATTCCCTTTCACCGGAAATGGTGCATTACTGTGCGTAAATGACGTTGTTAATTGTCGACCTACCCAGTCGAAAGGACGCTATCAAAGTCTTTTTTCGCGAAGTTAACACAAAGGTGTTATTGGCTTGCCAATAAAAAATTTATGCATCTCAATAATTAAAATTTATAATGCATGCATAATTATGCACTCAGCAAAGTGTGATGTGGTCATTCCTGGGGAGGAGAAATTATCAAGTATCCCCTATAGGGAATTTGTTACATTCTGAGAAAGCGCGGTAAATATTCATTCGCTTTTCAAACTCGACTGATCATAAATAAATATTACATTTTCAATACAGTTTTGATGTCTTCTTAAGGCGCCTGCAAAAGAGGAAACATTGTTGCGAAAACGTTGTTTCCCGAAAAGTTTCCTCGGCGTGCAAATGAAGGAACATTTGCTGAGAAAGCAAAGCATCCGCAACAAATGTTTCCTGGGATC
Source organism: Montipora capitata (assembly GCA_949126865.1). Lineage (NCBI taxonomy): Eukaryota > Metazoa > Cnidaria > Anthozoa > Scleractinia > Acroporidae > Montipora > Montipora capitata. Next base: position 6,684,420 of record OX421449.1, on the reverse strand, counting down.
GCAAACGGGAAAAAGTTTGATTCTGCAACATTATTTCCGCAACATTGTTTCCGTATGCGTATGCGTTTTCGTATGCGTATGCGTTTCTGTATGCGGCGCCTTTACACTTTATTCGAAAATACTAGACTGAATTCGTCTTAAAATTGTTAGAAAAAGTACAAATAACAGCCAAAGCACAACAGCTGACGTTCGCTCGCTGGCAACCCAGTTTTGGAGCCAAAGTTTGTTGACAAAAAAGTTGCCACAAAATCTTTTAAATGGTTTTCTGGCTCAAGTGTATTAAGGCTTGACCAATCTAATTATTATGCATATTTTTATTTGAAGTAAAGCATTTGTCCAATGTCTATGAAACTTAGCAGAAAGTTTTTTATCGGTGCTGTTATTGATTTGCCAAAATATTTTGCATCGCATTTTGGTCACGTGACCCTAAAACAACGTTTATATCCTTTACTCAAAAATGGGGAACATTTATACTTCAAAATTTTGAAAACGTTTGGCATTAATTTAACACGTTTAGTACAACTCTGCCTATCGAATGCCGCCTTTTAATGTGGTACTCCGTTTTTACCTTTTAAGATATTTGGATGTTTATCATGTCACGTGACCTATTTTCCTCAATTGTTCATTGCTCTTAACAGGTGGATATGATTGAAAGGCAGCATGACAAAGCCCTTAGAAGGGGTCATCGAATAATCAAGACACAAGATTGATATAATGTGGCTGAATGTTCCCCATTTTTGAGTGAAAAATATAACTGTTATAAGTCGATTTCGGGTCACGTGACAAGAATGTAGTACGGGACATTTTGGAAAAGTTATAACAATACCGATAACTAACTGCCTGCCAAGTTTCATAGGCCCTGGACAAATGCTTTCCCTTCAAATAAAAATATGCATAATAATTAGGCTGGTCAAGCCTTAATACACTTGAGGGCCGAGGGCCCTTTAATTGCGAACAATTGACGTGACGTCGGATAGCATAGTTTTTCCCGCAGCCTGAATTCTGATTGGTCAATTTAAATTTCATTAGCTCTCGCCGTATGCACGGTACTAGAACTCGGACCCTCCAGATCTATAGTCTTATGTCTTCACCACTACACTACAACGACCGTGAACGTGCTCAACCCAATACAGTTCTTTTTATTGTTGACTTTTGTATAATAAGTCAATTGATATTCGTGTATTATAACTAAAACTAATCCAAACCTGAACCTGATAACGGATTTTACCGGCAACATAACCAGTCTCATCCAATAAGTGCGAACTGGAGTAAGTCTTTTATTCAGAAAGATGTTGCCTCCATTTTTACACTGAACCACCGAC
>OX421449.1:6678098-6680598 GCA_949126865.1 Montipora capitata | reverse complement strand
CGGCTGCCAGGCTGCGAAGGAGACTATTTACCCCCGACTTGACTTACAAACTCTTTATTACGCCTTCTTGAGCCTTAGGGGCTCTTAATATGGCATTGCGTATAAGCATTACTTTTACTTACTTCTACAGAAGCCACACGATGCTTGACAGTTCGACCACATGTAGTAATAATAGTAATTTCCTGGGTGACAATAACCCACTGACGCCCAATGCGAGCAGTGGTAGTGCGAGTCTAATCGATCGACGCATGCTATATGAAAAGTAAAGCGAACAAGAGAGTTTCGTGGTGAGAGATCTATTCTCGTCGCAAATTTGTAAATGACATCCTTAAACAGTGCGAAAGAGAAATGTGGACAGATCCCTTCAATAGCAATGCACGGCACGCAGTACACGGCAATGGCAATGACTCTCTCTTTTGAACTAATTCGGAAGTGTTAATTAAGCGGTATGTGTCAATGTCATATCTTTGTAATGCTACGATTTTTTCAATGTTACCACACCTTCGTAAACTTCGCCATGTTCATTTATGATTTTAAAAAGCCAAGATGAGTTGAGCTGCATGTTCACCCCCCTCCCCCTACCGGCTCGGCCTCAAGCCCACTCCTCTTTCTTCGAGTCTGCAAACTTGCTCAATGCTAATGGGAGACAAAATAACTACATTGACAAAACATACTCTGATCTACTGTTTAAAGATCGACAAGAAGGGGGAGCTGATTATAAGTCTACCACCTTCCTCTTGTTATTCATAAAGAAATAATGATAACATAAGTTAACAAAAACAATAATGTAAAGGTGTTATGGGACTTCCGAATTCAAACAGAACATCAAATTGAGCATAATAGACCTGATGTAGTTGTTCTTGATAAGATAGAAAGATCATGTTATGTGATAGATGTCGCGTGCCCTTTTGGTACACGAGTGCTGGAAAAAGAACAAGAGAAAATGGAAAAATACCAAGAATTAAAAAGAGAGATTGGGAAAATCTGGAGCTGCCGAAAAGTAATTGTCTTACCAATTGTCATTGGTGCACTAGAGACGTTCAGCAAAAATTTGAAAACATCATTGAAGAAAATTGTACTAGATTGCACGTTATTACTACAAATTAAAAAGCCTCCTTGTTGGGAACGGCAAGAATCTTGAGAAGAACACTAGACACCTAAGGCCATAGGTCGTGGCTTGATGCCTAGTTTACAAACCACGTTAACAACATATCGTGTGAATGAACGAAATAATAATAATAATAATAATAATAATATAATATAGTATTGAAATAATAATAATAATAATAATAATATAATATAGTATTGAAATAATAATAATCATAATAATAAACATTTATAGAGCTCTAACTCCGTGTAGCTGGTTTTCAACCAATCTCTAGAGACACAGATACCAATGTTGCAATGTGCAATACACCTTATTCCAAAATGGCCGCTGATTTATGCCCATTGTTGCCTCGTTCAAGAGAAAATATTCTTTTGAATTTTAAGCTTAAGAACGAGGCATCCAGGGCTAGTTTGAATAAAAACAAAAGAATATTTAAAAAGCGGCCATTTTGGAATAAGGTGTATTGCTGGTGGACGAACAAAAGGGGCTAATGAGAAATATTTTGTTTTCGTCCACCAACATGGCGGTGATGACGTCACGTGAAAACCACCTATAGCGATGTATAAAACTCAAGACAAACATGACATCTTTCAGTCATAAAATCCTCGGTCGGAAAGCAAAAATTACAGCAAAATTTGTGATAAGCCCAATTGTTTCTACCTGATATTTACAAAAGCAAATACGTACCGCATATTTGGCAAGTAAGTGGACAGAAGGCTTTCATCATATTGAATTTGTAGTTTCCTTCTTCGCAGTACCCTAAATTTTTCCAATGGTAACAACTCTGATGGTCTGCACATCCTTTCTCTGTGAGATGATACGGAATAAATTTGTTTAGAAGAAAGGAAAATACAGTTTTTACCATTCCTAAGGTATCGCACGACCCGACATGAAAAACCCGTCCGAAGACACAAAAAAGCCACCACACGAGTAATCTTTCATTTCACTGTTTCTTTATTTAGCAAACACAATACGTAATTTGGCCTAGTCGTGGCCGAATTTCAAAGGAACCTGTACGATCCTGAGACAAGAAAACAAACAACATAGCGAGCAACATTATTCAAACTGCTCGATGATCGTCAATCAATCAATCAATCAATCAACTTTATTTAAAACCCGGTAAATGGCTCAGCAAGCTGGTTTTCAGACATGCCGTGTAAGAATTACAAAATATAAATGCTAAAATATTACAAGAATTACAAATAATTAGGCCTAAGGTTAGCTTTTATGAATGTTTAGGGTACTTTCTGTATTGGTGAAACAATGACCTGCAACCCGCGACCTGCGACCTGCGACCTGCAAATTAGACCCGCCGCCTGGAGATACGTCGGAAAGTTCTTATTGAATACTTTAAACATCGTAATTAACAAGTGCCTTTTCTCTTTCTTCTAA
>OX421449.1:6660598-6663098 GCA_949126865.1 Montipora capitata | reverse complement strand
GTTAACTCAGTGTAATTTACTCACAGAATTCTCGGTTTTGATTGGCTAATAAACAATAGGGTTTCGTAAGAACAAATCAAATCTTTTGTTTTGGTGGCGTGAACCTTGAACCTGAACTTGCTCTGTAGTTTTGTTATGTATATTATCAGAAACCCATAAGGGTTGAAACGTGTATAACGCGCGTTCACAGCTTCCGAATATTCAGTGCTAAGTACCATTTTTGGAAACCTCTCGCTCCAGTTAATTTCGCACGAGAACATTGGTGGTATTGTGTCACGGTGTTCTTGCGAACTGATTGGTTGAATGTTTCTCTCTTGTTGTTCCAAATATGGTACTTAGCAAATTGAATATTCAGAAGCTTGTTTCCCAGCACACAAGGGGCCGTTACACGTTTAATTCAACCCTTATGGGTTTCTGATATTATTAAAAACGAATCATACGCCTTTTCTCGCCATACGGGATCATGCAATTTTGATACTTCTTGAAAAACCCACTCGTGCAAATTATTTCCAAATTGAACTCGAAGATGCAAATTGTACTCTGTTCAGTCCTATTACCATTACTAATCAGTTAGTTTGGCCATCCAGCTTTGACCTTTCGAGTTACGTCCACGAATGCCTGTAACTCGATGTAATCCAATACAAAGTGTCGCGTTAAGACTGAGCATTTGCTCCTTTTCTTCGGCAACGAAGTAAGCACTAGAAAATGATTTGACTAGGGTGATTGCAGCTGTTTATCTTTACTTGACGAGCAGATCAGAGCTTAGAGGACACATTGTAACATAAATTTATCGATTCATTCCTAACAAGACTGATATAGAGCTTAGGAGAGTAAATCGAAATTTTGTGGCAGGCCCCGCCCGCATGCATGCATATGGTCAGCTTTGAAACCTTCAAATATCGGTGACAAAAAGAAATAATGCCTTCAAGAAAACTAGACATGCACTTACATTTTCTCTGCACATTTTCCCCATATTGCCCAACAATATTTCCCGCCGGAAAATATCGAGCCACAATGTATGTAACCATATAGCCATCTGAGCCCCTTTTCGCTGCAAGAGCCACTCCAAGCTTGGTTGTTGATTTCCAAACAACCTGCAATAAGTCATTCAATTTTCTTCAAATATACTCGAAGAAACTTCCATGTTACTAATTTTTCCCCTTGAGTAGAAGCTGTCACTAATTCTCTTTCAGTTCAAATTTGCCAACATTTCATCAATTGGTGGTTGTCAAAAAATAACCGTCCGAGAAAATTCTCTGGGCTGATTGGCTGCGGTTGAAGTGATTATCACCAGATAAACACGTAAGCGATTTTTTTTTCAAAATGGCCGCAAGCCGTTTTGTCAAGGTGACAGACGAAGAAATAGTTTGTAAGAAAATGCATATTTTTTCAAATGATCACCTATGATTTTACACTAAGCAATTATTCACCTCAGGCTTGGTGAATATCGGGGAATAAAAACCTTGACTTCGTCTCGGTTTTTACAGGTGGTTTTCACGTGACGTCATCGCCGCCATGTTGGCGGACGAGAACAAAAGATCTCTCATTAGCTTCTTTTGTTCGTCCACCAGAAGTCGTACATTTCACTATTGTTATTGGTGTCTCCAGAGGTTGGTTGAAAACGTCCTATTCACTGATATTCACCTCGCCTTCGGCGAATAATTGTTCAGTAAAAATAAAGACAGATGATTTTTATTAAAAGCAAATATCGCTTACGATCTTTGCCGAAAATGAACATAGCTGCAAGGAAACGGCTAGCTAACAGGTTTCTATACCTCTCTATAACGTACAAACCATTACAGGGTAGATAGATCTGTGTTTTACTAACGTGCCAGCCACTGGAGAAAAAGAACATTTTCTCTTTCTCTCTAGCTACTGTTGTTGCCACCATTAATTTTTTCATGAACTTTTCATTCCTCTCGTGATTACTTTTGTTCGTGGCCTCAATTTTTGTAGTCAGTTTCCATTTCCATGCTGTCTTAGAAGGCTTCATTTTTTTAGTGTTGTGGGCAATTTGGTGCTTCACTGTTAAAATAACTTATTTTCTTATTTACCTCCGTTTCAAATTCACCACTCCGGTTCTTTTTCCGGTTTCCCACTCATAGATATATATTATCATAACTTACCTGCGTAAAGTGACCTGTTTTGAGTGAAAACCCAGGATTGTCGTAGTTGTACAATCCTTCCTCGTCGTCGTACCTTTTGAAGTAAAATTTCAAATAATTTTATTTGTCTCTGCGTCGGACTCCCTTTTCCGTTTCAGTTATCTTTATCGCAACCAGTCAGAAATAATCATATTCCAATATGGCATCGAATTACTGAAGTTTTGCTCAGAAATAATAAAGAATTAGCTGCTAACTTTAAATACTCCTAAACGTGAGTTCTAGTAGACTTACCCGGAACTTCTTAATTAAAGTGCCCCTCTGACCAAAAAATCAATGCTTATTTTTCTTTGGATTTCAGAACTAATGTTAACTAAACACTAATCGACCTAAGTTTT
>OX421449.1:6643098-6655598 GCA_949126865.1 Montipora capitata | reverse complement strand
CAATGCGCGGCACTCCTCTCTGTTATAAATGTACAGTGTCATTCAGTGCAAGCAAACACATCCAATACTACCACACTGATTCGGACCGTAAATTATTATACGCACGTTCATATATTTAACAATTATCCTTCGAAATCGCGCGGAATATTGCCTGATACTTAGCCGACGAGGCCGTAGGCCGAGTTGGCTAAAATCAAGCGATATTCCGCAAGATTGAGCAGGATAATTGTTTTATTGTTCAACACATTGATGACAAAGCACAATTTTCTACGTTTATTGGGAAAAAAGCTGGAAAAACTACGCGACACACAAAATTACGCATATCGCAGGATATCTGTTGAGTACGCACGACGAATATTGACCGCGCTATGACCATATTTGGACATTGTCACAAGTGTTGAATAATAATTAACAATTATTCGCCGGAGGCGAAGTGAATATTGGTGGATATTTACCGAGACGTAGTCGAGGTAAATATTCCCCAATATTTACTGAGCCTGAGGCGAATAAAACCATATATAAGAATAAACCATATATAACCAGGAGGCCTTACATAGGCGTACGAGCACCTTCGAACTTGGGGAGGGGGGCTGGGGATGATTTTCTTGCCCGAACAAAAATACGCAATCGGCCCGAAAGCCCGAGGATTGAAATCGGGATGCAAACACAGACTTTCACCATTTTCGCATCTAATGAAACTGCTATCATTGAAAAAATAGTTAAATTGAAAGCTTGCATACTCAATTCTATCAACAGTCTCAATGTAATCTAAAACGGATTAAAAGAAAAGGTCCTCCCTGCAATGGCGTTGTAATCGATATCACGCTATTCCGATTTTCTCATTCAAAGGAAAAATTGTTGTTACTGCGTGACATCGGTGAAAACTAAACAGGTCCATTAAAAACCGGGTATTCCGCCTTTTAGCATGTTGAAGTACAGTATGTGAACATCGAACAAAATTATAAAAACTACACCGATGAATAAATATGATTATTATATGGCTTGTGTTTGTAGCCGATATAACGCGCCCTCGGTCGTTTTTGTAAGGACCTCGCTGCGCTCGGTCCGTACTATCACGACCTCGGGCCAATATTCCCCAGAACGGCCCTCGCGCTCGGTTAGTAAGAGGTTAGTTAGAAGGTTGTCGTTTTTGTAAGGACCTCGCTGCGCTCGGTCCGTACTATCACGACCTCGGGCCAATATTCCCCAGAACGGCCCTCGCGCTCGGTTAGTAAGAAGTTAATAATGATGAGATAATGTTACTGTAACGCTAATATTAGAATGTAAAAAAGTCAGTTCCGGGAGTCTTTACCAGATACCACATATCATTTCATTTAGGGGCAATAAAGGCTAATAGAATCGAATCGAATAGAATAAAGAGGCCCTGACAGGGGGAGGGGTGGGGGGTCCCGTGTCGCTTGTCTGAATTTTAAAATCACTCGTGTCGGGGTTTAATCGGTTCATTCTCGGCCTTGACGCCACTGTCGGAATTTTGCTGGGAAAGGATGTCTTTTGTCGGAATTTCATTTTATGCGCTGTCGCTACTTTTTGGACCATGTCGCTTGTCGGAATTTACCATGTCAGGGCCTCAATAAACAAATTACTTAATGGTATTTGTGTAGTATTTACCCTTCGCCTCGTCTACGGGCGAGTTACTAAAACATGAAACGACCTAAAACTACCTAAAACCACCTACTTACTTAACTCCCACGAGCCTATAGCTAGAAGGACAACCAGGCCGGCACTTATCTCCGGTTTCTGTAGCATGAAGCGACTGGGAGTATTTCTACTCCCCCCTGGATCAGATGCTAGTCCATCGCAGGGTTACCCCCAGCATTACATTCCCCGGTACCCATTTATACACCTGGGTGGAGAGAGGCACCGTGAGAGTAAGGTGTCTTGCCCAAGAACACAACATAATGTCCCCGGCCAGGACCCGAGCCCGGACCACTCGATCCGGACTCGAGCCCACTAACCATGAGGCCACCGCACCTCCCACCTACAACCACCTATAACCACCTCAAAACAAAAAATGAAACCATCTACAACCACCTCAAAAATATATACAACAACTCACAAAGGATCGAATACCATCTCAAACAAGCCACAGATGTCTAAAATAAGCGACACTACAATATGTGTTCACCATTTAGCCAAAAATTCCGGATCATGGGAATGATCGTGGCATAAAGGTGAGTGATTTTCCGAATTTGTTGAAAAACCAACCGGATGAGAATGACGTTTTACCCTGCATTCTATCCAGTAAACCGCGCTAAAATCAAGAGAAAGGGCCTGGAAATGGCACCATTCGTTCAAACTGCATGCTGTATAAGTGCACCCACGGTGGCGTTCGTCTTTAAAGAACCTTACTCACCCACTTTACATTGCTTGCCCACATTACTTCAGTCACCATTTTCAGGGCCCCCGAAACTCTGATTTCTATCACTGTGTAAAGTAATCTGTTTCCATCGGACATGAAATGGGCTATACAATTCTGTTTTCCATTGGCAAAAAGGCTATGTTTATTAGCATTTGAGTTTCTAACATTATTTATGTATGGCTTGCTCTTCGCAACATGTTCAGTATCGAGTGGAAAAGGAATCGTTATTGAACAATCTGATCTTAGAATGACTTCGATGAGTACCGAAATAGGGAATTCCTCGATTAACGGCTGGAACGATCAGAATGAATGCATTATCATTTCTGAAAATGAAAAAATAACTTTTTCGACTACATTGTAAGGAATCACGAACAGCAAATCCACCGCCGCATTCGTGCTGCCGGCACTGAACAAAGAGGCAAGGCAAGTCTTCGGCAAACATTTGAATACTGATCTCCATCACAATCAGTAAAAAGCCTTTACCCATACGCCGAATTCTTAAAGGAAACCTCCACTAAAACAAGAATACAACTTCAAAATATTTAACATAATGTTTACAATCAAAATTGTTCAAACGTTTTCTAATGGAATCGTTTTTATCCGAAATAAATGAATTTCTAAAACGCTTGTTTTGGTTTTCAACTTTCCTGGGCGCCGCCATCTTGAATAATTGTGACGTGTTATGGTTGCTCTTTTGTATTTGCACAAAAAGCTTTTGTTTTAAAACAATAGGGCAACCATGACACGTCACAATTATTAAGATGGCGGCGCCCGGGAAATTTAAAAACCAAAACAAGCGTTTTTGAAATTCATTTATTTCGGATACAAACGATTCCATTGGAAAACGTTCGAACAATTTTGATTGAGAGCATTATGTTAACTATTTTAAAGATATATTCCTGTTTTAGTGGAGGTTCCCTTTAAAGAGCAGCCAACCTGGGTCGAGTTAGCGGCCAGACATGATATCGAGGCGTTTTAGGATAAACACGCAGTATTTTTGAGGAGGGAAGGAGAAAATGAACGATCTACGTGCGGAAAATTACATTCCCGGTTCTTCTTTAAGTGCCAGAAGGTCATCGGTATTAAAACATGATGAGCTACTGTTTTGGCTGAAATGTGGGAACGATTCTGCTTAAAGCTCAAATTGTACAGATTGTTCGATCCGGCTTGTCATAATTGTGTAAAATCAAGTTTTGAAGAAATTAAAAAGAGCTTTTGTTTTTCTTTTTGTTGCTATTGCCTTTTTAAGAGTCGAAGAATACATCATTCACGGGAAAGTTAGACAGTTTTCTTATCCGAAGTTGTTGTGCAAAGAGCGAAAATTTGCCAAGCAGGGTGCGAGTGGTGCTGTTGTTGATTCTCTGGTGAATACTCTGGCGAGGTTTCTTAAACAAAACTGAGGCAAATTTTTCCGAAACCTTAAAGTATTAGGTGCTCTCTGGTAGGGAAAATGTCGATTCAGAGTCGAGCACTCTAACCATGAGGCCACCTTAGCAACGACAACGGCGACGGCAAGGAGAACGTCACAAATTTGCATAGTCGGTGGGAAAAAACAATAGCTTTGCACGCCCTGCACGTGCGTTTTTCATTTTTGTCCATTTCTTTGCCGTCGTCAGCAAAGGAACAACGTGAAATTACCAAGTTTGAGGTGTTATGGAGAACGTCAGCACCTGGAGATAAATTTTCATTTTTCTTCCCTAAATTAACCGCCGCTCGTAACGGTTTCATTCCAGAGGGACTGAAACACCTTTGTCATATTAAAAAGGCTTGGAATAGTCGCGAAGTGATCGCAATAACGTGAATTTATGTTTTTACATGACGTTCTCGTTACCGTTCCCGTCGTCGTTGCTAAAGCTCCCTAGTTATTCTGATATCCTGACTGATATTCAGTACGTTTCAAAACGATATCGTTGTGTAATGAGGCAAATATTGTAAGTGTCCTTGCATGCTCTTACACATACCTTGGCAACGTTCACAGCTGGCGTGGCAATTTGTGTACACATAATTGTAGTATTGGTGCGAGGAATCGCAGTATCCATTTGCTTTATAGACAGGACAAAACTCGATCTTGTCTTCACACACTACAAAAAAAAAAAAAACGAAAAACTCGATCATAAACTAAATTGTCATTCTCAAGAGACAAAAGTGAATTTTATATCAGTCAACTACTCTTTAATGCCATGTATTTACTTACCATCTCTTTTATCTGCTTGGAATTCCCTGTTCAAAGCAGCCTCGTCAGAAAAATACGGCACAGGAAATTTCCGTCCAGTGTGGGCTGCAAAACAGCTACCGTGAAAGATCATAACGATCATTAAAAATGGACCAACGATCGGCATCTTCGTTGATGTTGATGCTGAAGTCTGGATTCGTTGTGCAAAAACCTAAAAATACGAAAGTGGTTATAGAACACCAAGTTTTAAATCGAGATTATTCCGCTGCATATTTTGAGCCAAGAGTAGGCAACCGGAAGTGGAAGGTTTTCCCTTTTAACTTGTCTTGTCTTGGAAACTAAACACTATAAAGGCCTTTTTCTCAAAAACTAGTCGTACAATCCCACTTCAAAATTTCAGGATTTCTTTACCAAGCAAAAAACTATTATGTCTTGAAATAAGTAGTTAAATCTGTCAGAAAGTTTTTCACAAATGGCAAAAACGTCGATTGTCGTCTATTTTGATGATAACTGAAAAACTGCCAATAGATCTTTTTCTTCACATTGTTTACTAATTCCCAAATTTTTAACTCTGGTCGAACGAACAGGTTTTGAGAAAAAAGGCCTTTGAAATGGGCCTCGTTCCCAGGACTTTTTCCCTAGAAAAGCCCTGGGAACGAGGTTGTGAAATGTATAGTTTCCAGTCCCCCCTCCAGGAGATGTGTCACTATATTTAGCATTTTCTCCTGATTTGCATTTATTTGTTAGGTGAAATTACATTTTGCATCAATTGCAGAGACTAACACTTTAGAAGAGACATCCTATTTCTATAATTTTAAAGATTTCAAAATCTTGATCTTTTTCTTCAGAAAACTGTAGTAAGCCATCTTAAGCTTCCTAACGCGGCGTACATAACCTACTTAACATTAACGGAGCAAAAGTGACCACGTGACCATGATTTTTCCGCCATTTTTCAAGTTTGGCGGTTGCCCCTTGCCGTTTCTTCGCGAATGTAGGCATCTTTACGTTTGCCGTGAACGTGAAAATTGCCGTATCTACAAGGAATTTCCCCTACATAACGAGTTATTTGTCAAAAAAAGAGCCCCAAAACCATTTTCCCTTAAGTCAAACAAGGAAAAATTAAGTCTTTTTTTTTTTGTGGTTATAGATCGTCCATAAGTGACTTTATGTTGACTCGATCACGAAACGGCTTCCTCGAAACCTTGAATTTTTTTCAGCGTCTTTTTCTACAAACAGTGTTTTACGAAGACTCCGCGTTTTGTTTTTTTAACTAAATACTCAAGATTAACAGAGTCCATTCCGAGTTGCTGTCAATCACGCCAAGCTAAAGTCATAAGCCTTACTCCATTTTACGTGAAACGCAAAGGCAAGCCTACCTTTACCGTTTCACGTAGACTCTCTATTACAAGTGTACATGAAGCGGCAAGCGACAGCTGGCAGCTGTTTGTCACTAAAGCATGAAATTTATCTCAAAACTTATTTAATATTGTCGCTATCTTTTGAGAACTTGCTCAATGTCTGGAGCTAAAAAGAGAGAACTCAGATAAAATCAAACGAATTTCTTGAACTTTGGCTAAGGGTAAATTTCACCTGATGATTAGACTGCTTGCAGCCTACATTTTCTCTTAAAATTGAGCTCCGACGAGTGGGGCGATACCGAACGATAGAGAGTGAGTCACACTCGAGAATATGTGCAAGTGCAAGGAAGGATTACGTTTTTACAAACGTTGGCCGTGTAGCACTTAAATTTGAACAGACTTAACTGATTAGAGTGTAATGTGAAGTGCTAAGTATCTACCCCATATGCACCATGTGAGGGTTAGCCCTACTGATGGAAATGGGACCACACAAGGACAGAGAAAAACTCTGACCAGGGTGGGAATTGAACCCGCGACCTTCGGGTTATTTCACCGCTGCTCTACCGACTGAGCTACAAGGTCAGACGGGAGCAGGCCGTGGGAACTGAGAATGTTAAAGTCACGGCAATGAACATGTACAAGTACAAGGAAGGATTACGTTTTTACAAACGTTGGCCGTGTAGCACTTTAGGAAGACTGGGGCTCTTTTTTGAATTTTTCAACCCATTCTCTACCTCGTTAATTTGTAATTTGCTCTAAATCTACTATGGCCATCCCCCCCCCCCCCCTTTTTTTTTTTGTTTACCGTCGAATGCGTTTCCTGATATTGGGTCGGTCGGTCGGATTGGAAAAAAAAAACCTAAAAAAAATATCATAAGCATTCTCGGAATCGGAGGCCTGGTACCCCGGCATCATAGCTGTGGAGCCAGGAAAACAACAAGACGTGAACCCAAAATCAATATGGCGGAAAAGTTGGCGGATGTTGTGGCGAAGTTAAGACAGCGTGGGAAAAAGGATCAACCACCGAAACTCCTGTGCGACATAAAAATGGCTAAACAACGTCGTTACCTTTTTTTTTTTTTTTTTTGGAAAATGCCCAAAATTTGGGTCGGTCGGACGACGCGAAACGGAGAAAAAAAAAGGATGGCCTATTATCGCTAATTTAGAAGACTTAAAAATTTGATATGGATTTTAGGGGAAAAGGCCATTAGTTTTCTTAAAAGAAACACTTCTCTCCTTTCAGTACTATTCCCTTGGCCTTGCAAATTGAGTAATTATGTCAATTTCGATGATGTTGTTTATGAGGGAACAAAAGGTTAAAGCTTGAATTAATAGCACTTTGAGATTACCATGAATGCCAAGAGAAATGCATGTAAATGAGAGAAAACCAGAGCTGAGTTGGATCTTTACGTCAAGAAAATAAAACAACAAGAACATTATAACAGGGGAGGACGCTAACTCCCGAAATAGCTTTGTAGCTACCAAAATAGCAATATGAAACAGAATTTAATTAAAATATTCTTAATCGCACTGTAAACTGAGTGAAATGACAAAAATTGGGCAGGTCTCGCATTTTGACAAAATAATTGAGAAATAAGAAGCAGTTGTATATCTATCCGGTAGAAACCTCAAACCGGATCCCGTCGAAAAAAGGCACAATAGCAAACTACCTGATAAAAAATAGGAAACTTACATCAATATCGCAGGAGAAACAAAAATTATTAGCTAAGCAGGTTATTTATTTGAATTTATCTAAATCAGCCTCATCGGTCCATTGTCCAAACGCGATGACAAGAATTTTGCTTTTGGTGCTTACGTGTTTTTAATTTGACAACAGTTCTTTTCTTCTCGTCGTGAGATTTTCATGAAAAACAACAAGATTTCCGCACGGGTCCCTACTTCATTATGCATACGCTTCTTTATTTCATGAAAACGCGATCAACCAAACAGTAGGCAGAATTTATGACCTTGTAAAAGATTAAGTTCTACTAGAGTAATATACCAGAGACTATAATGTGGAGGTCTACGGCATCCCTGAAAAACGTGGTGAGAACTTAAAGGATGTCATTACCTCGGTTGCAGATATGAAACAAGAGATTTATGAAGCCCGATTTAAGCTGCGTGATAGCGACTTTCTAGTGTTTTTCCTGGTAAAGGTTCTCCGCACACGGATTTTTTTTTATATCGCCTCCCCTCAATCTTCTCGAATTCACCGTCCCTCGCTATCTCACCACTCGCCCGGTGGAGCTTGAGAGAAAAGGAGGGCTGCAAGCAGTCTAACGCCGGAGATTGGAAGGCCGCACAAAAACATGTCTCATTTCGTCCGTTTTTGCATTTCTAATTGCGTCGTAAATTAGTTTTTGCACGGTTAATTGTCTTTATGAAAAGTTTCATGATATTAACGAAATTTTCCTTCCAAAAGTAGTCACTAGTAAAAATACTTACTTATCTACTCGAGATTTTCTCCCTCACTGGATGATTTACAAGAGCCCCGTTCGACACTCGGTCTCTTTCCTGGCAGGCAGTTTGAAAATAATCGTACTGTTCTCGCGAAATATCAACCTTTTTGTTATGTAAAACCGTAAGATAATACAGCTGATTGATTTGAATAAGAGCTTTTTTTTCTCAATACTCGAGCGGGCGGAATTCTGTGAATCCTGCAATCTGATTGGTTCTGGGACCGGGCGGAATTTTTCTATCTTGCCCGCCAACCCGGGCGGAATCCTAGCCCTGGTTGCGTGAGCTTGTGTAATAACCTTAAAGTTCCATTTTTTTGACACCGAACCGTTCACATAAAGAAGTAAGTAACTTAAGATAACACACGCAGCTTTTGAGTAACCGAAATAAAAAACACCCTGATATTTCTCAGCGATTTCACTGAAAACGAAAATGATTTTTGCAAATCATTTGTCTTCGTTATTGTCATCCTGAATGCCCGATAAAATAACAGTCTTTTAACTTTTATCGGATAACTAAAAAAGTCCAAAATTGTATCCAACTCCTGAGATTCTATAGTACTCTTATCAGCAATTTTTATTGTACTGGTATATAGAGAACCCATAACGGAGTTGTTAATTAAGCTTCAGCTACGGGGTTAAAATATTTTCTTTATTCCGCCGTAGAGCGACGATAATCCATTGTTGAGTATAAGATCTAGGACGTCGACGAAAACGCCACCTCAAAGTATATGAGTTTGCACTATCATAATTCCATTTCGTTCACGTCGCACAATGTGGGCGATGTATAGGTTAGTACGAGCGGTTTCAGGGAGAAAAGATGGAGAACGAGAGGTTTTAAGCTCCCAAATTATGTCGATTGGTTCCGACCAGGAGTATTGAAGTAAGTGGCAACTCGGTTCAAAATGAAGAGATAAAATCGTGATAGTCTTGTAAGATCTAATCACCTTGAATACACCATTAAAAAGCTTTACCATTAAAAGATCAAACTATTTCACCAGGTGAAAAAAAAATCCTGAAACCATTTCAATATTTTAACAGTTTAATTGATCTTTCCTATTGAGGTTTGACTCGGGTCAAACATTTACCTTCCTACAATAAGGAGCTTTGAATGTAACTAAACCAGGTGTGTACATACTTGTTTTTCAAGCAGTCAACCACGGCTTTTGAGTCGTAAATGAATGTTGCGGACTGAAAAGTGACCGATGAAGCAAATCGTTATATCCAAACCGTTTTGAATTCACGGGTTGTTTTAAGAAGGGATGATAATCACGTGGCTAGACCCTCCTGTCGCTTTCAGGTTTTGCAGTTTGCGCCGGCAAAATTGACCACAGTTTTGCACGTAACTCGTTTTTCATGAACCCGAATTGTTCTCAGATGCCGTATACAAACCCTCTGCTTTCTTTTCCAATAACCTAAAAAAAACTCATAAAATACTAAAATTTGTACTATAAATCTGATTCAATATGAAAACTTCAAAGTGCCCTGAGTTTACAAAATGCATACATCGAAAAAGCCTCGGAAACCTTAACGGTCAACCCTTGAACTGTGCATTCGTGGAATTCACAAACCAATAGTGTTAACCCTTTATAATCCGAGGGACTCCATTGCCGAGTAAAATAATTTTCTGGCCTTAGACAGGGTAGCGATGAATTTATACGTATACCTACGTATGCTTCTGAGATATGGAGCCCAAAGAGTGTCACACTAATTAAACTACTTGGGGGGGGGGGGGGGGGGGAGGGGTTCAATGGCGAGCTACTAGCTTACTGTTACCTGACTTGACCTATAACCAACGAGTACAAAAGCTCAAGCTCTTTCCATTGGTTTATCGAAGGGAACTTACATAGATTTAATGACATTTTACAAGCTAAAGAGTGGGGACTTTAATCTACTTGCCAGTAAATATTTTGAATTCTGTTCTCACGAAAGGCTGAGATCGTATACGAGAAACAAACTCAAGATAAACTCAGTTAAGACGGAATTATTCAAGGGCACCTACTTTAATCGAATACCTTATTTGTGGCATAACCCGCCTGAAGAGATGAGAAAACGTGACTGTAGCCTTCCAACATTTAAAAAAACTCTGTAACGATTATTGCAGCCATAAAACATTTAACCCTGACAATCCAAAGGCCTCATAGGTCTAATGTTCTACTATATATATTTTACACTAGAATTTTTCCCTTTTGTTTAATTTTTTTTTTGTATGTTAAGGTGGGCTAGCTCGTATGGTTCGTCAGTTCCTTTCTAGTCTTCCTCTTTGCACCAATTTTCTTGCTTTACTCGTTAATGGTACTGTGGTTTTGTAATTTTCCTTTATATTTATTCTTATTGAAATATGTTGGTTTCTTTCATTACGTTGTGTAAAGAAAACAAGATAATACTAATTTAAAATTAAATATCTATTCGTGGCCTCTAAGAGTTACTGAGGGGTTAATCACAGCTTATTTGTGAAAGGATTAAACCTATCAGATACTATGTAAAAAGTTGCACTTGTAGAAGATCTGATTCCTCAGTCCTAACCTATTTTCCGCTGGGAAGGCAAATGAACAGTAAGACGCCAAACCGATTAGTAACTGAAAACTTCAAACCCTTGTGGCTCGTTTTGTTGGTATATCAATTATGCGAGGTTGCCAAATTCCTTATGCCTATAATTGTCGCCTGGTTTCATTTAGTTCAGCTAGCATTGATATACAAAAATCTTTTCCTTGGCAGTTTTATCTTGTTATGACAAATTGAGCATGCTTGTACATGATATAGAGGATATTACATGGCCGCGTGGAGATACGAAATTTCTCTACGAGTGTTGAAAATTTTCCGAGATGAAGTATAAGGTGGTATGGTAATTAGTATACCTACTAGTAGTAATCAAAGATTATGAGAGTGCGTTCGACGCCGTCACGTAAATATATAAACCTAAAATAAATGATTTCACTACCTGACTTTCAACCCCGGTCTATAGACCCTTTGCATAAATGGCAATGTACATCCTAAGCCTCACATTCAGGTGAAAAATCCTCTGTCTAGAGACATAAGTACGAGGCTAAGGATGTACAAGGTATTGTTATTCAAATTTAGGCGCCATTTATGCAAAGGGTCTATAGCTAAACTGATCGGCAACGAACGTTTTACAGACAGATATATCATAATGTCAAAGTCCGATTCCAGCTAATTGGCCCCCTGTACAAACTGCGATTTGTTGATATGTTGCGTGACAGCGCCAGTTTCCGTAGGCTCACAATTTTTACCCTTCAAATTTCGTGCTAAATGTTCTCACATTAATGCACCAGTCAGTGGAAAGCCCCGCACCCCCATACCCGGGGAATGCGGTGCATTAGCGGGGGATTTCAGCGGTTTTGGACTGTCACTTTTGCCACGGTATGCGGGGTTTTCGACAGCATTTGGCGCAAGAATCGGCGAGCGGGGACCTTGAGCGGGGCTTAGACGGGGATTTGCATTTTGACGCCAACTTGAATAGGCACTCAAAGATCACTGGGAAGAGCATACGGTCTCAAAATGGCGGCTGAGTCAAGTTAAAATCCATTCTTTTCATGTTTGTAATGGGCTCTCAGTTAAATTCTGGGTTCAATCTGTAAATATTATCATTTCTTGTAGTGGAATTAGACAAAGATTATAGTTATGCTTGATTAGCGATTTATTTATAGCGTTGACCTTTTGTTTCCGTATTTCCATTGGAATGCAACCCGAACGTACGCGTAGAGGGTGACAGTGACGCTACTTTATGATTTTGTGAGATGAACCTTGAAAATGTTACCTCCGATGGGTTTCGTCTTTTTGAGTTTCTACATTACCACGGTCTGCGTAATGGTGGAACATGCAAGTTCCTACCAAGGACTCTTTCAAAGGTCTACTATAGTTCACTAGATTTTTAATTTTCTTTGCTATAGTTTTCAGAGAAGTTTCAAAATTTGTTACCGATGAAGGGTTATTTCAAGAGATTATCAAGGTAAAAGAGAGAATACCCCCTATAGGCTTTCTACCGAAGGTGATCCCTCTTAAGTTATTTTTAAACATGGTCCCCATTTCTTCCGCGGATGTTACTCGCGCGTTGCGCGGACGTTTTCGAGGAGGATTTGTTTATGTTCCGTTTCTTTTAGTTTCAAATCGAA
>OX421449.1:6635598-6638098 GCA_949126865.1 Montipora capitata | reverse complement strand
TTACACGGAATTTGCCGCTGTTTCAAACGTGCATCTCCTGATCACGTGCGAGTCGAAAGTTCAAGTCGTTGTTTTCCTAGGAAGTTAGTGAGTTTGACACATGACATGTGACACGTTCTCCTCCAATCGGAAAACGTATTTGAGTTGGGAGGTATAACAATATGATTTATCCCACTGACTTATAGGAGTGAGACTTAATAGATTTTACCCTGCCTAATGCCAGCTAAATGACTTTACTCGTCAATGGAAGCGATTCAGAAGTCAATGGGTTATTAATTAACCCTTCGACTCCTAGGAGTGAGAATTAATACATTTTACTGTGTCGAACACCAAACGATTTAAATGAGGGATGTTCAGGGGTCAATGGTTATCAGGCTTTAAAAATCACTGCAGAAAACATGATCAGATGAAATAAATCCTAGCCTACATAATGGGCGGTTTGGTGAATTTTGGAAGTTCTTTCCACTGGGGTTGACTTTCGACTGATCGTTTGAATGTACACGTAACTGGCCACGAGGAAAGCAAGCGAAGGGGGAGGGGGTGGGGAGAAAGAGCGAGAAACCGCCTGCATGTTTCTACTGTGTGATAATGACATAGTCGACAATTTTTTGTGAAAGTTATTAGAATGTCACTTTAGCACGTTGAGAAATGTCTTGTCCAGCGCATCTTCTGCCGATGCTGGAGCTTCCCAATGGACACAGGTGGCAACCGGCAACGAGGTTGCCGTAGCCCTAATCCAACATCTTCTTTAATCTGGTCACCGATGCTTCTCAAAGTGTTACTGATGCAGGGTACATTTCGCCAGCTAGAAAAAGCTGAAATATGCAGCTCTTGCCACACTCCTTGGGAAGGACCACCAAAAAACCACCTTCATTATTTTATTATAGTTGTTTTACGTCTTTCTTTTCTTATTTAAGAACACCAGAAAATCCAAGCTACCGCAAGGAAGTTTGCAATTTTTTTTTTAAAAACAGATTATCGGCTCTTTTCGCTCTGTTTTTTTTTTTCAATTTTATGATAGGGAGCAGTAAATTTTGACTGACAGGTGAATTTTCTCTGACACTTTATAAGCCAATCTGGAACGATATTTTTTCTGCCCGCGGGCGAACGGAGGTTTCGAAAATGTTGGGGGGTTGATTGCAGGTGGTTTCTCACTCTTTCACCTCGCCTCCTCCCCCACTCGGCCTCGCGTTCTCGTTGGACTTTGATCCAGGTTAGCGCGGCCATATTCAAGTCAACCCCGGGTGGTAAAAAGCGTCTAAAACTCGCCAAACCACCTACTATGCAGGCTAAAAAAAATCCAAGTGCTCTAAACTGGGTGCTGGATGCCCACCTTATAGCAATGATAGTTTCATCACTGTAAGGGCCATCAACTCTTTGCATTGTTGACTGCCCAGAAAGATTTGACGTTCTATTTGTGGCCCTTGACTGTAAATAAGAATTAGAAGCATTTTCGTTTCTTCTTGATGTCCCTGTTAATAATGTAATAATGACTTTAATAATCCATTTTTGACCATTTTTGACCAACGGATTTACAATATAAGAAATAGTGTAAAAAAACACTAAATTAAATTACAATAAATTAATTTCCAGACCTCGCGGTTTTACCTGGAAATAATGAATATAGATATATAGGTGTACTATACATTTAAGAATTTAGCAACCTTGCGGCTCTTGCTATAAAAGAGTTTGCATGTCTTTGTGTTTCAGAGCTTGGTATGACTACTGGACCAGGTTTGGATCGCAGATTGTAACTACGACTTATACTTGGCTTTGAGAAGAATGCTTGATTGGGATGACTGATGTCTTCTATCGTTCTTTCCAATTTACGTTTTGTTGCTTCCATTCGTCTCTGCTCCAGCGCTGAGAGAGATGTTCTTGATATGCCTTTTATATCCAGACACCTCTTTTGTGTGGACTGTAAGTCGTCTTCCAGATACTGTGGTAGACCACCCCAGACTTGTGACGCATGTTCAAGGAGTGGACGGATTTCGGTGCAATAAACTGTAGTGCCAATCCCCGTAGGCAACCTTGCTTTCCTACATTCGCGTACAGCTGTAGATAATATACTGTAATCTCTCGCAGGCTTTCTTTGTTGTTTGTTCGACATGATAGTTCCAACGTAGGTTATTTTGCTGCCATACTCCAAGTAGTTTAAACTGGGATACCCTCGCCAATTGTGTGTTATTTATTCGTAGTGTCCGGCTCGATAGAACTTTTGCAGAAGGAAATCCACATATCTTTAGTTTTCTTGGGTTCAGTAGCATATTATTTGTAGCAGCCCAACTCTGGAAGCTATCAAGGACTTTCTGCATAATTATTTGATGAGCAGCCATTTGGTACACTCTCATACACTGTACAGTCGTCAGCGTATTTGCACATCCGTACACGTTCCATTTCAACAGGTATAAAGTTGCCGAAGTCATCGATGAATATACTGAACAACAGGGGGAGGGACCCTTGTGCTACTCCTGCTTGACAAATCTGCAATGATGACAGA
>OX421449.1:6623098-6630598 GCA_949126865.1 Montipora capitata | reverse complement strand
TTTACATGTAGCTCGAACGCTTCAGCTGTTTCAATTACAATACATACTTAATTGACCACTCCCCACAGGGGCTTTTCAGGGCCAATGAAGCACAATCACAACAAAACAGAACATTCAACAACTACTGTTAAGAATCTCAACTGGCCGGAGGCAAGCTTAAGTTGGCTATTTACAATTGCAGCTGAAAATACATTGTAATGTTGAACCTCGGACTACCAGGAATAAATTTAATCAGTGGTCAGGTCGTGTCTCGAACCCAAGATCCCTGCATCTCAAGGCAAGCACCCTAACCACTGGGCCGCACTGCCCCCTCCGTCACTGACTAAAATGTACAACAACAAAGCATTTGATGGTCTAGGAAGAATGCAATCTGTAATATAATTATTGTATATGCATTCACTGCCATGTATGCATTCACTTCCGGCAATGTATTAGGCCTGCAACATTAATTTTTTTTTTTTTTAATTTCACTACATGTGCTAGCTATCAAACAGAGAAAATTGTGGAAAGGAAGATACCTTTAAATATTTACAGCAACCAAACATGCACACAAATCTCCAGAAAGCCAATTGCACTTACATGTAGCAACTGAGCTACATATGACTTGTAATAATATTTTATATGATTTAAAGGATCTTGGAAGATGCAGTGGCCAAGTGGTTTTAGCACTTTAAACAACAGGTTGACAGTGGCCCAGTTCGAGGCCTGGCTAGGTCAGCTCTTGGGGCAACGCACTTTTATTAAATCTCATACAGTCTGCCTTTCTGCACCCAGGAGTATCAACAGGTAACAGCCATCCATTGCTTGGAGACAGCACTTGTGAAGGAGATGCACCGGGCACCCAGGGGGAAGTAGACATACATGTACATTGTACTCCTAGTCGCTGAATGCTACAGAAAGAGCAGCAGCATGGCCATGTGGCCTAAGAGCAGGCTTTAAGTGCTCTTGTTACAGGAATTCATTTACACCATATGGCCCCGCAGGACCTACAGCTTAAGTCTGGTGGAAAGAGAGCTGATTGAAGAAAATTATACATTATGTAATTCCTTAAACACAAATTTTGGAAACAAGAGGAAACAGTCACTATACCAAGAACAATGTGGACTTCATCATCTCTCATCAGCAGGATGTCACAAATAACTACCTTGGAGAATATTTCCACAGCCTAAAGGCAAACGCAATAAAATAAGGGCGCGTTCGATTGACCGTATTCCGGAATAGGAATACATGGAATAGAAGTTAGAAAGCCTTCCTTTTTGCGGGAATTCACATTAATATTGTCAAACATTTGATATATTCATATTTGATTCAACATCCTGAGAGTCGCACGAGGGGAACCCATCAATTTAAATTTCGCGTGCCATATGCAAATAAAGACGTTTTTAAATTTTCGTTTTTTCCAAAAACTATAACGGACTGGAACTGCCTCCCTGAGGCTATTGTTTCATCATCCTCCTTAGAAACCTTCAAATGTAGGTTAACAGCTTTTCTTAAATAATAGTTATATTTAGTTTAATATAGTTTTCTTTATTTAAATTTTTAAATCATCATTTTATATATTGATATTTGTTTTTTTTATGGTTGGTGTGATAACCGAACGGTTCTTACCGACCCAATACATGTAAATGTAAATGTAAATGTAAATGTAAACATCTGCTAAAATGCTATTTTAAACATAGCTTCATTATTCGTGTTCAGTCTTTTAAATCATCACTCCACGTATTCTTAATCCAGAATAGGGTCAATCGAATGCACCCTAAGATACTTTACAACTGTATGGTATTTGAATGCCACACCTTTCAAAGCCTGGAAATGATCTTCGTCAACAAGAATTATACTTCATTGTTTCAGAATTCAGGGATTGGATTCTCTCACTGTCTCAATAAACAAATTTTGATTCACCAAGGCCTTGCTGCATAGCAATCTCAGTTCAGTGCTTTGTTGTGCCATCTCCTTTGGGTAAACAGTCCAGAAGAACTAAGCTACAAGTTGCAATGAGAGCTTTTTCAGATCTGGCCACAGATTTTGCATAGGTTCTGCAGTTGTACCTATGTGATAGTTCAGGATTCAGCTTTTTACCACAATATGCCAAACATTATTGTCTTGCAGCTGGTCATTGCCTTCAGGCCTTATCTTTAAATTTAATTATAATAATTTACATGCAAAAGCAATACTTATGAATGCTCACCTGGTGACACCTACATGAATGGGCCATTTCTGAGTTGCTGTTTGTCTCGGTTTCGAAGTGAGTCTTGGTGCTCCACTATTGTAAGGGAAATGAGTTTGATTTGCATAAGAATACACAACTCATTTCCATTTGAATGGTTGTGCACCAGGACTTGCTTTGAAACTGAGGCATACAGCAACTCGGAAATGGGCTATTACTGTACTTTTACAAATCATTTTAAAAAATAAAGATAAAAGTAAAATGACAGTCCAATGACTTACATGTAGATGACTTCAACATCACCATTATCAAAATGTGAAGAAATTAGCATGCACATGTAAAGGCAAGAAAATTAATAGGCATTCCAAAATCCGTGGAGACCCTACATTTGAAGGATTGACACAATGTACATGTAAGACCAGTGATCTTTTGTACAATGTATATAGATAGGCAGTTCAATTTATACTCAAGATATGTGGAGGAAATTTTGAGTACCAAGTTTTGAAATGCTTCTAATCAAGCATGAAGTTGGCAAAACCTCGCATTACATTTCCCATTAATCTTTATTTTGAAACATCAAAGGATGCTGACTGGAAGAGGATGTTACTCTTGCTCATGAAGGCTAAGTAAGACACTAAAAAACACTCTTGATCAATTTACATGATCATGTAAGAGGAAGTAGATAACACGACCTATAAAAAGGTTACAGTAAGCATACATGAACTTCCTCAGGTCCACTTATGCTGTACTCCATTCTTATATTAATGCTTTCCAGATCACTCAGTGGATATAGAGATCCCACAAATGCACAAGGACCAACAAGGACTGGAATGGCTTTCTGCTCAATGTACTAATAAAACATAAAGGTATAATGAAAAGCAGGGTAAAAGAAGGATACATGTAAGCACCAAGAGTTGGAGCACAGGACAAAGGTGAGGACAACTATGCTGATAATGATACGAAAAAATCATAAAGAACGAGGACAATGACAAATACACTGTACAGATTAAAGAAAAAACTTCATTTCCCTGATTAATTAAGTCAATATCCTTTAACAATGAGGCATAAACATTTTGTCACCATCCCAATGTTAATATTCAGCCTAACATCAAAACCAATAGCCAAGGGAGTAAAACAACAAACATTTCATCAACAGACATGTCGACATGTCAAGCTGGTTGTTAAACATCTATTGAAAGAGCCACATGAAGGACAACAAGAAATGTAGATGAAAAATATAATAATATATTTGAAGAAAAAAAACATACATGTATTTCTTACATGTAAATATTATTTCTGTTCTATGATCTTTGCATTGCTTAATAATTATTTTAAAAATAAACTTGTTTTGAACTTAAACTTCCTTTGAACTCTCCACTTGATTTGACAGGCTAATTTGCAAGATTTGATTTGATTTGCAGTCTCCCTGATTAGTAGAACGATTGTGCTCAGCTACATTGTAGACCAGCTAACATGATCATTATCAATGCAAGGAAGAAATGAGCTTGACAGATGCTAATAGCAGAAAGGCAGATGAGCCTGTCCCAAGGAAAGTACCTAATAATTATGTGGATTTTGCAAAACACTAGCTCGCTGAATAATCCTCAGAATCAGTCAAAGATATGTCAGTGCCCATGCTTGACAAGAGCCAGTCAAATGGAATTATTGATTCTGCATTTACAGAGCGAAGGACTGTGGCAAGACCCCAGCAAGCTGGGCTGTCTTGGGTACGGCATCCATAACCAGTCCCATGCCAATTACTTGGTTTTCTGCGTGGAAACAATGAGTAAAGATACAGTAACTGTTAAAGTGCCCCTGTGATCAAAATTTTCATATCCTTTCTTTTTACATTTTCGTGTAGAATAGGACTCTCTTACTCACCTTACGAAATTTCAGTGCTTTACGAAGATTGGAAGTACTTTTTTCCCGACCGTTTTGTTCGTGATTTCAGGGCCGCCATTACTTGGCCTTGTGCCAAACTTTTTAGGAGGCTTGGCTACAAATTACTGGTAGTGACGTCAGAGGCACAACAAGAAAACTTCACATGGCTAATTTCCAAATCGAAATTCATGGTGAAATTTGCTCTTGGTAACTAAAAGACATTTCGACCTCGGAGACACTAGCAATAATGAAATTCTCATACAAATCTCACTAAAAACAACTCGAATGTTGAGCCTCTGATGTCATGATTAAGAAATCTGCTATTCAATTGCGGGCTCATTTGGAATGAAGTTCGGTAATGGCGGCCAAATTTTAAGACACTTTGGAGCCGAAAATTATTATGTTAGAGGGTTTGTTGTCAACGTTCTTTGTCAATTATACATACAGTGTAGTAATCAACCCAACAATTTATTCTGTAGCAGAATAAGGGCGAAAAAAAGATATGAATTTTCGTCCAAGGGGCACTTTAATACAGTACATTTTGTACTCTGTTACAATATTTTAGAACATAACAATGATGCAGCAAAACAATCCAATGTACTGTAAACACCCGCAGATACATGTAAGCTACACCCTGATTTAGCAGCTCAAAATTAATTGGAAAGAAATCTTAAAAGAAATCCAAAGTCAAGTCTTCAATAGAAGTCTTCTTAATCATCCACTGTACAGACATCAAACACAACCTCACTATTAACATTGAAATGGAAAATACTTCAAAGTCTTTCCCACAATTTTAGCATTTTAATAATTATACCAGTAATATGAACATCATTTTCTACCAACTTTGACATATGATTGATATTTTTTCTAGTATTTTTTGAACAGCAATTTCTTTATTCAACACAGTTTATCCATCTATAGATTTTTGCATTACAACCAGCAGGTACAAAACACAGGTCTCAGGTCACAGGTCGTATTCACAGGTCTCTGTTTTACCAATTTACAGAAACAAACCTAAACATTCATTTAGCTAACCTTAGGCATAATTAGACCTACAAATAACTGTCATGTAAACAACTTTAGAGTTGTTAGGCCTAAGGTTAGCTTTAATGAATGCTTAAGTTTGTTTCAGAGACCACTGTTTTGTACCTGCCCCATTACAACAGGAACGCGCGCGGGACGTTCGTAGCTTAGAAACCAGACATTAGATCAAATGTGAAGATGGAAAACTGGACACCAGAAGCAGCCTTTTTCAGATGTTCCCGCAGATAAGTCGCAACCCTGACTTCTAACGACGATTTTTGGAAAAAAAGGTGCGGCTTATCCGCGGGTGGTTACAGTTATCGAAAATGGAGGACACCAGGTAATATGGAGGTGAGGAGACAGAGTCGTAAAACAAGATTGTATTTTTTTAAACAGGCAAGAATTGTGATGTTTCTTTCCAGCTCACATATTGCAGAGTTAAATAATTACCAGCATGGGAACAAGGTTTAAGAAGCCATCAGAGTATTGAACAAGGTTGGAAAGGTACGTATGTTTTCAAGAAAGCTCAATAAATTTGTCATAGCACACTAACATGTAACCATTATGCACAACATTTAAATTCAACAATCATGGTGGTTGGTCACCAAATTGACCGAAAGTTTGCAAGTTAACGGACAACAGCTTTCCAACACTGAGTTGGTTCATCGTTGGCCAATGGTCAGACACATTAGATGGTGCATTAATGGGATTACATTCACTGGTCACAAGCCAGTGTACACTGTATGGTCAGTAATTATAAACTCTATAAGTTTGTATAAAACAAGATTTTTCACCAATGTTTTGCAAAATTGTTCGGCTGTCTTCTCCAAACATACGAAACCTAATTAAAAAGACAAAACCAGACATTTTAAATAATTATTGAGTTCGATTTATTAGACAATGTTGTTACAGTATATACATCCTACCCAACATTAATGAAATCTATGTATGCAACATGTGCTTCATTGTAATGCATCTCAGATGGCTAATGTACATACATGTACACTGTTTACAAACAGTTCACATTCTGTGTGCTTACAACCCACTTCCCATTACTTTTTAACTCTACCATTGACCCTAAGTTTTTAAAGAATAAGCTGGATCAACAGAATACTGTTTTTCTTAAAAAACTTAATGCATACCTCTCGGCATACTGCTGCTTTGCTTGCCAACAAAGGATGGGATAGGGATTGTATCACAACTCTGCTTCATTGCTTAACTGTTTCATCCATGTTTTCATCATGTGAACTAAACCCTGTTTTATCCAAAATACTCTCTTACTATACTGAATATCCCTCCCTGTGCTACTGGCAGCTGACTGGGGTGGCACAAAAAAAAACTCCTGTCACTAAAAAACAGGAAGAGAGCAGAGAATATGGATCACAAAGAAGCAAAATAGTGCGGCTTAAATTACAATGAATGCATGGGATTTTGGCCGAATTCAAACCTCTACTAACATGTATAACTCTAATGCAGAAAGCCAGATTTCAAAAATTTTAAAATATTTTTAGTCTCTTTATTACATGGCTTCTGATAGGATGCGGAAAAAAATTAAAGATTATGCGGAAATTTTTGGCCATATTATGCGGAAACATGCGTTGATTATGCGGAAATTACACCGGATTATGCGGAAACTTAAACAAGTTATAAAACTAATAATTAGGCCCGTCCAATGTATTTACATGCTTACGGTAAATCCGTAATGGAAATTGCAACCAATACAATCGCATTTGTGACTGAATTTTTGCCCTTTGTGATTAAATTACATGGAAGAGTCATCAATTTGCGACCAGCTTTCACCGTTGAAATAAAAGGGTTAGTAGTTGGGATTTTCCCGCAACTTTTGGTAAAATAAATAAAGCGATAAAAAATTATTTTGTTTCTCATCATGAATTTTGTTTCAATTTGGAGATAATGGAGCAAAATTGTAATACCTTTGGAGCGCGATCCATTCCCTCGATCATTGACTTTAAGTGCGTTTGATTCACCGTATTCCGGAATAAGAATACGTGAAGTGATGAATTCAAAACGGTATGTCTGGCGTTTTGAAGCAACAAGGATAATAAAGATATGTTTAAAATAGCATTTTAGCAGATGTTCGACATTTTTAATGTGAATTTCCGTAAAAACGAAGGATTTCTAACTTATATTCCATGTGATCCTATTCCGGAATACGGTCAATCGAACGCGCCCTCAACCTCGTTCCCAGGGTCCTCTCTCTTCCTTCCTCGAGAAAGTACCCTGGGTGCGGCTGGTCACGTGTCCATGTATACAAATCAAATCCGCACCAAGGGTGGGTCTTTGACTTAATTTTGTCAAAGGTAGAAAAATTTCTATCTAGGGGAGGGAGGAACTGTGTTTGTCTTTTCAAAATGGCGCTTTCGGTTGGCTATACGGATATTATTTTGAAAGTTAAACAAGTGATTTGT
>OX421449.1:6613098-6618098 GCA_949126865.1 Montipora capitata | reverse complement strand
GTCAATGGGTTAAAGGATTTATAATGGTTCGAACTCTGCAAAAATTCCCATACATTCACTGTAATTTAAGCTGTGTTTGCCCCACAACCAAATTATGGCGTCAGAAACCGTGAAAAGGTCAATTCACTTGGTTTCTACTCTTGGAAGCCAGGCTCTGAATTAAAATTAATAATGATAGGCCATTCGCTCTTTACATGAGCTTGAGGGTAACTTTGTCATGGCCTAGCATTCCGTTAACGATTGCAACAATACTCTTAGTCACTTTGTGCTACAGATACTGGGATAAGCTCAATTACAATTATGCAGTTGATTTAAGTTTAAGAAAAGTAATGCAAAACTGAATTATTAAAAATTACATACATGTAACCCTAAAAATGATGTGATAACAATGACTTAAGACTCCAGTGACACTTCCCCTTTCCAAGTACATTGTATTAACGACGGTGCCTACTATTGTTATTGCGCATAAGTTCTGCACAACTCCAGATACTTGGATTTCTTATCGGTGATCCTTACTAATGCAAGGATATTTTTGCGTGGTTTAAAACTACTGTATGCATAGAAAGTAGATCTTCGTAAGTACTCTTGGTATCCAAAAGAAAATTGGGGGTAACCATGCATTCTTTAGAGATAATTAAGCTTCAATTTGAGAAAAAAAGCCATACAGTGCTTTGTATTTTAGAGCTTTTTACAAATATTGTTCATGAATTACCGTAGGTATTCAGTTATAAGGTTAAAAATGCATGGTTTAACCCCAATTTTCTTGTTGGATTTTAGTAAAACTTGTTAAATTAAGATCGACCTTTTCTGCATAATCACAAATCCAGGCAAACATACCTTTGAATTAGTAGGCACCGTCCTTAAAGATTAAGTTTTGCATGCAATAAAATCAACCAGAAGAAATGTACATGTATGAGCTCACCTGGAAGGTGAACTTTCTCTTGATGATGCTGTCCCAGCAGCAATATCAAATACAGGGGTAACACGAAAAGCCGCTTTTCCTTTCTTCTAATTTAAAAGAAAACGACTCATAGTATAATTATCATGCTGTGAGTCTTGAGTCCACGTAAACAGCAAACAAAACAATGAACTTATAAATCTGTTTGGAAAAGCATGTAAGCACAGTCATATTCTTACGTAAGACCTGCAAGGTGTTCTGATGAGTGAAAGATCATCGACTGTTATAATATACACTGTAACCCATTGTCAACCAAAACTACAATCTTTGAAAAGAAACTTTAAAAAACTAATGTATCTAACCCTAGTGACAAGCAAACCTTTGCCAGAAGACCGCTGGGTACCACTGGTCAGGCCAAGTTTGTTACCGCAGGTCCATGGCATTTTCGACAAGCCTACATGTACATTGTATTTCGAAATTTCAACAGCTGACTGAGCAAGCTCTGTTCAAAAGAAAGCTTCCCGGTGAAAACTATTTGAATGGAATTGCATAGCAAGTGAATTGATAGGGAGCTGCAAGCTCTCTTCTTTGATTTTATGAAGAAATCGAGGACAGAGGTTACTTTCTAGCACATTTTTTTCTCCTCGAGCGACAGCCACTCTGGAAAGAACTGTTCAGCCTTGTCTTTCTCCTACAAAATGTAGCAGTGGAACATCAAATTAGTGCCAAAAAAGCTTCAAAACGGTCTGAGACGCCGGTAAATAACAAAGATTATGCATCGCGGAAACAAGGTAAGTTTAACCTTCATTCACATAATAATTTTATTACAGTACATTTTATGCTGTTTCTATGATTTCCCACATAAACCTTTGTTTTTTGGGCTTCAAAACACAATACCAATAGATTGAGTGTCACTTAAGTGCCCGTGTCGTGAGCTTGGGCCACCTGTGCAGGCATGCAAGGTATTTTACCAAATACAGTTGTCTGTTAAACTGAGCTAGCATATTGAGAGATGATATGCAATAATGTTACTTTATACATTAGGTGGTCTTCATGTTACGTCATCGTTGCCATGTTGGTAGACGAAAACAAAAGCACTAATTGGGGTAACCTAAATCAAATCAATGATTGGTTTTTGCAGAGATGGGAAAAACCCGAGTACCCGGAGAAATTACCTCTTGGAGAAGCGAAGAAAATCCAACAAACTGAGCCCACATATGACGCCCAGTCTGGGAATCGAACCCGGGTCACATTGGTGGGAGGCGAATGCTCTATTAACTACTACGCCATCCCTGCCGGCCATTATTACCTGGCCTGTGACTCTCCACATTGCTTGCAAATCATCTATAGACGAGTTCAGGGCAGACTTTAACTACAAAACAATCGAAACTCACCAGAACTTCAGGACGTGTCTGTGACATCGTTTTCTAAGCTCAGAATACTTCGGATCGATGGGATAGTCAGTCGACAGCTACAGCGGCGGGAATCACCTCCCGTTCTTGAGACCAAAAGTGAAAACATGGAGTTAGAGTACTACTCCATGGAGCACCCAAATTGAGTACCCATAAAAATAGTTTAGAAGTAAAACAAAATCATTTTTCGACGTCACATATCCACACCTGCAACCCTGCAATAAGTTAAAGTTCTCAACCGTTCAACAAGGGTTCTGCGGCCGCCATATTGAAAAGATGATCCGCTGGCCATCTCCAGTACAGCGGCACAGGCCCCCAAATCTCAGTGTGAGCATGCCCGACAAAAATACAAGGATTTGTAGAATTTGTATAGGAATCCCGATAAAAAGCTTAAGAAGAAATAATTATTATATGAAAATAATCTCAATTACAAAGCCTAACCTTATTGCCATTGTGAGTAGCTTCCTTCCTGTGTGGTTGTTTTCCAGATCTGGCGCGATTTGAGCCATTTTTCAATTTCTCGGTTGTCAACGGTTATAATAAAATCCCCAGTCCGGAGACTGAATTCTCAGGAGCCACCAATTTGAGTCAAGCAGATCGCAACCGCCGTCATGTATTTATCCTTTTACAGATCGATAACAACAACACCAACCCTATGACGAAAACACCGTTCTTAGCAAAAATATGAAATTAAAAATGGGGGTAACCGTACTCGTTTAGGAGAAAATCGCCACTCCTTGACGAAATAAGCTTGGCGTCGATGAAAACCCGCCATGCTAGCCAATGCGCTCGCCAATGACGCAAGAGATAATGAGCAGTAAGGTTGCTCAATGCAAAACCTAGGAATCACCTTAAATTATCCTTTACGCGCGCACCGCCATGGTGGCCGTGCGTGCAGTAAAATAAGGACAGTGCCGACCTCATTAGCTCCATGCCAATTTGAAAAAGATCACCCCTTGGCAAAGGAAGTAATTCTCAAAAAAAGAAAAGTGTTGTTTTGGCGTAACTCAGAAGTGATAGACGTTGACGACATTGATCACATTTCTTAATTTAAATTTTTTCACTCGTATGACTGATTACAAATCGAATTGGACTCCACTCAGTCCTATTACTATTTTTTTTTCTGATAGTTGCGGGGAATTAAGGAACTGAGTCAGTCCTTCGTCACTGCACCTTCGCCACCAACAGTAACAAAAACAATATGACTATAATTATGAAATCAGGCCTCGGTTGTTGAGAAGGAGGATAACACTATCCAGCGGATAAATCACTTTCCAGCGGGTAACACCAGCAAAACCAATTGAGTTATCTCGTGGACAGCGCTATCCAACCTTCGAACAACTGGGGCTTGGATTGTGATCCCAGTTGGGACCTGTCCGAATGACTTTGGACATTCGCTACTGAATTACGAAGGGCGCAGCTCAAAAACTTGATCGTTCCACAAAATAGTCAGTTCGTTCCAAATATGAAAAGCCAATTAAATCTGTTGAGTACACTTTCACTTTATCCTAACTGGTTTAAAAACAAACAAGAAACGAATAATTGTGTTGTCGTGTTCTAAATTCAACCAGCCACGGGCTTTAACATTAAGCTTTGAGAGCTTTTGAGACTTGGGCTACCTAGTGTAATACCTAGGAGAAATCGATCGATGTTTTGGAAAGATATAGCACAACATAGTAAAAGCTATGGCGTTCTTTTCAACGCGAGATGTATGCAAATTGTGAAAACAACGCGAGTTTCGAATTACAACCTCGATTTGACGGTCTTGCCGAAAATATAATCGAGCATTGCAAGCATCGTCTTCAACGTGTTATACATGTACGCACTATTATATTGAAACTTATCGCCTTTCAATAATATTCCTTTTACATGCGGGGACGTGTGGGTCGTCTGAATGACTCCCGCCCCTAAACAACATACAGTATCACATAAAATAACTAAAACTAGTTAATGTTATCTAACATTTAAATACAAAATGACCTTAATCTTGGACTAGTCCTAACTAAAAGCGTATGTACTACATCTTACCTAGAGACTTATAAAACTTGCTGTATATAGATATCCTAAGCTTATCGGCTAAACCTACGATTTCAAATAAATATTGACCTTAACGTAGATTAGCTTACGCAACATCGTGTAAAGTAGCGGGAATTATCCACATCGGCTACATACTTAAATATCCAATGCATTGAACTCATTAGAAGGATCTAAAACAATAGTTGAACTTATCTACTTTAACTTTCCCTCGGTCCATTGAGGTGGGGAGCATGCTTTCAGCAAACGTTTGGCTGATCGTTCTTTCGCTTCATACTGGTCCCAAAGTTCGAACAGTCTCGCCTGCAGCTCGCGGTACTTGCGTCGCTGTATTCTTTTCAATTTCCTCTCTGAAACAAGGCGGATCTGGAGGGCGTTAAGTGTAGCTTCTTTGTGTAGAAACTTTGTCAGTAAATACATTGGCAGCTGTCCTCGTCCAGAGGCACGGCGGTGGAGGCCATTGTGCCAGCCTTCAACATCATTGTTGGTGCGGATGGTTTCTTGCATGCGGTCCAGTCAGAGGGTCCCCACGTACCGTTGATCCAAGTATTGTTTACGTACTCTGTGAACTGCTGCAGAGGTTCCGAAGCTTGTTGTTGAAGCCCTTGAAACATGGGCTCACCCATGATCTCACCCTCTCCTCCCTGGGACCTTTT
>OX421449.1:6573098-6600598 GCA_949126865.1 Montipora capitata | reverse complement strand
GTTGATCACAGATCCACTTAAGGTGTTCGATTCGTTCTCTGTCTTTGTTGAACCCATAGGTTACCAGAGAATTTTCCATTTGGTTTCAGTGTTCTACATAACAGCACACTTGGTAAATATTATTTTAGAAATACAGCTCACTTTGATTTCGGCTCGACGGGCGATAGATTGTTGTCGAAGTCCATTACTCGTCGCTTTTGAGATTCCAGGTGTTGGTTTTTTCACCGCCTGCCTAGTTTATCTAACTGACTTGCCATTATTGAGCTCAAATAAGGGTATACTTTGTTTAAGGATGCACTAAAACGCCATTCGCGTTACATGACTTTCGACGCCATTGCAGGCTAAGTTAATGATTCTACTGTGTCCACCAGAGAAATCTACGCAGTTCCACTACCCTCTCGATCCTAAGAAAATACGCGCAGAAGGCTCTATGCAGAAAGACACCACTTACCAGGGGAGTGACAGTGACACGGAAGAAAAAAAAAAAAGAAACACCGAACAAATGCCACACACTTTTAGACTGGGATTGCCATACGGCAACCCAGTAATAAACCGATTGCAGAGCAAGAACCGCGCTCGGCCCATGGCCGCGCGGTTAATAAATTGCCTTTTTGTGTTATTGAAGCGCTTGATTCGAAGCGAGTATTGAACACACAAAAAGCCATTACGTCTGGGCGACTCGCTCTGACGAAGAGCTAACGCTCGAAACGTCAGCTTTTAAAATCTCTATACGGTGGCCAATTTACTCCGTTGATAAAACCAAATTTGTGTTGAGTAAGATCGTGCTTGTTTTCAACTTTTATTTCGCCGGGGGCGACAGTCGTTGACCTAACTGTAATATTCCCAGTATTCTTAGACAAGAGTCGTTGTCAGTTTGTTGTGATACAGATCGATCAAGTGATTTTGTGTCTATAGTCATCAGTGAATCAACAAGGACCGCTTTGGAATGTGTACTACGTTGCGACTATAGTGGTAAGAAAACAGATAAAATTTAGTTTTGTTAGTGAGCAGTCCCAAATTTCTATTCGGTCATATAGTCAGTGGCACTTCGAATCACGCAGCTTATGATGTTTACAGGTATTCGACGTTAATGTACTTAAAATTTTATGAATATTCCACTCTTTTTTTAGTACAAAATATATTGCCTTTTTGTGTTATTAAAGTGTATGATTCGAAGTGACTATAATTGAATACATAAAAAACGATAAAGTCATCGCACATTTCCCAATGGCTATGAGTGATGGTGCAATCGGAGATTTCACAACGGCTATAAGTGATGGTGGAATAAGTTCGTGTGTAGTCGTTGTTGTGTTACAGATTGATCAGGTGATTTTGTGGCTACAGTAATCAATGAATCATCAAGGACTACTTTGGAATGTGCAGTACGTTGTGGCTATAGTGGTAAGAAAACAGATAAATTTTCAAAGTGCAGTTATGAGATCTAAAAGATCTTGTTGTTTTAGTTTTGTTAGTGAGCAGACCCAAACTTCCACTTGGCCATATAGTCAGTGGGACTTCAAATCACGCAACGTATGACGTTTACTCGCCAAAAGCTGTTAAAACGTTAATTTACTTAAAATTCTACGAACATTCCACTCTTTATTAAATACAAAATATATTGCATTTTTGTGTTCTTGAAGCGCTGGATTAGAAGCAACTATTGAATACATAAAAAGCCATTATGTCATTAATGGCATGTGTCGACGTTGCAACTTTCATTGGCAGAGAAATAACCACCGCCCTAAAGACAGCCGTGGATAACGTAATTTTTGAATTATGTGACTCGTGTGACTACTTTGCTACCCCTTTACTCATGTAAAAGAACCAATTAAATTTAATCGTGATTTTTAAGAAAGAAAGCTGTAAGTTGTTAATAGTACTGTTATTGTAGTATCGTTTATACCCATACATATCCGAAGAAAGTTCCAGATTCATTAAGACCATTACGTCATCGCAGATTTCGCAATGGCTACGACTGATGGTGCAATGGGAGTTTTCACAACGTTGCGACTATATATAGTCGTAAGAAAACAGATAAATTTTCAAAGCGCGGTTATAAGATCTTGTTTGTAGTCAAAACCCATTTCATTTCTTAAAGTTAAACAAATAGCCTTTTTCTAAGGACTTTTACTAGTTGGCTGTAACATTAGAACTTACTGCCACTAGTGACAGAGAACTCCTTTTGCTCAATAAATGCGTAATGGTATCAAAATGGGATCCGCTTGGTCATAGCTGCACCTATTTTTGAACACTCGCGGTAAGAAGTGCCAGTACATTCTATGCTTTCATCACACCTAATTAAATGACAACAAATGCGTCTTGGCTCTTCTCTACTTTGATTTGGCACGCACTGTGTTCAGCGCATTTGTTTAAATAGCAAGTCGGAACTTAAAGCAGAACGGAAGGCTAGGAGTTGTATTTTATATGGGGGCTTCAAACTACTGAAATAGCTTAGATTTGTAGTAAAAAGCAAGAAAAAGTGAATTTTGCCTTTCAAAAGTGACGCAAAAAGTTTAAAACCCATGGTCACTTTTCCAAACTGAACGTCCGCCATTTTGGACATCTTTTCTTCCGGTTACTTCCATAATAGGAATGCCCGCCGCCATGTTGTGTGATCACTGCGCACATGGATTTTTTTCATGTCAACAAAATTTTTAAAGAATCTTGTGTCGGGTTGAAATTAGCTTCGATTATGGCTGAGATCGAGCCTTATTCTTTTGAACGTATGTGAGACAGTTCCGGAGTTAGAGGAAGACGATGTTCACTAGAGTCAAGATGAGCGCCGTAGAGGAAAAACATGGTGGTGTGCCACAGAGAAAGTACAGCGAAGAGCATGGAGAATTGCCCTTGGCCAAAAACCGCAGGTTTTGCCCTACAAAGAACAATATGTGCGCTACAACACTAGCATACTCTTAAAGATCGAAGAGAATATCTGTAGTAGAATGCTACAAGACAGTCTTTGGATTAAATGGATTGAATTTTAACATCTTCCTCTAATGCGCCCATGATCATATTAATGGAATGAGCGCAATATAAGTGATTAAATTAAATTAAATTATTTAATTTATTTCGTATTGGGTCGTGGCGTGCGTGGCAGGCTTCAATGGCAGCGAAATGGTTGCGATATAACCTGTCTATATTATTTTGGTTCAGACATAGAGGCACATCAACCGAATCGTAGATGTATAACACAGCACCATCTCTTTCAAACGATTCTTTTACAAAGGGAAGTCCGGTAGAGACCGCTATCGAGGGTTTGTGTCAAGTGCGCGGAATGAAAGCACTACAAGAGAACTAAATAACATGTAAGCTTATGTACACAAATGATCACAAATGATTTGCCGGCTGAGATATATTTCGAACGTTTCGTTGGGCTCGGTTAATCCTCCAACATCGCTGAGCAAGCAATAGATCTTTTTTCTCTTTGATGCTCTTTTAGTAGCGTGTGAACTTGGCCCTTGGACACATTCCCTCATTTTTGCCTCGTCGTGAGAGACCTCTGCTAGCGGGGAATGGACACAGTGGTCTCGACATCAGCACAAGCAGCTAACTCAGAACTCAGGTGAATTGCAATCGGCTTCATCCAAAATGTGATACACAGTCTACGTTTTTAGAGAAAACTATAAGAAAGTGTTTATTTTAATTTTGATACAAGCATGTCGCATATAGAAAAAAAATCTCAGACAAATAGCGTTAAATAATCTGGTGATGACTGTATATCAGCGACCACCGTTTAATCTTTTATAGCGCTATTTACCTCTTCGTGAGGAGCTTTATTTATGCGACGTTCACTTGCAAGCCTTCTGCTTTTTTTTTTTTTTTGCTAATGAGGAAACATTGTCAGGACAGCGTCTTCCTTTAACTCGCGTTTATGTTTTCTGCCGGGCCATTGATTGAGGTTCCAACTTTTGAAGCACTCCTTCTCATAGTGCTTCAAACAAATGTGACAATGGCGTTTGGGCAAATTTGCCCTTTTATACCCACTAGCCACTCCTTCAGAAGCGCTTTCTTTTTTAAGGGCAGCCGATGGAAACTTACCCTCTTTTGAAAACTCTGACTGTTCTGTTTGAACAGACAACTACGGCACATTAGACTATTTTGGAGCTGTTCTATGTGCGCAGTGACGTCATGCTATGCGCCCAAGCCTTCAACATGGCTTCCAAAATGGTGGACATTCAAATTGTTTGGGTACGGAGCTTTTTGCTGTTACAATGAGGTTAAATGGTTAAGTTCACATCCTAAAACATAGAGATTTGATTACAACGTATCCTGTGCTTTCGCAAGAATGACTTTTTAAAAATTGTTTTTTCGCCTTCCGTTCTCCTTTAGCAGCCCTTAGTAACCTTTGTAAGTATCAGGGAGGTCTGTACAGACGTCAAATCATATCAAATTCAAATAACAATTGGATCTGTTAAGGAGTGCCATAGTATTGTGTGAGACCATCAGTCACCATTCAGTAGTACAGCTGTACTTTCCTTAATACAGACAGTAAAAATCCACATATTAGGGTTTTAGGGTGGTTTTTTACAATTTAGACAGGCTAGGTTCTTATTAGGTTCTTTCTTTTTTTATTTTTTTTTTTTTTATTTTAGAGGTTCTCGTAGTGTTACCATTGGCAGAGATATTGTACTACTAATAGATGACGGTTTAGCACTTGTACTTTCAACCACAAAAATGCCTGCCTTGTTTGCACTGTGGTTTTATGGAAAATATATTTCAAATGAAAATCCAAACAAATGCATGTCAAAGAAATCATATACACAATAATGTTTTGTCAGAATTTCCTAACACAATTAAAATTATCCAGAATTTTGACCATCAAATTTGTATAAGAACTATAAAAGAGACATCTAATGCATAACGACTCTCTAGTTGAAGAGGGTTACTCAGGTCAATGCGAAAGCAACACCTCTCTTCACGCTATATAT
Organism: Montipora capitata; assembly: GCA_949126865.1. Lineage (NCBI taxonomy): Eukaryota > Metazoa > Cnidaria > Anthozoa > Scleractinia > Acroporidae > Montipora > Montipora capitata. The sequence goes on along the minus strand of OX421449.1, from coordinate 6,595,670 downwards.
TTCCTAAAATGAATATCAAATAAGAAAAGATGGCCAAAAGATGCTAGTCACGGGACCCCAAGCTGGGTGGAGATTTTAGCGCGCTCCACTTGGTGCTTGTATCACTTTCGCGCTTCCCGATCGAGGCCCACATAGCCGTGATCATCAACCAATCCGAGGTCATGTGTCGTAAAATCTAACGGGTCATTGCACACAGATACAGTAGTCAACTTTGTTGAATACAGGCTCAATACAGTTCAGCAAATTACTGTATTGTGACTGTTCAGATGTTACTGGCATCATAACCGGGCCGCTGTCTGAGATTCCATGGCTGGTGTGAGAGGACCGTCTGTGTTCAAGCTGGGGTCACTTAGATCTAGTTCTTTCTTACAATGCTGCTGCTCATTTAGATGCTCTAATAACACACAATGACCTTCAGATCTAAGTGTAATGGAGGTGTTGTTTTGCAGTGCAGGATAGACAAAAGAGCTGTTAATAAACATCTCCTTCCAGGATATTCAGATGAGGAACAAAGTATGTAAGAAAAGGAGTCATTTATATGAAACTAGACAATGTTCTGCTACCATGTGTATGAGGATTACAGATAAAATTAAGGAATGATCTCTGAATTTAGATGTCGAGAAACTTGACAGTGAGAAGCCTGAAAAAAAAACATTAAGGCACTCAGTGGGGTTCACACCCATGACCTCTGACATACTAGAGCTATGCTCCTCCAATATTCAGATTAAAGGAGTTGTATCTCTTAAGACCAGGAGAAGCCAATTTGGAAACATGGATGCGAAACGTTTTTCATGCCGGATACATGTATTTGTGGACTTAAAGATGGCTTCCGATACTGTTAACCATGAAATATTGCTTCATAAACTGAACCATTATGGGATACGAGGCATTGTCAACAACTGGTTTTGCTCGTATCTTTCCGGCCGATGTCAGACAATGCAAGCAGGTAGAAAGCTTTCAAAAAAAGAAAAGGTAGTCTGTGGCTTACCCCAGGCTCGGTTCTTGGGCCATTACTATTCCTATTGTATATCAATGATATCCAAACCTCTGCAAAAAAACTTGATTTCTTCCTGTTTCGCGATGACACAAACTTGCTTTTCGCAGATAAAAATTTGAAATCCTTAGAAAGTATCGAAACACAGAATGTTTGTGACTGGCTGTTAGCAAACAAATTAAGTCTCAATATTGATAAATCTAATTTCATTCTAACCGAAAAAAGACTAAAATCGATATTCACCTTAAAGTATTTGACAATGAGAACAAAATGATGAAGAAACGTGAACGAAAATATTTTGTCAAGTATCTTGGTGTATTGATTGACAATAATCTTTCTTGGAAATTTCACGTAGACTACATTGCGCTTAAAATAAGTAATTAAAAACTATCGGCATTATTTCACGACTCAGACACTTTGTACCAACTTCTATTCTTTTAAACATTTATCGCTCTTTAATACACCCATACATTTCTTACGAACTACTGGCCCGGGGCCAGACCTCTAAGGCTAATCTTAACAAAATTCTTATCCTCCAGAAGCGAGCTCTGCGTTTAACTTACTTTGCAAAAAAGAGAGCATGCTATACCTTTATTCATACGTGCTAACATTCTTCCTGTGGACACGATCTATTACAAACCTATCTCAACTCTATTGCATGATATCCATTGCAAAACTGCACCTATAAACGTGAGAGAGCTTTTTTTTTTCTATACATTCCTGTAACACTCTATCAGCGAAAGCGGGCAATTTTATTGTGAAATTTTCAAGGTTACATCAACAAAGTCAGTCCTTCTCGCGGAGTGGATGTAAAATATGGAAAAAAAAGTTCCTCAATACTTGCAAAAAAGAGACTTTCCTTTAAAAATTGCCTAAAACAAATATTACTGCGGTTTTTAGAGCATGAGGATTCTTATGTTGATCTTAATACCCTGATTCAAAACTTACCTCTTCTACCTGAATAGATCGTACATAGTAATTTATAAACTTTGTCATCACATCAGTAATTCAGTATGTTCAGACTCATTTTCCATTATTCTCTAAAATTGTCTATCAATTAATTCATCTTTTTTGTTTTGGTTAATTATCTTTTTGCTTTTAATCAACTAATTAATTAGTTTAGTATTTTACTATTTAAGACTTCTATGTACATATTTAGATATAAACACTAACGGCCTAGATTAGCATATGCTATTTGCGGGATAGTGTAGCCATTAAGAATGTAATACTGAAATAACAAATTAATAAACTTGACTTGGAAATAAATGTGACAACACAAACAAAAACCAAGATGTCAGCAAAACTCCTGCATTAAAAAACACCAGGCTCGTTGCCTTTACGGGGATAAAACCCAAGCACATTGGTGAGAGGCAAGGGTTTCACAAACTACAGTGTTCCTGCACATTTTCTGGAAAGATAAGTTTCGTTTTCAAAACAACAAAACTTGAGCATTTTACCAGTTTGCTGTGATATTACAGGCGACCGTTACTAGCGATACAGTGTCAATGTGCATGGACTTTGACAATAATAATCCTGGTGATAACTGACTAGTAATTTTTCTAATACATAGCACATAAACATGTGAAAAAAAATTGCCAAAGTTAGGAAATAAAGATGACTTATCATAAGGTGGCATGGTCTTGCACCTATCAAAGAGACATCTGATGCATAGAGTTTCTCGTTAAAGTTGAATATTCAGGTCGATGCAAAAGCGACACCTCTCTTCAAGCCGACTGTTTCGTAAAATGAATATCAAATAAGGAAGGATGGCCAAAAGGTGCCACTCACGGGACCCCAAGCTGGGTGGAGAGTTTAGCGCGCTCCACTTGGTGCTTGTATCACTTTCGCGCTTCCCGAGGCCCACATAGCCGTGATCATCAACCAATCCCAGGTCATGTGTCGTAAAATCTAACGGGTCATTGCACACAGATACAGTAGTCAACTTTGTTGAATACAGGCTGAATACAATTCAGCAAATTACTGTATTGTGACTGTTACGATGTTACTGGCATCATAACCGGGTCGCTGTCTGAGATTCCATGGCTGGTGTCAGAGGACCGTCTGTGTTCAAGCTGGGGTCACTTAGATCTAGTTCTTTCTTACAATTCTGCTGCTCATTTAGATGCTCTAATAACATACAATGACCTTCAGATTTAAGTGTAATGGAGGTGTTGTTTTGCAGTGCAGGATAGACAAAAGGCCTGTAAATAAACATCTTCTTCCAGTATATTCAAAAACAACAATAAACATCTCAGATTAATAACAAAGTATGTAAGAAAAAAAAACAGCCAAAGTTAGGAAATAAAGATGGCTGTAATGTTAAGGCGGCGTGGTCTTGCACCTATCAAAGAGACATCTGATGCATAGAGTTTCTCGTTGAAGTTGAATATTCAGGTCGATGCAAAAGCAACACTTCTCTTCAAACCGCCTATTTCCTAAAATGAATATCAAATAAGGAAGGATGGCCAAACGATGCCACTCACGGGACCCCAAGCTGGGTGGAGAGTTTAGCGCGCTCCACTTGGTGTTTGTATCACTTTCGCGCTTCCCGAGGCCCACATAGCCGTGATCATCAACCAATCCCAGGTCATGTGTCGTACAATCTAACGGGTCATTGCACACAGATACAGTAGTCAACTTTGTTGAATACAGGCTGAATACAATTCAGCAAATTACTGTATTGTGACTGTTACGATGTTACTGGCATCATAACCGGGTCGCTGTCTGAGATTCCATGGCTGGTGTCAGAGGACCGTCTGTGTTCAAGCTGGGGTCACTTAGATCTAGTTCTTTCTTACAATGCTGCTGCTCATTTAGATGCTCTAATAACAAACAATAACCTTCAGATTTAAGTGTAATGGAGGTGTTGTTTTGCAGTGCAGGATAGACAAAAGGGCTGTAAATAAACATCTTCTTCCAGAATATTCAAAAACAACATAAAACATCTCAGATCATTAACAATGTATGTAAGAAAAAAAACTGCCAAAGTTAGGAAATAAAGATGACTGTAATGTTAAGGGGACGTGGTCTTGCACCTATCAAAGAGAGATCTGATGCATAGAGTTTCTCGTTAAAGTTGAATATTCAGGTCGATGCAAAAGCAACACCTCTATTCAAGCCGCCTGTTTCCTAAAATGAATATCAAATAAGGAACGATGGCCAAAAGATGCCACTCACGGGACCCCAAGCTGGGTGGAGAGTTTAGCACGCTCCACTTGGTGCTTGTATCACTTTCGCGCTTCCCGAGGCCCACATAGCCGTGATCATCAACCAATCTCAGGTCATGTGTCGTACAATCTAACGGGTCATTGCACACAGATACAGTAGTCAACTTTGTTGAATACAGGCTGAATACAATTCAGCAAATTACTGTATTGTGACTGTTACGATGTTACTGGCATCATAACCGGGTCGCTGTCTGAGATTCCATGGCTGGTGTCAGAGGACCGTCTGTGTTCAAGCTGGGGTCACTTAGATCTAGTTCTTTCTTACAATGCTGCTGCTCATTTAAATGCTCTAATAACATACAATGACCTTCAGATTTAAGTGTAATGGAGGTGTTGTTTTGCAGTGCAGGATAGACAAAAGGGCTGTTAATAAACATCTCCTTCCAGGATATTCAAAAACAAAATAAAACATCTCAGATCCGTAACAAAGTATGTAACAAAAAAAACTGTTAAAGTTAGGAAATAAAGATGGCTGTAATGTTAGGGCGGCGTGGTCTTGCACCTATCAAAGAGACATCTGATGCATAGAGTTTCTCGTTGAAGTTGAATATTCCAGTCGATGCAAAAGCAACACCTCTCTTCAAGCCGCCTATTTCCTAAAATGAATATCAAATAAGGAAGGATGGCCAAAAGATGCCACTCACGGGACCCCAAGCTGGGTGGAGAGTTTAGCACGCTCCACTTGGTGCTTGTATCACTTTCGCGCTTCCCGAGGCCCACATAGCCGTGATCATCAACCAATCCCAGGTCATGTGTCATACAATCTAACGGGTCATTGCACACAGATACAGTAGTCAACTTAGTTGAATACAGGCTGAATACAATTCAGCAATTTACTGTATTGTGACTGTTACGATGTTACTAGCATCATAACCGGGTCGCTGTCTGAGATTCCATGGCTGGTGTCAGAGGACCGTCTGTGTTCAAGCTGGGGTCACTTAGATCTAGTTCTTTCTTACAATGCTGCTCCTCATTTAGATGCCCTAATAAGATACAATAACCTTTAGATTTAAGTGTAATGGAGGTGTTGTTTTGCAGTGCACGATAGAAAAAAGGGCTGTAAATAAACTTCTCCTTCCAGGATATTCAAAAACAACATAAAACATCTGAGATCAGTAACAAAGTATGTAAGAAAAAAAACTGCCAAAGTTAGGAAATAAAGATGACTGTAATGTTAAGGGGACGTGGTCTTGCACCTATCAAAGAGACATCTGATGCATAGAGTTTCTCATTGAAGTTGAATATTCAGGTCGATGCAAAAGCAACACCTCTCTTCAAGCCGCCTGTTTCCTAAAATGAATATCAAATAAGGAACGATGGCCAAAGGATGCCACGCGCGGGACCCCAAGCTGGGTGGAGAGTTTAGCGCACTCCACTTGGTGCTTGTATCACTTTCGCGCTTCCCGAGGCCCACATAGCCATGATCATCAACCAATCCCAGGTCATGTGTCGTACAATCTAACGGGTCATTGCACACAGATACAGTAGTCAACTTTGTTGAATACGGGCTGAATACAGTTCAGCAAATTACCGTATTGTGACTGTTACGACGTTATTGGCATCATAACCGGGTCGCTGTCTGAGATTCCATGGCTGGTGTCAGAGGACCGTCTGTGTTCAAGCTGGGGTCACTTAGATCTAGTTCTTTCTTACAATACTGCTGCTTATTTAGATGCTCTAATAACATAAGGTGACCTTCAGATTTAAGTGTAATGGAGGTGTTGTTTTGCAGTGCAGGATAGACAAAAGGGCTGTTAATAAATATCTTCTTCCAGGATATTCAAAAACAACATAAAACATCTTAGATCAGTAACAATGTATGTAAGAAAAAAACTGTTAAAGTTAGGAAATAAAGATGGCTTTAATGTTAAGGCGGCGTGGTCTTGCACCAATCAAAGAGACATCCGATGCATAGAGTTTCTCGTTGAAGTTAAATATTCAGGTCAATGCAAAAGCAACACCTTTCTTCAAGCCGCCTGTTTCCTAAAATGAATATCAAATAAGGAAGGATGGCCAAAAGATGCCACTCACGGGACCCCAAGCTGGGTGGAGAGTTTAGCGCACTCCACTTGGTGCTTGTATCACTTTCGCGCTTCCCGAGGCCCACATAGCCGTGATCATCAACCAATCCCAGGTCATGTGTCGTACAATCTAACGGGTCATTGCACACAGATACAGTAGTCAACTTTGTTGAATACAGGCTGAATACAATTCAGCAAATTACTGTATTGTGACTGTTACGATGTTACTGGCATCATAACCGGGTCGCTGTCTGAGATTCCATGGCTGGTGTCAGAGGACCGTCTGTGTTCAAGCTGGGGTCACTTAGATCTAGTTCTTTCTTACAATTCTGCTGCTCATTTAGATGCTCTAATAACATACAATGACCTTCAGATTTAAGTGTAATGGAGGTGTTGTTTTGCAGTGCAGGATAGACAAAAGGCCTGTAAATAAACATCTTCTTCCAGTATATTCAAAAACAACAATAAACATCTCAGATTAATAACAAAGTATGTAAGAAAAAAAAACAGCCAAAGTTAGGAAATAAAGATGACTGTAATGTTAAGGGGACGTGGTCTTGCACCTATCAAAGGGACATCTCATGCATTGAGATTCTCGTTGAAGTTGAATATTCAGGTCGATGCAAAAGCAACACCTCTCTTCAAGCCGCCTGTTTCCTAAAATGAATATCAAATAAGGAAGGATGGCCAAAAGATGCCACTCACGAGACCCCAAGCTGGGTGGAGAGTTTAGCACGCTCCACTTGGTGCTTGTATCACTTTCGCGCTTCCCGAGGCCCACATAGCCGTGATCATCAACCAATCCCAGGTCATGTGTCGTACAATCTAACGGGTCATTGCACACAGATACAGTAGTCAACTTTGTTGAATACAGGCTGAATACAATTCAGCAAATTGCTGTATTGTGACTGTTACGATGTTACTGGCATCATAACCGGGTCGCTGTCTGAGATTCCATGGCTGGTGTCAGAGGACCGTCTGTGTTCAAGCTGGGGTCACTTAGATCTAGTTCTTTCTTACAATACTGCTGCTCATTTAGATGCTCTAATAACATACAAAGACCTTCAGATTTAAGTGTAATGGAGGTGTTGTTTTGCAGTGCAGGATAGACAAAAGGCCTGTAAATAAACATCTTCTTCCAGTATATTCAAAAACAACAATAAACATCTCAGATTAATAACAAAGTATGTAAGAAAAAAAAACAGCCAAAGTTAGGAAATAAAGATGACTGTAATGTTAAGGGGACGTGGTCTTGCACCTATCAAAGGGACATCTCATGCATTGAGATTCTCGTTGAAGTTGAATATTCAGGTCGATGCAAAAGCAACACCTCTCTTCAAGCCGCCTGTTTCCTAAAATGAATATCAAATAAGGAAGGATGGCCAAAAGATGCCACTCACAAGACCCCAAGCTGGGTGGAGAGTTTAGCACGCTCCACTTGGTGCTTGTATCACTTTCGCGCTTCCCGAGGCCCACATAGCCGTGATCATCAACCAATCTCAGGTCATGTGTCGTACAATCTAACGGGTCATTGCACACAGATACAGTAGTCAACTTTGTTGAATACAGGCTGAATACAATTCAGCAAATTGCTGTATTGTGACTGTTACGATGTTACTGGCATCATAACCGGGTCGCTGTCTGAGATTCCATGGCTGGTGTCAGAGGACCGTCTGTGTTCAAGCTGGGGTCACTTAGATCTAGTTCTTTCTTACAACGCTGCTGCTCATTTAAATGCTCTAATAACATACAATGACCTTCAGATTTAAGTGTAATGGAGGTGTTGTTTTGCAGTGCAGGATAGACAAAAGGGCTGTTAATAAACATCTTCTTCCAGGATATTCAAAAACAACATAAAACATCTCAGATCAGTAACAATGTATCTAAGAAAAAAAACTGTTAAAGTTAGGAAATAAAGATGGCCGTAATGTTAAGGCGGCGTGGTCTTCCACCTATCAAAGAGACATCTGATGCATAGAGTTTCTCGTTGAAGTTAAATATTCAGGTCAATGCAAAAGCAACACCTTTCTTCAAGCCGTCTGTTTCCTAAAATGAATATCAAATAAGGAAGGATGGCCAAAAGATGCCACTCACGAGACCCCAAGCTGGGTGGAGAGTTTAGCACGCTCCACTTGGTGCTTGTATCACTTTCGCGCTTCCCGAGGCCCACATAGCCGTGATCATCAACCAATCCCAGGCCATGTGTCGTACAATCTAACGGGTCATTGCACACAGATACAGTAGTCAACTTTGTTGAATACAGGCTGAATACAATTCAGCAAATTGCTGTATTGTGACTGTTACGATGTTACTGGCATCATAACCGGGTCGCTGTCTGAGATTCCATGGCTGGTGTCAGAGGACCGTCTGTGTTCAAGCTGGGGTCACTTAGATCTAGTTCTTTCTTACAACGCTGCTGCTCATTTAAATGCTCTAATAACATACAATGACCTTCAGATTTAAGTGTAATGGAGGTGTTGTTTTGCAGTGCAGGATAGACAAAAGGGCTGTTAATAAACATCTCCTTCCAGGATATTCAAAAACAACATAAAACATCTGAGATCAGTAATAAAGTATGTAAGAAAAAAAACTGCCAAAGTTAGGAAATAAAGATGACTGTAATGTTAAGGGGACGTGGTCTTGCACGTATCAAAGAGACATCTCATGCATAGAGTTTCTCGTTGAAGTTGAATATTCAGGTCGATGCAAAAGCAACACCTCTCTTCAAGCCGCCTGTTTCCTAAAATGAATATCAAATAAGGAACGATGGCCAAAAGATGCCACTCACGGGACCCCAAGCTGGGTGGAGAGTTTAGCGCGCTCCACTTGGTGCTTGTATCATTTTCGCGCTTCCCGAGGCCCACATAGCCGTGATCATCAACCAATCCCAGGTCATGTGTCGTACAATCTAACGGGTCATTGCACACAGATACAGTAGTCAACTTTGTTGAATACAGGCTGAATACAATTCAGCAAATTACTGTATTGTGACTGTTACGATGTTACTGGCATCATAACCGGGTCGCTGTCTGAGATTCCATGGCTGGTGTCAGAGGACCGTCTGTGTTCAAGCTGGGGTCACTTAGATCTAGTTCTTTCTTACAATGCTGCTGCTCATTTAGATGCTCTAATAACATACAATGACCTTCAGATTTGCCTTTAATGGAGGTGTTGTTTTGCAGTGCAGGATAGACAAAGGGGCTGTTAATAAACATCTTCTTCCATGATATTCAAATACAACTTAAACATCTCAGATCAGGAAGAATGTATGTAAGAAAAGGAGTTATTTAAATGAAGCTAAACAATCTTGTGCTACCATATGTATGAGGATTACAAATGAAGATAAGGAACGATCTTGGAATTTACATGGTTGTCGAGGAACTGCCATTTGAGAAGCCTGAAAAAAAATTAAGGCACTCGGTGGGATTCACACCCATGACCTCTGAAATACAAGTCTAACAGCTATGCTCCTCCAATACTCAGATTTAAGGGGTTGTAGCTCTTAAGACCAGGAGAAACCAATTTGAAAAGAAATTTGACAACACAGACAAAAACTAAGATGTCAGCCAAACTCCTGCATTAAAAAATACCAGGCTCATTGACTATATGGGAATCAAACCCAAGCACATTGGTGACAGGCAAGATTTTAACAAACTGCACTGTTCCTGCACATTTTCTGGGAAGATGGCTTTGGTTTTAAAAACAACAAAACTTGGGCATTTTACCAGTTTGCTGTGATATTACAAGCGACTGCTACTAGCGTTAGGATCTACAAACCACAACTTGAGATATATTTCATAAAATTTCTGAATGTGCACATGCCCAAACAATTATATAATAATAATAAGATGTCCCTAGAAAGTGGCACATTTCATGCAGATAAAAGTGAGCTGTTCAGAAGCACTCAAAAATGGCTGGACTACAAAATTATATTCCTTGTGTTTTACTAAAAAAATACCATTAGATAAATCACAAAGCATACTTCAGTACATTTTAATTTTTTAAATCTCACCACTGCTGAAAACTTGGCACTTTCCAGACCATTATACATTAATTGGCTGATGTGACAAATGCGGGCAATGGAGTAGATGGTTTGACTGGACAAGGGATGATCATGATCGTGCGATATCGATAGTAAAATTTTATGCTTTTCGACCATTGCTTATTTCGCTAGAACCTCAAGGATTCAATTTTTTTTCTTAAATTAATGTAAATGTAAACCAAAAGTACTTCTGCTTACCTGTAAATTCACTTCAGAAATAATCATGCAGCCTTAATTTCAATTTTCTATTTTTAGTTTTGTCACAATTGTTGATCGAAGGTATGGATTTCTGTAAAAAAAAAGAACTATTTATTCTTTGAAGTGTTTACATTGAGCTTATACAGCCTACTCAGAAATTTCATTTGTCCAAGTGGACAACTAATTAAGGACCCAAAGTTACCTGCCCAATGAAATATGTGCCAAATAAAGGTTGCTTGAAGAAAGCATCAACTACTGCTATTGAAACTCCTTGGTAAAAATTTGAAACTTTAAATGCATACCATTAAAGATTTGATTACATTAGTTATGGTAATGCTACTATGGTAACTATATATTCTGCAGACAACCATGGAATATAGTTCAAAAAGTGTAAAATATTATAATATTATAGACAGAAAAGGTGCTTTAATTTTGCAGTTAAAATAATTTCAATAATTAAAATCAATTATTCAAAGACATATGAAGTTCCTACTAATTGTACATTTTATGCATAAAAGAAAAAAAAACCCTTACTCTTACCAGTGGATCAATGAACTGTAAGCAATGAATATGAAACAATGCAGTGAAACAATTCGGGGGCTCAATGAGATTGAGTTACCCCTTTGAGTTCCGCAGGGCAATTATCTTCCAACCAAACAACTGATAAATCCATATCTGTTAAGAAAGGGTGAAAAAATGTGACTTAAAACAGCATGCATAAAGTCCTTGATTATCTGAAGTACACCATGCACATTCTGGCCAACATGCAGGAATCAAATGCAAGGATTGAAATACCTTACAATTTTTACTTTTAAAACAGGTTTGATTTTGAAAGAAACAGTAAATAGAATGATGTACATGTAGAACAAAAAAATTATATGAAATGTCACATTTATATATTTTAAGCGTGGAAATTGAAATTATGTGGGAGTTGGAGATTACTGTGCAGTTAAGCAGCAACTTTTAATTGTGAAGCCTGAAAAAATCCAACTTAAGCAACGATGACAGCGACAGCAATTAGTATGTCATCTCAAAATATAATTAGCGTTATTGTAATCACTTCATGACTATTTCAAGCTTTTCAATATGACAAGGCTGTGGCAGTTCCTCAAGAATGACACTGGTCGGGAACAGGGGAGAAAATGAAAATTTATCTTCAAGGTTTGACATATTTCATAAAACCTGAAATTTGGCTATTTCACATTGTTGTTTTGCAGACAACAGCAAAGAAATGGACAAAAGTGAAAAACTCACATGCAGGGCTTTTAAAGCTATTGTTTTGGCCCACTTACTGTGTTGTTCATAATCCTTCAAGTGCCAAAAGCCAGACTGCGGTTTGGCTTCTATCATTCAAACTTCTGGCGGCAAATCAATATTGATGTGCGGTATAACCCGGCCACCAATCAGCACAATTTTTTGTACATGTATATAGCACACACATCTATGCTGTTCTTAATTTGTTATCACAATTTATAATTTAAAATAATTAGGATAGTACACACACTCTCATTGGTCAATAGCTGTGTTTAGATGAGAGTATTTACACATGGTTGTGACATGGCACAAATTTTGATTGGTTGTGTATTCACATTTTGATTTGCTGGTAGCAAATATGAATGTGTATTAAGAAAATCTGGAGTTGGGCGAATTCTCGACAGTTGTGCAAACCATGCAAATCTCAGAAATATTGCATAACTGTCTTGAATTTGCTCAACTCCCCCTTGTGTTTACATGTAGATGAGGCTATGCAAACGTTAAAAAAGTCTTCTATTGCCTGTACAATTATGAAGTGTACTTATTATTAACAAATTATAACAATAATAATTAACAGTTATAACCTCTTTTCCTTTTTTGCAGAGGTAAAAGAGAACCAAGGGGCAGGGAAAACGTAGAAAGCAAACAAATTTATGTCATATATGCCACACATGATTCACCCCAACTCTAGGAATTAGCTTAAGGTCCAGGTACTAGTGGCATGTTTTGTTCATCTGAGAACTGTACCACATGTGCTAATATTCACTGAGAAACTTATCATCCCAAAGTAAATACTGTTACTCTTTCTCTTTTTATATTTAAGTGACATAAATTATTATTAACAACATTACCTTTTCCACCTTTCCTTTTGCAGAGAGAAGAGGCCAGACAATAAGGGAACAAGTCATTATTTAGAGGGCTAAGGAGGCTGATAAAAAGAGGAACAATTTTATTTAGCTTAATTGGGAAGAGGGCTGGCTACAACAATAATTAATTTTATTTGGACTGTCTGGATGGGTAGAGTCAGATAACCTTTCAAATGCTCTCACCATGGGTCATACCTCTTGTTGAACGCTATATTTCATTGGCTGTGTAGTATCATACTTCCTATTGTTACCTTTGTTCGTTCTTTTGGTCTTAAATTTGGCCAATACTGAAGCCCATTCAATGGGGTACGACGCAACCTGCCATTTGAGCATTGGTCTTCCCCCATCACCTCAAAATAATGAAGTACAGGAGCACGTGTCATGAATCGCTGCTCCAACATTTTTCAGATGCCTAAATGAAAGAATTCCAGTTCCATGATTTCAATAGGTTAACGGAAATGTCCATGCCAACAATTTCCCGTCACATCCTTGGCTAAATATCTGCTGTCAGAAATCAAACCGAATTAAGGCTCAGCATTAAGAAGACCTGATACTACTCAGCCATCAATATATTTCAGGAGAAGAATAAAAACATTCCAAGATTTTCAGCTTGAGATTAAATAAAATTTTAATAACAGTCCTACTAAGAACATACCCTAGAGGTGGAGAGTCTGTTAAGAACCGAGAGCTTTATTTTTTTTTGTTTTGTAACTAAATAAGCTTCCAAATAAACATAAAGAAAAGTAAAACTGCAGTCTATCAATTTAAGTATTAACTCAAAAGCTTAGGGTCGACGAACTATGCATACTTTGAAAACAAACAAAGAATACAAATTATAAAGCTATATATATATTTATAGTCGCAGCTCGAGAATCCAACGTTCTTACGTGGATAAAAAAGACTGTATGCATGGTTCTTGTCTTTCCCTAAACCTGGGCTAGAATTCTCAGCTTTCCTCTCCAGTGGCGGGATTTCCAGTGGCAGAGAATTAATTTTACTTTTGACGAAGTCGCTGTGTCGTTAATTTTATATTTCGGATATACTTCACTTGTTAAAACCCTCCGAGATAAAAAACTCCAGGTACCGACTGCATGTTTGATTTCGCCCCCTATAAACTTAAGAGCTTACTTGGAAGTCCTTTGCTCACCTCCGCATAAACTCAAGTACTCAATCGTCTTACTGGAACAAGAACGTTTAACACAGTTGTGTGACTCTAGGCGTGACGTTGCCCCAAAGGTCGCTTCACTAAATGTATGATAGCAAAAAAAATAATGTGAGACATCAGTAGAAATTTCAAAGTATGCGCTTGACATATACATTGTGTACGAAGAGCGAACATCAAAACAAAACAAAAAACTATATTACAGTAAATTAAAACAAACACCCCACACCCAACATAACATGGCCCAAGGGCAGTTTGGGAAGGAAAGTTGTTGTTTCTTCGCGACGTGACCATCTGAAACAGCAGGTACGTTGAGGGTTCGAAACAATGTAAGTGCGGGTTGTCTTCAGAAGCTCCCATTCTAGCATCATAAAGCAGGAATGGTGGGTAAAGGAAAGCCTTTGAAAGAAACCAAAGGTGAGAGCTGGTCTCACTGTAAAAGATACGCCAAAGGGGTTCGTCGAAAACACTCTAGAAGCGGTCATAAGTGAGGTTATCTCTCTTACCGTTCTGAAGATATTCCAAGTCCTATTGGTGACATTTCTCAAAGTTTTCCTTCAAAGGAAATCTATACAGCTAAGGTTTTCATCAATAGGAGTGGACGCCTCAACACTTAATAAAAAACGAATTAAAAATGCCGCCAACATTCCTATATCCCCCTCCATAACAATTACCCACAATGCATTTGTAAACCAATAAAACTTAGGACTATTCCTATCTTTTTCCATCCATACTAATTAATGCGAGTTCAAAATTGATTTCCTATTTTTTTGGCCTTCCAAAGTTTGCCTAAAAAATCGGCCATTTTTGAAAAATTTCCCTTGGTCCCCCCTTTGCTGTTTTGCGAAAAATCGCCATTTTCAACACTTTTACAGAATTTGCTATTGCTCTTCTAATAGGTCTTTTTTCATGCGGTTTTTTGCATAGCACAAATCTACAATAGTTTAGCTTTCCATCCATACTAATTAGGCTATTATACGGCTTGTATTTCCTATTTTTTTGGCCTTCCAAAGTTTGCCTAAAAAATCGGCCATTTTTGAAAAATTTCCCTTGGTCCCCCCTTTGCTGTTTTGCGAAAAATCGCCATTTTCAACACTTTTACAGAATTTGCTATTGCTCTTCTAATAGGTCTTTTTTCATGCGGTTTTTTGCATAGCACAAATCTACAATAGTTTAGCTTTCCATCCATACTAATTAGGCTATTATACGGCTTGTATTTCCTATTTTTTTGGCCTTCCAAAGTTTGCCTAAAAAATCGGCCATTTTTGAAAAATTTCCCTTGGTCCCCCCTTTGCTGTTTTGCGAAAAATCGCCATTTTCAACACTTTTACAGAATTTGCTATTGCTCTTCTAATAGGTCTTTTTTCATGCGGTTTTTTGCATAGCACAAATCTACAATAGTTTAGCTTTCCATCCATACTAATTAGGCTATTATACGGCTTGTATTTCCTATTTTTTTGGCCTTCCAAAGTTTGCCTAAAAAATCGGCCATTTTTGAAAAATTTCCCTTGGTCCCCCCTTTGCTGTTTTGCGAAAAATCGCCATTTTCAACACTTTTACAGAATTTGCTATTGCTCTTCTAATAGGTCTTTTTTCATGCGGTTTTTTGCATAGCACAAATCTACAATAGTTTAGCTTTCCATCCATACTAATTAGGCTATTATACGGCTTGTATTTCCTATTTTTTTGGCCTTCCAAAGTTTGCCTAAAAAATCGGCCATTTTTGAAAAATTTCCCTTGGTCCCCCCTTTGCTGTTTTGCGAAAAATCGCCATTTTCAACACTTTTACAGAATTTGCTATTGCTCTTCTAATAGGTCTTTTTTCATGCGGTTTTTTGCATAGCACAAATCTACAATAGTTTAGCTTTCCATCCATACTAATTAGGCTATTATACGGCTTGTATTTCCTATTTTTTTGGCCTTCCAAAGTTTGCCTAAAAAATCGGCCATTTTTGAAAAATTTCCCTTGGTCCCCCCTTTGCTGTTTTGCGAAAAATCGCCATTTTCAACACTTTTACAGAATTTGCTATTGCTCTTCTAATAGGTCTTTTTTCATGCGGTTTTTTGCATAGCACAAATCTACAATAGTTTAGCTTTCCATCCATACTAATTAGGCTATTATACGGCTTGTATTTCCTATTTTTTTGGCCTTCCAAAGTTTGCCTAAAAAATCGGCCATTTTTGAAAAATTTCCCTTGGTCCCCCCTTTGCTGTTTTGCGAAAAATCGCCATTTTCAACACTTTTACAGAATTTGCTATTGCTCTTCTAATAGGTCTTTTTTCATGCGGTTTTTTGCATAGCACAAATCTACAATAGTTTAGCTTTCCATCCATACTAATTAGGCTATTATACGGCTTGTATTTCCTATTTTTTTGGCCTTCCAAAGTTTGCCTAAAAAATCGGCCATTTTTGAAAAATTTCCCTTGGTCCCCCCTTTGCTGTTTTGCGAAAAATCGCCATTTTCAACACTTTTACAGAATTTGCTATTGCTCTTCTAATAGGTCTTTTTTCATGCGGTTTTTTGCATAGCACAAATCTACAATAGTTTAGCTTTCCATCCATACTAATTAGGCTATTATACGGCTTGTATTTCCTATTTTTTTGGCCTTCCAAAGTTTGCCTAAAAAATCGGCCATTTTTGAAAAATTTCCCTTGGTCCCCCCTTTGCTGTTTTGCGAAAAATCGCCATTTTCAACACTTTTACAGAATTTGCTATTGCTCTTCTAATAGGTCTTTTTTCATGCGGTTTTTTGCATAGCACAAATCTACAATAGTTTAGCTTTCCATCCATACTAATTAGGCTATTATACGGCTTGTATTTCCTATTTTTTTGGCCTTCCAAAGTTTGCCTACAAAATCGGCCATTTTTGAAAAATTTCCCTTGGTCCCCCCTTTGCTGTTTTGCGAAAAATCGCCATTTTCAACACTTTTACAGAATTTGCTATTGCTCTTCTAATAGGTCTTTTTTCATGCGGTTTTTTGCATAGCACAAATCTACAATAGTTTAGCTTTCCATCCATACTAATTAGGCTATTATACGGCTTGTATTTCCTATTTTTTTGGCCTTCCAAAGTTTGCCTACAAAATCGGCCATTTTTGAAAAATTTCCCTTGGTCCCCCCTTTGCTGTTTTGCGAAAAATCGCCATTTTCAACACTTTTACAGAATTTGCTATTGCTCTTCTAATAGGTCTTTTTTCATGCGGTTTTTTGCATAGCACAAATCTACAATAGTTTAGCTTTCCATCCATACTAATTAGGCTATTATACGGCTTGTATTTCCTATTTTTTTGGCCTTCCAAAGTTTGCCTAAAAAATCGGCCATTTTTGAAAAATTTCCCTTGGTCCCCCCTTTGCTGTTTTGCGAAAAATCGCCATTTTCAACACTTTTACAGAATTTGCTATTGCTCTTCTAATAGGTCTTTTTTCATGCGGTTTTTTGCATAGCACAAATCTACAATAGTTTAGCTTTCCATCCATACTAATTAGGCTATTATACGGCTTGTATTTCCTATTTTTTTGGCCTTCCAAAGTTTGCCTAAAAAATCGGCCATTTTTGAAAAATTTCCCTTGGTCCCCCCTTTGCTGTTTTGCGAAAAATCGCCATTTTCAACACTTTTACAGAATTTGCTATTGCTCTTCTAATAGGTCTTTTTTCATGCGGTTTTTTGCATAGCACAAATCTACAATAGTTTAGCTTTCCATCCATACTAATTAGGCTATTATACGGCTTGTATTTCCTATTTTTTTGGCCTTCCAAAGTTTGCCTACAAAATCGGCCGTTTTTGAAAAATTTCCCTTGGTCCCCCCTTTGCTGTTTTGCGAAAAATCGCCATTTTCAACACTTTTACAGAATTTGCTATTGCTCTTCTAATAGGTCTTTTTTCATGCGGTTTTTTGCATAGCACAAATCTACAATAGTTTAGCTTTCCATCCATACTAATTAGGCTATTATACGGCTTGTATTTCCTATTTTTTTGGCCTTCCAAAGTTTGCCTAAAAAATCGGCCATTTTTGAAAAATTTCCCTTGGTCCCCCCTTTGCTGTTTTGCGAAAAATCGCCATTTCCAACACTTTTACAGAATTTGCTATTGCTCTTCTAATAGGTCTTTTTTCATGCGGTTTTTTGCATAGCACAAATCTACAATAGTTTAGCTTTCCATCCATACTAATTAGGCTATTATACGGCTTGTATTTCCTATTTTTTTGGCCTTCCAAAGTTTGCCTACAAAATCGGCCATTTTTGAAAAATTTCCCTTGGTCCCCCCTTTGCTGTTTTGCGAAAAATCGCCATTTTCAACACTTTTACAGAATTTGCTATTGCTCTTCTAATAGGTCTTTTTTCATGCGGTTTTTTGCATAGCACAAATCTACAATAGTTTAGCTTTCCATCCATACTAATTAGGCTATTATACGGCTTGTATTTCCTATTTTTTTGGCCTTCCAAAGTTTGCCTAAAAAATCGGCCATTTTTGAAAAATTTCCCTTGGTCCCCCCTTTGCTGTTTTGCGAAAAATCGCCATTTTCAACACTTTTACAGAATTTGCTATTGCTCTTCTAATAGGTCTTTTTTCATGCGGTTTTTTGCATAGCACAAATCTACAATAGTTTAGCTTTCCATCCATACTAATTAGGCTATTATACGGCTTGTATTTCCTATTTTTTTGGCCTTCCAAAGTTTGCCTACAAAATCGGCCATTTTTGAAAAATTTCCCTTGGTCCCCCCTTTGCTGTTTTGCGAAAAATCGCCATTTTCAACACTTTTACAGAATTTGCTATTGCTCTTCTAATAGGTCTTTTTTCATGCGGTTTTTTGCATAGCACAAATCTACAATAGTTTAGCTTTCCATCCATACTAATTAGGCTATTATACGGCTTGTATTTCCTATTTTTTTGGCCTTCCAAAGTTTGCCTAAAAAATCGGCCATTTTTGAAAAATTTCCCTTGGTCCCCCCTTTGCTGTTTTGCGAAAAATCGCCATTTTCAACACTTTTACAGAATTTGCTATTGCTCTTCTAATAGGTCTTTTTTCATGCGGTTTTTTGCATAGCACAAATCTACAATAGTTTAGCTTTCCATCCATACTAATTAGGCTATTATACGGCTTGTATTTCCTATTTTTTTGGCCTTCCAAAGTTTGCCTAAAAAATCGGCCATTTTTGAAAAATTTCCCTTGGTCCCCCCTTTGCTGTTTTGCGAAAAATCGCCATTTTCAACACTTTTACAGAATTTGCTATTGCTCTTCTAATAGGTCTTTTTTCATGCGGTTTTTTGCATAGCACAAATCTACAATAGTTTAGCTTTCCATCCATACTAATTAGGCTATTATACGGCTTGTATTTCCTATTTTTTTGGCCTTCCAAAGTTTGCCTACAAAATCGGCCGTTTTTGAAAAATTTCCCTTGGTCCCCCCTTTGCTGTTTTGCGAAAAATCGCCATTTTCAACACTTTTACAGAATTTGCTATTGCTCTTCTAATAGGTCTTTTTTCATGCGGTTTTTTGCATAGCACAAATCTACAATAGTTTAGCTTTCCATCCATACTAATTAGGCTATTATACGGCTTGTATTTCCTATTTTTTTGGCCTTCCAAAGTTTGCCTAAAAAATCGGCCATTTTTGAAAAATTTCCCTTGGTCCCCCCTTTGCTGTTTTGCGAAAAATCGCCATTTTCAACACTTTTACAGAATTTGCTATTGCTCTTCTAATAGGTCTTTTTTCATGCGGTTTTTTGCATAGCACAAATCTACAATAGTTTAGCTTTCCATCCATACTAATTAGGCTATTATACGGCTTGTATTTCCTATTTTTTTGGCCTTCCAAAGTTTGCCTACAAAATCGGCCATTTTTGAAAAATTTCCCTTGGTCCCCCCTTTGCTGTTTTGCGAAAAATCGCCATTTTCAACACTTTTACAGAATTTGCTATTGCTCTTCTAATAGGTCTTTTTTCATGCGGTTTTTTGCATAGCACAAATCTACAATAGTTTAGCTTTCCATCCATACTAATTAGGCTATTATACGGCTTGTATTTCCTATTTTTTTGGCCTTCCAAAGTTTGCCTAAAAAATCGGCCATTTTTGAAAAATTTCCCTTGGTCCCCCCTTTGCTGTTTTGCGAAAAATCGCCATTTTCAACACTTTTACAGAATTTGCTATTGCTCTTCTAATAGGTCTTTTTTCATGCGGTTTTTTGCATAGCACAAATCTACAATAGTTTAGCTTTCCATCCATACTAATTAGGCTATTATACGGCTTGTATTTCCTATTTTTTTGGCCTTCCAAAGTTTGCCTACAAAATCGGCCATTTTTGAAAAATTTCCCTTGGTCCCCCCTTTGCTGTTTTGCGAAAAATCGCCATTTTCAACACTTTTACAGAATTTGCTATTGCTCTTCTAATAGGTCTTTTTTCATGCGGTTTTTTGCATAGCACAAATCTACAATAGTTTAGCTTTCCATCCATACTAATTAGGCTATTATACGGCTTGTATTTCCTATTTTTTTGGCCTTCCAAAGTTTGCCTAAAAAATCGGCCATTTTTGAAAAATTTCCCTTGGTCCCCCCTTTGCTGTTTTGCGAAAAATCGCCATTTTCAACACTTTTACAGAATTTGCTATTGCTCTTCTAATAGGTCTTTTTTCATGCGGTTTTTTGCATAGCACAAATCTACAATAGTTTAGCTTTCCATCCATACTAATTAGGCTATTATACGGCTTGTATTTCCTATTTTTTTGGCCTTCCAAAGTTTGCCTAAAAAATCGGCCATTTTTGAAAAATTTCCCTTGGTCCCCCCTTTGCTGTTTTGCGAAAAATCGCCATTTTCAACACTTTTACAGAATTTGCTATTGCTCTTCTAATAGGTCTTTTTTCATGCGGTTTTTTGCATAGCACAAATCTACAATAGTTTAGCTTTCCATCCATACTAATTAGGCTATTATACGGCTTGTATTTCCTATTTTTTTGGCCTTCCAAAGTTTGCCTACAAAATCGGCCATTTTTGAAAAATTTCCCTTGGTCCCCCCTTTGCTGTTTTGCGAAAAATCGCCATTTTCAACACTTTTACAGAATTTGCTATTGCTCTTCTAATAGGTCTTTTTTCATGCGGTTTTTTGCATAGCACAAATCTACAATAGTTTAGCTTTCCATCCATACTAATTAGGCTATTATACGGCTTGTATTTCCTATTTTTTTGGCCTTCCAAAGTTTGCCTAAAAAATCGGCCATTTTTGAAAAATTTCCCTTGGTCCCCCCTTTGCTGTTTTGCGAAAAATCGCCATTTTCAACACTTTTACAGAATTTGCTATTGCTCTTCTAATAGGTCTTTTTTCATGCGGTTTTTTGCATAGCACAAATCTACAATAGTTTAGCTTTCCATCCATACTAATTAGGCTATTATACGGCTTGTATTTCCTATTTTTTTGGCCTTCCAAAGTTTGCCTAAAAAATCGGCCATTTTTGAAAAATTTCCCTTGGTCCCCCCTTTGCTGTTTTGCGAAAAATCGCCATTTTCAACACTTTTACAGAATTTGCTATTGCTCTTCTAATAGGTCTTTTTTCATGCGGTTTTTTGCATAGCACAAATCTACAATAGTTTAGCTTTCCATCCATACTAATTAGGCTATTATACGGCTTGTATTTCCTATTTTTTTGGCCTTCCAAAGTTTGCCTACAAAATCGGCCGTTTTTGAAAAATTTCCCTTGGTCCCCCCTTTGCTGTTTTGCGAAAAATCGCCATTTTCAACACTTTTACAGAATTTGCTATTGCTCTTCTAATAGGTCTTTTTTCATGCGGTTTTTTGCATAGCACAAATCTACAATAGTTTAGCTTTCCATCCATACTAATTAGGCTATTATACGGCTTGTATTTCCTATTTTTTTGGCCTTCCAAAGTTTGCCTAAAAAATCGGCCATTTTTGAAAAATTTCCCTTGGTCCCCCCTTTGCTGTTTTGCGAAAAATCGCCATTTTCAACACTTTTACAGAATTTGCTATTGCTCTTCTAATAGGTCTTTTTTCATGCGGTTTTTTGCATAGCACAAATCTACAATAGTTTAGCTTTCCATCCATACTAATTAGGCTATTATACGGCTTGTATTTCCTATTTTTTTGGCCTTCCAAAGTTTGCCTACAAAATCGGCCATTTTTGAAAAATTTCCCTTGGTCCCCCCTTTGCTGTTTTGCGAAAAATCGCCATTTTCAACACTTTTACAGAATTTGCTATTGCTCTTCTAATAGGTCTTTTTTCATGCGGTTTTTTGCATAGCACAAATCTACAATAGTTTAGCTTTCCATCCATACTAATTAGGCTATTATACGGCTTGTATTTCCTATTTTTTTGGCCTTCCAAAGTTTGCCTAAAAAATCGGCCATTTTTGAAAAATTTCCCTTGGTCCCCCCTTTGCTGTTTTGCGAAAAATCGCCATTTTCAACACTTTTACAGAATTTGCTATTGCTCTTCTAATAGGTCTTTTTTCATGCGGTTTTTTGCATAGCACAAATCTACAATAGTTTAGCTTTCCATCCATACTAATTAGGCTATTATACGGCTTGTATTTCCTATTTTTTTGGCCTTCCAAAGTTTGCCTAAAAAATCGGCCATTTTTGAAAAATTTCCCTTGGTCCCCCCTTTGCTGTTTTGCGAAAAATCGCCATTTTCAACACTTTTACAGAATTTGCTATTGCTCTTCTAATAGGTCTTTTTTCATGCGGTTTTTTGCATAGCACAAATCTACAATAGTTTAGCTTTCCATCCATACTAATTAGGCTATTATACGGCTTGTATTTCCTATTTTTTTGGCCTTCCAAAGTTTGCCTAC
>OX421449.1:6564145-6572898 GCA_949126865.1 Montipora capitata | reverse complement strand
CTTCCAAAGTTTGCCTAAAAAATCGGCCATTTTTGAAAAATTTCCCTTGGTCCCCCCCTTTGCTGTTTTGCGAAAAATCGCCATTTTCAACACTTTTACAGAATTTGCTATTGCTCTTCTAATAGGTCTTTTTTTCATGCGGTTTTTTGCATAGCACAAATCTACAATAGTTTAGCTTTCCATCCATACTAATTAGGCTATTATACGGCTTGTATTTCCTATTTTTTTGGCCTTCCAAAGTTTGCCTACAAAATCGGCCATTTTTGAAAAATTTCCCTTGGTCCCCCCTTTGCTGTTTTGCGAAAAATCGCCATTTTCAACACTTTTACAGAATTTGCTATTGCTCTTCTAATAGGTCTTTTTTCATGCGGTTTTTTGCATAGCACAAATCTACAATAGTTTAGCTTTCCATCCATACTAATTAGGCTATTATACGGCTTGTATTTCCTATTTTTTTGGCCTTCCAAAGTTTGCCTAAAAAATCGGCCATTTTTGAAAAATTTCCCTTGGTCCCCCCTTTGCTGTTTTGCGAAAAATCGCCATTTTCAACACTTTTACAGAATTTGCTATTGCTCTTCTAATAGGTCTTTTTTCATGCGGTTTTTTGCATAGCACAAATCTACAATAGTTTAGCTTTCCATCCATACTAATTAGGCTATTATACGGCTTGTATTTCCTATTTTTTTGGCCTTCCAAAGTTTGCCTAAAAAATCGGCCATTTTTGAAAAATTTCCCTTGGTCCCCCCTTTGCTGTTTTGCGAAAAATCGCCATTTTCAACACTTTTACAGAATTTGCTATTGCTCTTCTAATAGGTCTTTTTTCATGCGGTTTTTTGCATAGCACAAATCTACAATAGTTTAGCTTTCCATCCATACTAATTAGGCTATTATACGGCTTGTATTTCCTATTTTTTTGGCCTTCCAAAGTTTGCCTACAAAATCGGCCATTTTTGAAAAATTTCCCTTGGTCCCCCCCTTTGCTGTTTTGCGAAAAATCGCCATTTTCAACACTTTTACAGAATTTGCTATTGCTCTTCTAATAGGTCTTTTTTCATGCGGTTTTTTGCATAGCACAAATCTACAATAGTTTAGCTTTCCATCCATACTAATTAGGCTATTATACGGCTTGTATTTCCTATTTTTTTGGCCTTCCAAAGTTTGCCTAAAAAATCGGCCATTTTTGAAAAATTTCCCTTGGTCCCCCCTTTGCTGTTTTGCGAAAAATCGCCATTTTCAACACTTTTACAGAATTTGCTATTGCTCTTCTAATAGGTCTTTTTTCATGCGGTTTTTTGCATAGCACAAATCTACAATAGTTTAGCTTTCCATCCATACTAATTAGGCTATTATACGGCTTGTATTTCCTATTTTTTTGGCCTTCCAAAGTTTGCCTAAAAAATCGGCCATTTTTGAAAAATTTCCCTTGGTCCCCCCTTTGCTGTTTTGCGAAAAATCGCCATTTTCAACACTTTTACAGAATTTGCTATTGCTCTTCTAATAGGTCTTTTTTCATGCGGTTTTTTGCATAGCACAAATCTACAATAGTTTAGCTTTCCATCCATACTAATTAGGCTATTATACGGCTTGTATTTCCTATTTTTTTGGCCTTCCAAAGTTTGCCTAAAAAATCGGCCATTTTTGAAAAATTTCCCTTGGTCCCCCCTTTGCTGTTTTGCGAAAAATCGCCATTTTCAACACTTTTACAGAATTTGCTATTGCTCTTCTAATAGGTCTTTTTTCATGCGGTTTTTTGCATAGCACAAATCTACAATAGTTTAGCTTTCCATCCATACTAATTAGGCTATTATACGGCTTGTATTTCCTATTTTTTTGGCCTTCCAAAGTTTGCCTAAAAAATCGGCCATTTTTGAAAAATTTCCCTTGGTCCCCCCTTTGCTGTTTTGCGAAAAATCGCCATTTTCAACACTTTTACAGAATTTGCTATTGCTCTTCTAATAGGTCTTTTTTCATGCGGTTTTTTGCATAGCACAAATCTACAATAGTTTAGCTTTCCATCCATACTAATTAGGCTATTATACGGCTTGTATTTCCTATTTTTTTGGCCTTCCAAAGTTTGCCTAAAAAATCGGCCATTTTTGAAAAATTTCCCTTGGTCCCCCCCTTTGCTGTTTTGCGAAAAATCACCATTTTCAACACTTTTACAGAATTTGCTATTGCTCTTCTAATAGGTCTTTTTTCATGCGGTTTTTTGCATAGCACAAATCTACAATAGTTTAGCTTTCCATCCATACTAATTAGGCTATTATACGGCTTGTATTTCCTATTTTTTTGGCCTTCCAAAGTTTGCCTAAAAAATCGGCCATTTTTGAAAAATTTCCCTTGGTCCCCCCTTTGCTGTTTTGCGAAAAATCGCCATTTTCAACACTTTTACAGAATTTGCTATTGCTCTTCTAATAGGTCTTTTTTCATGCGGTTTTTTGCATAGCACAAATCTACAATAGTTTAGCTTTCCATCCATACTAATTAGGCTATTATACGGCTTGTATTTCCTATTTTTTTGGCCTTCCAAAGTTTGCCTAAAAAATCGGCCATTTTTGAAAAATTTCCCTTGGTCCCCCCTTTGCTGTTTTGCGAAAAATCGCCATTTTCAACACTTTTACAGAATTTGCTATTGCTCTTCTAATAGGTCTTTTTTCATGCGGTTTTTTGCATAGCACAAATCTACAATAGTTTAGCTTTCCATCCATACTAATTAGGCTATTATACGGCTTGTATTTCCTATTTTTTTGGCCTTCCAAAGTTTGCCTAAAAAATCGGCCATTTTTGAAAAATTTCCCTTGGTCCCCCCTTTGCTGTTTTGCGAAAAATCGCCATTTTCAACACTTTTACAGAATTTGCTATTGCTCTTCTAATAGGTCTTTTTTCATGCGGTTTTTTGCATAGCACAAATCTACAATAGTTTAGCTTTCCATCCATACTAATTAGGCTATTATACGGCTTGTATTTCCTATTTTTTTGGCCTTCCAAAGTTTGCCTACAAAATCGGCCATTTTTGAAAAATTTCCCTTGGTCCCCCCTTTGCTGTTTTGCGAAAAATCGCCATTTTCAACACTTTTACAGAATTTGCTATTGCTCTTCTAATAGGTCTTTTTTCATGCGGTTTTTTGCATAGCACAAATCTACAATAGTTTAGCTTTCCATCCATACTAATTAGGCTATTATACGGCTTGTATTTCCTATTTTTTTGGCCTTCCAAAGTTTGCCTACAAAATCGGCCATTTTTGAAAAATTTCCCTTGGTCCCCCCTTTGCTGTTTTGCGAAAAATCGCCATTTTCAACACTTTTACAGAATTTGCTATTGCTCTTCTAATAGGTCTTTTTTCATGCGGTTTTTTGCATAGCACAAATCTACAATAGTTTAGCTTTCCATCCATACTAATTAGGCTATTATACGGCTTGTATTTCCTATTTTTTTGGCCTTCCAAAGTTTGCCTAAAAAATCGGCCATTTTTGAAAAATTTCCCTTGGTCCCCCCTTTGCTGTTTTGCGAAAAATCGCCATTTTCAACACTTTTACAGAATTTGCTATTGCTCTTCTAATAGGTCTTTTTTCATGCGGTTTTTTGCATAGCACAAATCTACAATAGTTTAGCTTTCCATCCATACTAATTAGGCTATTATACGGCTTGTATTTCCTATTTTTTTGGCCTTCCAAAGTTTGCCTAAAAAATCGGCCATTTTTGAAAAATTTCCCTTGGTCCCCCCTTTGCTGTTTTGCGAAAAATCGCCATTTTCAACACTTTTACAGAATTTGCTATTGCTCTTCTAATAGGTCTTTTTTCATGCGGTTTTTTGCATAGCACAAATCTACAATAGTTTAGCTTTCCATCCATACTAATTAGGCTATTATACGGCTTGTATTTCCTATTTTTTTGGCCTTCCAAAGTTTGCCTACAAAATCGGCCATTTTTGAAAAATTTCCCTTGGTCCCCCCTTTGCTGTTTTGCGAAAAATCGCCATTTTCAACACTTTTACAGAATTTGCTATTGCTCTTCTAATAGGTCTTTTTTCATGCGGTTTTTTGCATAGCACAAATCTACAATAGTTTAGCTTTCCATCCATACTAATTAGGCTATTATACGGCTTGTATTTCCTATTTTTTTGGCCTTCCAAAGTTTGCCTAAAAAATCGGCCATTTTTGAAAAATTTCCCTTGGTCCCCCCTTTGCTGTTTTGCGAAAAATCGCCATTTTCAACACTTTTACAGAATTTGCTATTGCTCTTCTAATAGGTCTTTTTTCATGCGGTTTTTTGCATAGCACAAATCTACAATAGTTTAGCTTTCCATCCATACTAATTAGGCTATTATACGGCTTGTATTTCCTATTTTTTTGGCCTTCCAAAGTTTGCCTAAAAAATCGGCCATTTTTGAAAAATTTCCCTTGGTCCCCCCTTTGCTGTTTTGCGAAAAATCGCCATTTTCAACACTTTTACAGAATTTGCTATTGCTCTTCTAATAGGTCTTTTTTCATGCGGTTTTTTGCATAGCACAAATCTACAATAGTTTAGCTTTCCATCCATACTAATTAGGCTATTATACGGCTTGTATTTCCTATTTTTTTGGCCTTCCAAAGTTTGCCTAAAAAATCGGCCATTTTTGAAAAATTTCCCTTGGTCCCCCCTTTGCTGTTTTGCGAAAAATCGCCATTTTCAACACTTTTACAGAATTTGCTATTGCTCTTCTAATAGGTCTTTTTTCATGCGGTTTTTTGCATAGCACAAATCTACAATAGTTTAGCTTTCCATCCATACTAATTAGGCTATTATACGGCTTGTATTTCCTATTTTTTTGGCCTTCCAAAGTTTGCCTAAAAAATCGGCCATTTTTGAAAAATTTCCCTTGGTCCCCCCTTTGCTGTTTTGCGAAAAATCGCCATTTTCAACACTTTTACAGAATTTGCTATTGCTCTTCTAATAGGTCTTTTTTCATGCGGTTTTTTGCATAGCACAAATCTACAATAGTTTAGCTTTCCATCCATACTAATTAGGCTATTATACGGCTTGTATTTCCTATTTTTTTGGCCTTCCAAAGTTTGCCTAAAAAATCGGCCATTTTTGAAAAATTTCCCTTGGTCCCCCCTTTGCTGTTTTGCGAAAAATCGCCATTTTCAACACTTTTACAGAATTTGCTATTGCTCTTCTAATAGGTCTTTTTTCATGCGGTTTTTTGCATAGCACAAATCTACAATAGTTTAGCTTTCCATCCATACTAATTAGGCTATTATACGGCTTGTATTTCCTATTTTTTTGGCCTTCCAAAGTTTGCCTAAAAAATCGGCCATTTTTGAAAAATTTCCCTTGGTCCCCCCTTTGCTGTTTTGCGAAAAATCGCCATTTTCAACACTTTTACAGAATTTGCTATTGCTCTTCTAATAGGTCTTTTTTCATGCGGTTTTTTGCATAGCACAAATCTACAATAGTTTAGCTTTCCATCCATACTAATTAGGCTATTATACGGCTTGTATTTCCTATTTTTTTGGCCTTCCAAAGTTTGCCTAAAAAATCGGCCATTTTTGAAAAATTTCCCTTGGTCCCCCCTTTGCTGTTTTGCGAAAAATCGCCATTTTCAACACTTTTACAGAATTTGCTATTGCTCTTCTAATAGGTCTTTTTTCATGCGGTTTTTTGCATAGCACAAATCTACAATAGTTTAGCTTTCCATCCATACTAATTAGGCTATTATACGGCTTGTATTTCCTATTTTTTTGGCCTTCCAAAGTTTGCCTAAAAAATCGGCCATTTTTGAAAAATTTCCCTTGGTCCCCCCTTTGCTGTTTTGCGAAAAATCGCCATTTTCAACACTTTTACAGAATTTGCTATTGCTCTTCTAATAGGTCTTTTTTCATGCGGTTTTTTGCATAGCACAAATCTACAATAGTTTAGCTTTCCATCCATACTAATTAGGCTATTATACGGCTTGTATTTCCTATTTTTTTGGCCTTCCAAAGTTTGCCTAAAAAATCGGCCATTTTTGAAAAATTTCCCTTGGTCCCCCCTTTGCTGTTTTGCGAAAAATCGCCATTTTCAACACTTTTACAGAATTTGCTATTGCTCTTCTAATAGGTCTTTTTTCATGCGGTTTTTTGCATAGCACAAATCTACAATAGTTTAGCTTTCCATCCATACTAATTAGGCTATTATACGGCTTGTATTTCCTATTTTTTTGGCCTTCCAAAGTTTGCCTAAAAAATCGGCCATTTTTGAAAAATTTCCCTTGGTCCCCCCTTTGCTGTTTTGCGAAAAATCGCCATTTTCAACACTTTTACAGAATTTGCTATTGCTCTTCTAATAGGTCTTTTTTCATGCGGTTTTTTGCATAGCACAAATCTACAATAGTTTAGCTTTCCATCCATACTAATTAGGCTATTATACGGCTTGTATTTCCTATTTTTTTGGCCTTCCAAAGTTTGCCTAAAAAATCGGCCATTTTTGAAAAATTTCCCTTGGTCCCCCCTTTGCTGTTTTGCGAAAAATCGCCATTTTCAACACTTTTACAGAATTTGCTATTGCTCTTCTAATAGGTCTTTTTTCATGCGGTTTTTTGCATAGCACAAATCTACAATAGTTTAGCTTTCCATCCATACTAATTAGGCTATTATACGGCTTGTATTTCCTATTTTTTTGGCCTTCCAAAGTTTGCCTAAAAAATCGGCCATTTTTGAAAAATTTCCCTTGGTCCCCCCTTTGCTGTTTTGCGAAAAATCGCCATTTTCAACACTTTTACAGAATTTGCTATTGCTCTTCTAATAGGTCTTTTTTCATGCGGTTTTTTGCATAGCACAAATCTACAATAGTTTAGCTTTCCATCCATACTAATTAGGCTATTATACGGCTTGTATTTCCTATTTTTTTGGCCTTCCAAAGTTTGCCTAAAAAATCGGCCATTTTTGAAAAATTTCCCTTGGTCCCCCCTTTGCTGTTTTGCGAAAAATCGCCATTTTCAACACTTTTACAGAATTTGCTATTGCTCTTCTAATAGGTCTTTTTTCATGCGGTTTTTTGCATAGCACAAATCTACAATAGTTTAGCTTTCCATCCATACTAATTAGGCTATTATACGGCTTGTATTTCCTATTTTTTTGGCCTTCCAAAGTTTGCCTAAAAAATCGGCCATTTTTGAAAAATTTCCCTTGGTCCCCCCTTTGCTGTTTTGCGAAAAATCGCCATTTTCAACACTTTTACAGAATTTGCTATTGCTCTTCTAATAGGTCTTTTTTCATGCGGTTTTTTGCATAGCACAAATCTACAATAGTTTAGCTTTCCATCCATACTAATTAGGCTATTATACGGCTTGTATTTCCTATTTTTTTGGCCTTCCAAAGTTTGCCTAAAAAATCGGCCATTTTTGAAAAATTTCCCTTGGTCCCCCCTTTGCTGTTTTGCGAAAAATCGCCATTTTCAACACTTTTACAGAATTTGCTATTGCTCTTCTAATAGGTCTTTTTTCATGCGGTTTTTTGCATAGCACAAATCTACAATAGTTTAGCTTTCCATCCATACTAATTAGGCTATTATACGGCTTGTA
Organism: Montipora capitata; assembly: GCA_949126865.1. NCBI lineage: Eukaryota > Metazoa > Cnidaria > Anthozoa > Scleractinia > Acroporidae > Montipora > Montipora capitata. The sequence goes on along the minus strand of OX421449.1, from coordinate 6,565,354 downwards.
TTTCCTATTTTTTTGGCCTTCCAAAGTTTGCCTAAAAAATCGGCCATTTTTGAAAAATTTCCCTTGGTCCCCCCTTTGCTGTTTTGCGAAAAATCGCCATTTTCAACACTTTTACAGAATTTGCTATTGCTCTTCTAATAGGTCTTTTTTCATGCGGTTTTTTGCATAGCACAAATCTACAATAGTTTAGCTTTCCATCCATACTAATTAGGCTATTATACGGCTTGTATTTCCTATTTTTTTGGCCTTCCAAAGTTTGCCTAAAAAATCGGCCATTTTTGAACAATTTCCCTTGGTCCCCCCTTTGCTGTTTTGCGAAAAATCGCCATTTTCAACACCTTTACAGAATTTGCTATTGCTCTTCTAATAGGTCTTTTTTCATGCGGTTTTTTGCATAGCACAAATCTACAATAGTTTAGCTTTCCATCCATACTAATTAGGCTATTATACGGCTTGTATTTCCTATTTTTTTGGCCTTCCAAAGTTTGCCTAAAAAATCGGCCATTTTTGAAAAATTTCCCTTGGTCCCCCCTTTGCTGTTTTGCGAAAAATCGCCATTTTCAACACTTTTACAGAATTTGCTATTGCTCTTCTAATAGGTCTTTTTTCATGCGGTTTTTTGCATAGCACAAATCTACAATAGTTTAGCTTTCCATCCATACTAATTAGGCTATTATACGGCTTGTATTTCCTATTTTTTTGGCCTTCCAAAGTTTGCCTAAAAAATCGGCCATTTTTGAAAAATTTCCCTTGGTCCCCCCTTTGCTGTTTTGCGAAAAATCGCCATTTTCAACACTTTTACAGAATTTGCTATTGCTCTTCTAATAGGTCTTTTTTCATGCGGTTTTTTGCATAGCACAAATCTACAATAGTTTAGCTTTCCATCCATACTAATTAGGCTATTATACGGCTTGTATTTCCTATTTTTTTGGCCTTCCAAAGTTTGCCTAAAAAATCGGCCATTTTTGAAAAATTTCCCTTGGTCCCCCCTTTGCTGTTTTGCGAAAAATCGCCATTTTCAACACTTTTACAGAATTTGCTATTGCTCTTCTAATAGGTCTTTTTTCATGCGGTTTTTTGCATAGCACAAATCTACAATAGTTTAGCTTTCCATCCATACTAATTAGGCTATTATACGGCTTGTATTTCCTATTTTTTTGGCCTTCCAAAGTTTGCCTAAAAAATCGGCCATTTTTGAAAAATTTCCCT
>OX421449.1:6534145-6554145 GCA_949126865.1 Montipora capitata | reverse complement strand
TTACTTTGCCAATATTATCCAGCTAGGGCATAGATCTGACACTGACTACACTGACCATCCGAGTATAAGGGCAATAAGCAATGTTCGTTTCTCGAGCGAGTTTAATTACTCCCCAGTCAGTACTTCATATATCTGTAACATTTTAGATCACCTTAATCCGAGAAAGGCAGTTGGGGTAGACGGCATTTCACCACGAATCTTGCGTTTGGGATCCCCAGTACTTGCCGAAAAGGTGACTAATTTGATCAACTTCTGTATCCTGAATCGTTCATTGCCGTCTGAATGGAAGCAAGCGCGCCTTACTCCTGTCTTTAAACGGGGAGTTGACACAGACAAAGCAAACTACCGCCCTGTCTCAATATTAACTTCGCTATCTAAAGTGTTTGAGAAAGTCATTTACGACCAAACTTGGAATGCGTTTCATAACGTTTTGTCTTCAAACTTATCTGGATTTATGAAAACTCACTCTTGCTGCACTGCATTGCTAAAAATGACGGAAGATTGGAGGAGCAGTATTGATAACAAGGAAGCTGTAGCGGCGGTCGCTGTGGACTTGAGCAAAGCGTTTGACGCCATAGACCATAGCCTTCTGCTCGCGAAGTTGAAGGCCTATGGCTTTTCTACACGTGCCTTGGAACTGATGTCCACCTAGCTGCTAGGTCGTCAACAATGTATCAGATTAGATGGCGTATGCTCTGACTTCAAAACAGTTAAATCTGGCGTTCCTCAAGGTTCACTATTGGGTGCGTTGTTGCTCAACATATTCATTAATGATTTGAATTTTTGTGTTCCTAATGTCTCATTGCGGCTGTACGCTGACGACACGACTGCCTACCTGTCAGATGTATCTCCCACCATTCTAGAATTTTCCTTCAACAAGGATCTCCAGGCTCTTTCGTCGAGGTTTGAGTCCAACTATTTAACAGTGAACTGTGCTAAGACTCAAGCATTATCTGTTGGACCCTGTGCCTATCATTATTCTTTATTTCTTAATAATGCTCAAATAGAATTTCTCCGATGTATTAAGATTCTTGGAGTAACTTTAGACAAGGACCTATCCTATAAAGAACACATATCAGATCAACTAAAGAAAGCCTATGCCAAGGCTTCTGCTCTGAGAAGAATAAGGCGTTTTCTTCCTCATGATGCAATGATAAAACTTTATAAAGCATTTATATTACCTCATCTCGAATACTGTGGCCCTTTGTTTGTAGGCATAGGTACGGGTCAACGCAACCGTCTCGAAGATGGCAACTGTTATATTTTGAGAACATTAATCGGGCACAACAAGTCAATGTCATACGACGAACTGCTCACTGCGGCTAGCATGACATCTTTATATTGTAGGCGCTTACATCAGGCGTTAATACTTCTTTTTAAATGTCTAAATGGTACGGGTCCTACATATATTGCTAACCTTTTTAAATACAGGCATACACCGTATAGGCTAAGAGGCGAGGGCTTGAATTTGGAATTACCTAAATTTAATTGTAAATTTAAGAAGAATTCTGTCACTTATTCATTAACTAAGTTATGGAACAGTTTGCCTTCTCATGTGCGTCTTTCAAGTGATTCTAGTGACTTCAGAAGTAAATTGCAGGATTGCAGTTTTTTAGAACGTGTCTTATAGTGTACAATTGTAGCTTTTAACTGCTTTTAGAACGAGTTTTAGAGTTTTCCAAGTCACGTTTTTAGTATGTGGCTTTTTGTTGTTTTTAAAATTGAATTACATTATATGGCTGTAATTATTATACATCTTATTTATACACGTTCGTATTTTGAGCGAGGTTTATAGCTCTTTGGCGTAACGTGTTAAAATAAATGATTGATTGATTGATTGAGCACAAATCTACAATAGTTTAGCTTTCCATCCATACTAATTAGGCTAATATACGGCTTGTACTTTGTAATTTTTTTGGCCTTCCAAAGTTTGCCTAAAAAATCGGCTATTTTTGAAAAATTTCCCTTGGTCCCCCCTTTGCTGTTTTGCGAAAAATCGCCATTTTCAACACTTTTACAGAATTTGCTATTGCTCTTCTAATAGGTCTTTTTTCATGCGGTTTTTTGCATAGCACAAATCTACAATAGTTTAGCTTTCCATCCATACTAATTAGGCTATTATACGGCTTGTATTTCCTATTTTTTTGGCCTTCCAAAGTTTGCCTAAAAAATCGGCCATTTTTGAAAAATTTTCCTTGGTCCCCCCTTTGCTGTTTTGCGAAAAGTTGCCATTTTCAACACTTTTACAAAATTTGCTATTGCTCTTCTAATAGGTCTTTTTTTATGCGATTTTTTGCATAGCACAAATTTACAATAGTTTAGCTTTAAATTCATACTAATCAGGCTATTATACGGCTTGTATTTCCTATTTTTTTGGCCTTCCAAAGTTTGCCTAATAAAACGGCCATTTTTGAAAATTTTTCCTTTGCTGTTTCGCGAAAAATCGCCATTTTCGACACTTTTACAGAATTTACTTTTTCTCTTCTGATAGCTGTTTTTTTTTTATGCGGTTTTTCCCATACCACAAATCTACAATAGTTTAGCTGGGGGAGTCAGGGTGGTTTAGTGGTCATCAACCGTGCCTCCCACCTCTGCGACCCGGGTTCAACTCTGACTCGGATCGTATGTGGGCTGAGTTTTAGTCGATCTCAATCTGACTGCGAGGGTTTTTCTCCGGGTTCTCCGGTTTTCCTCCCTCATCAAAATCGACTCCCGGCCTATTCCATCAGGCTGTGGTGCTGTGCTCCGAGGTCATACATGGGTCGTGTTCAGGGGCCGAGCGCTTAGCCGGCAGCACAGCTCCTTCGGTCGACCTCGTTGAGCTGCGCCCTTAGTAATTCAGTCTCCGACTGCGAGAAAGGGCGATTAGCAGGTCAGATATTATTATTATTATTATTATTATTATTATTATTATTTTATTTGCATCCATACTAATTAGGCTATTATACGGCTTGTATTTCCTATATTTTTGGCCTTTCAAAGTTTGCCTAAAAAATCGGCCATTTTTTGAACAATTTCCTTTGGTCCCCCCTTTGCAGTTTTGCGAAAAATCGCTATTTTCGACACTTACAGAATTTGCCTTTTCCCTTCTAATAGCTTTTTTTTTTCGTGCGGTTTTTCGCATAGCACAAATCTACAATAGTTTAGCTTTCCATCCATACTATATAGCCTATGATACGGCTTGTATTTACTATGTTTTTGGCCTTCCAAAGTTTGCCTAAGTTTGCATGAGTTTCTCCTTTCCTTTGATTTATTCACTCAGTGACTCAAAATGAGTATATTGCGTCTTGCATTTGTTATCTGTCATCAAAGTTAAAAATCAAGAATAGTTTTTTTGACCGGAAATTTAGACAAAGTAGGGTATCAAATCAGAACACTTGAAATACACCGACACCTTATAGCTGAGAATTTATCTCAAAATCGGTAAAAGCCCTTGTAGCCCAGTCCTCTATATAGAAAAGGACTACCTGTTTTTGCTTTGAGAACCTAAGAAGAAGAAAATAACGTTCAAACGAAATAAAACCTTTTTTTTCTCTTATTTTCCCCTTGTTCCTGACAATGCTGAGGTAGAGAGCAGGGCTGGCGCAGTGGTGAGAACACTCGCCTTCCACAAATGTGGCCCGGGATCGATTCCCGGATTCTACGGCATATGTGGGTTGAGTTTGTTGGTTCTCTACTTTGCTCTGAGAGGTTTTTCCCCGGGTACTCCGGTTTTCGCCTCTCCTCAAAAACCAACATTTGCAGGCGTAGCTCAGTTGGCTAGGGCGCAGCTTTTGGAGCAAGGGGTTCCCAGTATTTCAGGCGGTCGTTTCTCGACCGCCGGAAATACGTCTGCGTTCGCAGACGGGCTGCATTACCTGTTGACAGTGTACGGAAATAAAATCAAATGCCACTTCCCGGGGTGACCAATTTTAGCAAATGGCCCATCCCATTATGAGCTGTAGGAAGAAAGAGTGGGCTTGGAATTATCATGTATTTCCATGCATGGGTACACGGGACGTTCCCTGTGCTTGGCATTCGCAGTTGTAGTTATTTATACCACCCTTTTGGTCTGTGACATTCACAGACTAAATTGGCTAATTTGTTCTTGCGTAGACTTCAATATTTTATGTACAATAAACGCGGCTGTCGACTGCCTCCTTTTGTCTCTGGTGTTTATATGGGAAATATTTTCTATTCGGCTGAGCGCAAGGATAAAGAATGGTAGGAGCCACTACTTGTGCAGTGAGTGTAATTTTAAGATGGACTGCGAAAAGTGTAAAGAAGGCGTGAGGAAAAAAATAGATTGTGTTGGTAAAACGAAAAAAGCAAGGTGACACAAACATCAACCCGGTGTCCCATGTTTAAGTCCCCGGTAAGTCCCCGGTGTGTTCCACGGTGTGGCCAACCTATCACGTATGCGCGGTAAAAAATTCTTGGAACTGCAGAAGTCGATATGTCATGTCAGCGGTGTTTCCATGAGGATAATAATCTCATTTGTCCCAGGCTTCCGCAAATTTTGACCCACAAAACATTCGTCACAACTTAAAAATGGCGGAACATCATGGAATTTATCCTTCCAGTTCAAGAACCTCTTCATTCCATCAGAGAAGTTCACATTCACGGTCAGCCTCGTGGTCCTACACTTCAGGAAATGGTCAAATCACTCTCACACCTTTAAACCCTATTAGATCGGTTATTCGGGAGTTTGTTCCCAGTTTTGGACACCGAAGTCCAATTTCGCGTTCATCAGCCAGTTCTCCACTTTCACCTCTTTCTCCGTCGACGTACGTCAATATAGCCGAGGTTTTAAGGGATGGAAACGATTTGGAACACTCAGAGGTAAACAGAACCGCTAGTTATAGTACTTTAAATAGTAATTCGGGAAATTCGAGCGAAGCAGACCTCGAGAATGGCGAAGTCAACACGTCGCCTGGAACTTCAGGTACCCAAAATGGAAACGGCCGTTCAGGTACCGACAGAGTAGAATTTCAAGGAACGATAAACTGGATTGAGAAAAGCTTACCATTCGTGCTGTTGCTTTTGAGCAGAATTATGTGGGATCATCGACTAGGTAGGTGTTAAATATGAGACAATTCGTTACTACATGTAACTGCACATGTAGGTGTATAAAGATACGTGTATGTACAGTGTAACTGTTTACACTGTTTACTGTTTACACTGTTCTAACTGTTTACACTGACTACAGAGAATTACTAGAGTTAACTTTTGGGAGTAACTTTTGTCTCAGAGAAGAAAATCAAGGATGAAACACTGCACTTATCGAGAGTTACTTTGTAGCTTTCTCTAGTCTACTTTACTTTATTAACACCTTATAAATGGAGAACCACCATTCCCGGGTGCAAAGGTGTGCATACAACGGAATTCAAGTGGTTCCCACCCCTACCATAATGAAGGGAGAAGCCACAGAAAAAGGAGCCTTGTAGTTTTGTCTGAGCAACGTCAAGGAAGGAGCCAACCGTTTGTAAGAACTATTTTTAACTGCTAGATTAAAATTAATACCGCAGTTTTTTGGCTATAAGGTGCAGCATTTTTCCTCAAAGCAATTGCTTCTTGGCCCCAAATGTGATCTAAACTCAAGGTGCGTATTATAGCCGAGTATCTTCTTGCAACAAAACTTGTGCTTCGATCCTTTGCTGCCATCTTGTATGTTAAACTAGTCCCAGTCTTCCCTTACTGCTTAATTTTCAAAATGGTGGCCTCACATCAACATTAATTTTTTTGTGGTGATGGCCTTCAATTCTTAGCGTTGTACAACAAAAACACCGACATGAAAGTACTAATAAGAGTAGGATCCAAAGGTTTTTCTCTAAATAATTATTCTAGTTGAATTTCCTTCTGCCACTTATCTCGACTTACATGTAGACTACAATCTTCATTTGCGACAGCATAACTAGTGATCAGTTGAACCAAATTCCTCTGTTTGAGATGCGTCTCAAAACTGAATATTTTGATGAGATATTCAGTTTGTGACATAAATGCCAAGAAGTTTGAGAGTTAAAGGTGCATCTTTATAACCAAGTGCACCTTGTATCTGAAAAACTACAGTATACATGGTATTGTTAAAACAGACATGTTAATGATTTGCAGGTATTCTGGTATTCGTTGGCTTGTGTGGAACATTTCTTCATGCCAACAGTACGGTTAAAAGACAGGTGTCCCTCAAGGTTTGTTGCACATTCATTAATCATCCTCATTGTCATCAATAACTATTGTTCTAAACTATCACTAGGTGAAGTTACGTTTCACAGGTATTGGAATAATGTTTTTTTATTATAAATGGTACTATATAAATTTCTTCTGATTGAAATGAATAATAAGTGTATCCTAGCTGTTACAATTCTTATTGCCACTATTGTTTTTCTCTCAGTAAATAAGACTCATCTAAGCCCTTTTGGCAAATGTTCGCCTGCTTATTTTTTATGTACATACTTGTAAAAGCACACCTTTGGATATCAAAATTTCCAGACTTTTTTTGTCTCCCAACAAGCTCAATACTGTAATTGACATTCAACTGCTTTGCACCCTTTGAACAGCACTTTCTCTTTGTTGCTGCATTGTCATCATATACAGTAGGGTCAATTCCTATTCATTTTTACAGGATCGACGTCTTAATCGTATTTCCCTGTGGACCTTTCTTTTTCTATCTGGAAATGTCTGCTTTATTTACTATGTCTTTTACAACCACCACCTGGAAAATTGGTAAGCATTAGCTCTTTCCAATGACATTACTTCCAGTCAGACTGGATAATACACCTTATTCCAAAATGGCCACCATTTTAGTATTCTTTTGTGTAATTGCAAATTTTACGTTTGAACGTAAGGCCAAAAGGGCCAATTTGCAATTTGAAACAAAAAAATACTAAAATGGCAGCCATTTTGGAATAAGGTGTATGTCTAACATGGAAAGAGTCAATTTCTATTTAAGGACAGTGCCTACTATTGTTATTGTGCCTATGTTCTGCGCATCTCGAGATACTCGGGTTTCCTATTGGTGATGCTTACTAATACAGGGATATTTTTGTGTGGTTTAAAACTATGCAGGGAATGTAGATCTTTGGTATCCAAAAGGAAAATTAGGGATAAACAGGCATTCTTTAGAGATAATTAAGCTTCAATTTGAGAAAGAACGCCTTTGTATTTTAGAGCTTTTTACAAATATTGTTCATAAATTTTCTTTGAAAAATGCATAGTTACCCCCAGTTTTCTTTTTGGATTTCAATAACACTTGTTAAGATCTGCATTTCCTGCGTAATCATAAATCGGGACAAAAATACCTTTGAATTAGTAGGCACCGTCCTTAACGGGGGTAGGGTAGAGGCATTGTGATAAGGGGGAGTTAACACTGAACACCCTCCTACAGTGAAATATTTGAATTAGCTCAGGTATAGTGTTGTTTCCTTGGACAACATTTGGTTCTATGCTATCTTTTTCAACCGTGGTGTGTATTAAAATGGGTGTGGACAACATACTATTAGGTGTAACCCTGTGATTGACTGGCATCTCCTCCAGGAGGGAGTAAAAAAAGGAAAGGAAAGGATCTTTATTTAAGTGTCTAGTCGTTCTAGACTAAGCACTGGAACTGGGACACTGTAAACTGAAATTAACAATTAATGCAATTCAAGTCAAATGTTTGTTTTTGAGGGGAGGGGGAAACCAGAGTACCCAGAGAAAAACCTCTTGGTGTAGAGTAGAGAACCAACAAACTCAACCCACGTATGACCCCGAGTAAGGGAGTCGAACCCAGGCCACATTGGTGGGACATGAGTGCCATCCCTGCATCCCTGGTGTGTAAATGTACTACTAAATACATGTACTACTAGGGGTAACCCTGTGATTGACTGACTGGAGTAGCGATGATCTTGCTCACTTCATGCTTCAGAAACTGGGAGAAGGTCTGGCTATGTGAACCCCAGCGGCTGGATTTTTCAGCTCAGACATCAGCTCAGAATTTCCTGTTTTGTGGAAGTCCTTTGTTGTCGAAGCAATGTTCAGAGATTCCCCTAATTAGATGCACATGGATTTCAATAAGCGTCACAAAGTCTCACCTTGCTCTTCTCCCCAACTTCTACGTGACCTGTGTCTCAGAAGTTACAAAGTGTCCCCCAAATGCTGCTTGCAAGTAACGATAAACAGCTACATTTAACCTAAGCTAAAAGTAACACTATTAACCTTTCCCCTTTATACCATATTGTAGGAAATAGGTAGACACTTTGTGTGGGATGTCAAAATTGGGAATTAGGCATGCACTGTACATGTAATTAGGTAAATTTCTGGACATAAGTGGTGGTTCAAGCATGACTTTTCCCTCAATGACGTGAGGTATGCATTAATATTGCATCTTCTCTTTAGTTTGATTTTCAGAAAGCCATTTTTCCACAGAATGGATGTCTGGACTGTATTTTGGTGTGTCGGAATAACAGGTAATCAGTGCCACAATTGTTGACATATATTGTTGTCAGATAGTCTGCCTCTTGGCAGGTTCAGTGCTCTGAAATCCTGCCAATTCTCTCCATCCTCTGGCAAGCACCTCAACTCCTCTGTCCTTCACTTCAAGAAGCATGACTGTTCTTTTTCTTCATGTTGACTTCTTGTCATCCACCCTTCCTTCTATCACTTCCTTCATTAGCCCAATAATAATGATGATGATAATGATAATAATAATAATAATAATTATAATATTATTATTATTATTATTATTATTATTATTATTATTATTATTATATAGCGGAGAATGCTGAATGCTACATTGTCTTCAGTATCACCTTTTAGACACCATAGGACACTACTGCCATCCTAAACAATATTATGTACATTATCCTATAGATTGTTTTCACTGTCACACAAAATATAAATTCTAAACCGTGCAACAAAGAAGGGCAAGAAAACGAAATGTTATAAAAGACTAACACATTTAACAACTTCTCAAAGTCTCAAGTTTGTGTGGCCCATCATTTCTTAGTTATTGGCCAAAACGTCTCCCAAAACTTTTAAGAGCTTTGTATAGAGGTGCCATTTTGGCTGCCAGAAATCAACAAAAACATTTGGAATTTGCTTTGCCATGAAAATGCATTCTTTTCACTCAGGAACTGGTACACATACTGTACGCATCAACACAATCTCTGAAGACTTAAAATGGTGCAATTGATGAAAGTTAACAGCCACTATCTTGCTTTGATGAAAACAACGTCCAGAAATTTAAAATGCTGTATTTTCATAATGAACGACGCTACGGCTCTAAAAACTTGTGAAAAAAGATTTAAATCTAGATTATCTTGAAACAATTTATAGACACTTGGACTACAGTATATACATGTATGTGTATACTGTAGCTTACCATCTATGTATCATATTTTCTTTCCTATGGGAGAGAGTCACTCAGTTATAAGATGCACCATAAACTCTCAATCGTCATTGTATCAAATCTAAAAACTCAAAAGTTGGGTGAAACTCTTTGTTGCAAGATGCGTCGCAAAATACAGTTGTTGATCCCCTTGTGCAGTGATGATCCAAGATTTAAAAGTCAATGTCGAACAGTTTTTTATTGTGCTGTTAACTTTTGTTTGCTGACTTTCCTAGATTTTGTGATCAGGTACATCACAATGGCTCTCAAATCAATGGTGGTCATTCAACACAGGAAAATAATCCCTTTCAGAAGGAGGGTGAGTTTTAAGGTGGCTGCAACCAGTTTCACCACTTTTAAAAGATCTTCTCATTAGAAGACACTGTATCGCATAACATCAATGTTATGGTACCATATGAAACACCAATCATTGCTTAACAAAATGCGCCCACTATTGTAACGTAATAGGTTACCATGGCAACATTAAAGTTCTCCAAAAACGTTCTGTATTTTGTCTTTTCTTACTTATATCTCAGAAATGAACTCGGTGACTCCCATTTTTTATTGTAGAATACTGGTGGAAAAGTTTTTAAAAATTCATGGGAGCCAATTCAGAGCTATATAAAAATTGTTGGAAAACTGGCTTATTGCATTGTTTGCGCCTGATGTGATTGGTCGAAGTAATTACTTTGGCATTTGTTTTGCGACACTCAGTTGAAAACCGCTCTATAAATGCAGTTAATACTTGGCTTATAACGGGGCAATTGATGATGTTTATCAAAAGTGAGTGTGCATCTCAGTTTTTGTAATTTTTGGAAGTACTGCATGAAGACACAGTCGTAGTATTTGGACTGAATTAGATAGTATAGTACCTTGTTGATATTACTGTAAGTGATAGTTTTTGGTTTATTTCACAGGGCAAGTTTTACTTGTTGATTGAGAATTTCTCGCAGTTATACCGCATGTTAGTTCCTGTGCCGCTGTGGTTTGCCTTTTTCACAGACTACAACTATGGAGGGGAATACTTTGCCGTCATAGCAACTACAATTTATCTTTTACTTAAGGTACATATAATATCATACTTTTTCCACTATTACGCCATTTTACCATAATTATTCGGTCAAGAGAACGCGCAAAATATGAGACGGTAATACACTGTAGTGTCCCAGTTTGACCGCGTTAGAACTGAGCAAACACGGACGGAACGGGGGTCTTCAATGAGAGAAATTGTTCTCAACTTAAGTTAAGCAAGGAGTGATTGTGTAGTGTCCCATCATAATTTTATTTTGTAAAAGTCAATGCAATGTTTAGAAGCCCGAATCCCCCTCCCCCCCCCCCCCCCCCGCTCTTGCACACAAGCCAATTCCATAATTTAAGCACTCATCGTTAACGTTGTTGACTGAAATTTCACGAATTACAACAATTCTTGCTCAAAGTCACTAATAGAGGGTTTTTTTGTCATTAATCATATTTTTTTAATTTTCTTAACTGTTTAGCTAATATTACTAACAAGTATGGTCCACGAGTTCTTTTCGTAGTGTTAACATTTTGTTTTTCTGATTTTCTTAGGCCCGCATGATTTTTGGAAAACTTCAAGAGGTGTATGCTGCGTGCAAAGTTTTTGGTCTTGATGTGGTGAGATGTAACTGTTCAGTTGTGTTGTCATTCTTCTTTTGCTTTATCCATTCACAATGAAAAATTCCCACTTGCCAGAAAAAGTTGCTACTAACTGCACGTCACGAAAATTGTAATTAGTACTTTAGTTCCGAACAACCAACGAGTCTAGCCGGCTTTTTTCCAGGTTAAGAATCCACAAGTTGATAGTTGATGGTATCTCCAACAAGAAAACGCACAACTTCAATCAGGCCATACAATTATCGCTCTATCAATTGAACAACCATATAGCAACTGTAGCTAGTAAAGGATAAAACAATAACTTTCATGTATACTTGTAAACTTCTTTGATTTGAATAACCGCTATAATGTCACTGAGAACATGCAAATTTGTTCTTTAATTCTCAACGGACATCACTTCAAAAGATTAATACTTTCGCCGCCTTTCCTGTAGCAATATGGCTCACCCCCCGCTAAAGAGGACATTGCAGAAGCAGGAAACTCGTGTCCAATCTGCCAAGAGGAGCTAAAGGAACCCATCATGCTTCGGACATGCAAGGTATTGAATATTTCATCGTTACGAACTTGAAATTCGGACTACCCTAGCACGAGTTTCAATGTAAGAGTTTATTTGGGATGCGTCAGTCAGTCATACAATGCAAACGAATCCCGATTACATACAACAAATAACACGTGCTGGTTTATAATCTTATGAGAAGATGGTAATTAGTTCTACTTTACATATGAATGAAAACTAATTTTCATAAGAAAAACGTCGCACTTAGACTCGCTTTGAAGAGGAGGCAGGCACGAACTCGGAAATGGCCTATGGCCACTAAAAAATCCAACGCTTTCGATGTGGCCAAAAAATATGTGGAAAAGTATTTTTCATCTACCGAGGAAAGACCCCGAGGAAAGGGGACTACTACATACACAATGTAAACTAGTAGATCATTGTAGAACGAGACTAACTAAAAAGAAAGACAAGCAAACAGGGAGACTGACCGACCTAGATTGACAAAAGTCGCCCGCCAAGAAACCTAAATACTCCTAACAGCTCCCATGATACCCTGGGAGTCTCTCTATCGTGACGTCAGAATATAGTAATTTTTGACTACTGAATTCATTCGATGATTCCACCGTCGGAAATTACTCGATCTATGACGGCAACGTTGACGAAAACGTCACCTGAAAATATAACTGCACAACTGTGTGTCTTTCGCGGTTATTCCCTTTTTGTTGACGTGGAACAATGTTTGAAAAGAGCGCGCCAGTTGTTAGTAGTGACGTCCTTTTCTTTTAATAAGATGCAAATAGGTTTTAGGTAGAAGGCAGAGTAGTAGCATGCAACTATGTGTAAAGCCACCTTTTTTCTTCTTTTCACAGCACATTTTCTGTGAAGACTGTATATCGTTGTGGTTTGACCGAGAGCGAACGTGTCCCATGTGTCGAGCGAAGGTGGTGGCAGATCCCACCTGGAGAGATGGCAGTACTGCCACTTACGTCATTCTGTTTTGAGCATGCGCGTTGTTAATCCTAACATGTAGAAACCTTGTTACCGGGGATAGTAAGCATGGACAAGGAGGGCGCCTTCGTGAAAGAACTTTCTTCTAGTCGTTAAGTGATAATCCCGCGAAATTCGCTATGAAGAGCGTTTACCAACTTTCCAGGAATATCATTGGCATGAACGTCAGTGGCTGCTTGAAGGGAAAGTTAAGATTTGTCGTCAGGTGCACACGTCCTCCACATCACGAATCTCGTATTTGGTCATTTCACGTCGTTGTCAGGACGACAATGACAAAGAAATGTACCAAAATGTAAAACGCACGTGCAGGGAACGCAGAGTCATTGTTTTTGCTCATTAAACCTATTGTTTTCTTACGTTATCGTTCTCGTAGGTCGCAACTTTTTCTTTCCCGATACGCCTTCCGTCCACACGTATCCGGCGAATTCGCTGGCGAATGCGGAACTTTATGAATGTACGCCCTCCAGAATGGATATTTTTTAATCCGCTGTGAATCCGGAACCCTGTGGACACCAAATCCGAAATTTTTGTTTTTTTATCCGGATGACGTAACACGATCGAGCCCAGTTCCATACCGTGAAATCAATTCTCAAGATGGCTGCCAAGGGCAATATTATTTCTTTACCTCTTGGACTTATTTCAAGAAATATCACGTGTGTGCAGTTAAACATAGCAATGAACACTGTACACTTCAATTATGTCAAACGGCGCATGCTCTGTTACCTCTATTTCCTTCAGGAGTCCTGAGTACTATAATGAACCTGGATACGTTGGATATAATTAATCGAGGGACTGGTTATGAAACCTTAGAACCTTCAAAAGCGAGAACAATGTTGTCGCAATCGATGTTGAATTGACCGTGACCCTACACAACCTTTTGTTTTCGCTTCGCACGGGTTTGCAAATTAGTTGCGCAGAATTTAATCGAAGGATTTGATTGGTTATCTTCTCGAAAAAAGGTTTTTTTTTCTGCAGGGTCAAGGCCAAAAATACGGACAAAAACATGAAACAAAGGAACTTGTCGAGTTTCATAACCATCTCCATGCATTAACTATGGTGTGGACGGGCAAATTCGATTTGAATAAGCTACATGTGGGTGTGGATGGGAATATTTTTGAATCCGAAAAGAAAAACACCAGATTTAAAAATATCCGGATAGGTGTGGACGGGACCTCAATACTTTTACCAACTACTCTCCCCTACTTTAAACTCGGGAATTATTACTTTTAAAGAACACAAAAGCTTCGTGACAAAAATGTCTGTCAAGCTTACATAAATTTAAGTTGCAAATAACAGAGATAAACTTTGAAAAACTGTTAAGCTGCACAGTTTTGAAAAACCCCAACTGCAATCCATTTTAATCTTCTTCAATCTTGTCCATCTCTGCCTCCTTTTGTGATGCTCTTTTATTCTTCTGTCTTATGGACGGTGCCTACTATTGTTATTGCGCATACGTTCTGTGCATCTCCAGATACTCGGATTTCTCATCGCCGATGCTTACTAGTGCAGGGATATTTTTGCGCGGTTTAAAACTGCAGAGAAAGTAGATCTTTGTAAGTACTCTTGGTATCCAAAAAGAAAATTGGGGTAACCATGCATTCTTTAGAGATCTATAATTGATCTTCAGTTTGAGAAAGAACGCCATGCATTGCTTTGTATTTTAGAGCCTTTTAAAAATATTGTTCATGAATTATCATTGAAAAATGCGTGGTTACCTCCAATTTTCTTTTTGGATTTGAATAACACTTGTTAAGATCTACCTTTCGTGCATAATTATAAATCGGGCAAAAATACCTTTGAATTAGAAGGCACCGTCCTTAATCACATGCTCCTGATAATGTTGAGGTTGAAGACGGAATGGAAGAGAAAGTAGGTTTAGTCGAAAATGATCCCCAAAAAGACGACCTTGTCGAACAAGATAACAGACATTTGTCAGAGGGCGTAGTGCTTCACATCAGGGTGAAACGAGCCGCTGTTTAATCAATATCTTGGTTTTCGTGGTATTTAAACTGTAATCTTGCGCTCAAAAACTCGGCCATTTTAGTTGATGTTAGCAATTCAGACACACACTTAACTGATTAGAGTGTAATGTGAAGTGCCAAGTTTCTACCCCATATGAACCGTGTGAGCGTTAGCCCTACTAATGGAAATGGGCCCACACAAGGTCAGAGAAAAAGTCTGACCGGGTTAGATCACCGCTGCTCTACCGACTGAGCTACAAGGTCGTGGGTTCAATTCTCACCCTGGTCAGAGTTTTTCTCTGTCCTTGTGTGGGCCCATTTCCATTAGTAGGGCTAACGCTCACATGGTTCATATGGGGTAGAAACTTGGCACTTCACATTACACTCTAATCAGTTAAGTCTGTTCAAATATAAGTGCTACACGGCCAACGTTTGCAGAAAAGTAATCCTTCCCAACAAAGAAGCAGTCAACCATCTGACTACGCATTTGAAAACTTTAAGTTGATTCTTGCGCAATATAAATGAATAAAGTTAAGTTATAATGAATAAGCCATCTTGTTTTCAGCTGTTTTCCCCTGTCGCAATCACGAAGCTTCGTGTACGCAGCTTTACTTTTAGCCTTAAGACTCGCTTAACTGTTATTAGAGAAGAATTAAAGCACGAATCGTATATTGCAATGAAATAAGAACTATTATAATACCACAAAAGAAGAGTTTAAATTTTTGGTTTTTAAAAGGAAAAAGATTTTTTTGATTTCCATATTTTTTGTTTTCGTTTTGCGCTAACCCCGTCAGTTGATTTTCTTCATCGCGTGGCAACAACATAAGAGTCATACAAAATGAGCAGTTCTTGACACCTTCTCAAGGCGTCAAATTTATCCAGGGTGTCAAAAGCTACCATATCTTAAAAGGGTGGGTCTCAATTCTTATAATACGTCGTTACTGTTGTGGAATAAAGGTACAACTCATTGCTCTCCTGATGAACAATCGACCTATACAATATCGAAGTTATTAAAAGCATATTTTTGTTGTCAGGCTACGCCAAGCAGCGAAAATTAAAACTCCAAAAGGGTTTCCAGAAATTTGCATATTATTGCCAAAAAGATGTCTTTTGCTTTAACCGACTTTTCGCAGACAGAGTCAATATTTATCCGCAATCTGTTTAAAAATGCGATTTTCAAAAAGACTTTTTGATTTTATATTCAAATTACTAGAAATAATGGCGGATGGGTTTTTTTAAGTTTTCAGGTCCGACTGAAGAATAAATATTTTGCAGGACGTATCTAGAAATGCTCGGCAAACACGAATTATTCGTACATAGACCGACTTGTCACCGAGTTAAGTCACCTATGTTTTCTGCGAACATACCTTGATTTCGTTTTAATTCGACTTTCAAAGGTTAAAAATACATAGAAAACACCCGAGGCAGGTGTAATACGGCTTAAAAATTCCTTGTGGTATCTTGGTTAATGCATACGTTATAATTTGTCCTATACGAGAAATCCCCTTTAAGCGAAATTTTACTATCACTTTCGTGCGAATCCCAAAAGTTTTCGATTAAATCATGTCTTTTCGGTTTGAAATTGTATTGCTTATGCTGGCTTTCCCAGAAATCAAGTCGCACAAACTGATCACACTGGCGCAAAATGTACAACTCTGAGTCAAGATGATTCTTTAAAACAGTGATGTCGGCAAGTTTCGTGGTCATCCAAAGTTATGCGCAAGATTTTCATCTATGCCACGTTTCTTATAAACGAACCAAAAGATAGATTTCTCTGTGGGTTCCCTCTCTACCGACCAAAAGATATTACCTCAATATTTATGAGTTGTACTGTGAGGATAGAGCGATTAGAAACCAAGATAATCACATTATGGTACAGTTCTTTCCCTTTTTTGAACGGGGGCTGTCTGTTGTACTGGAGCTTTTTTCGTTTGTAGTTTTCGTTTTTCTTTCAGCTGTTGCGGCATGCACGGCGACCTCTAAAAGCCGTTTTGGTGGCTTTTGCTTCGCTTGTCGAGAATTCACTTTTGCAGTGTTTATCTCCGCCGATTTATTGTTTTCCGTTTTCTCCGCTCTATAGGCTTTACTGGTCGTCTTACCAAGCTGCTTCTTGTAGTCCACAATTTCTTTAGAGTCTCTGCGCTTGGCGTCGTTTGGTACATCAAGAAACGGCGGCTTTCGCAAAGCATTCGGCGAACTTCGCGGGCTGCTTCGCGGGCTCCCTCGAGGGGACGATCGAGGACTTAAGACAAGGCGATTGCACGAAGCGGCAACAGTAGACGTTATGGGATTCATGACAAATAGTAACTCCACCAACAATCCTGACCCCTTGATCAACTTTGTCAGTTTCCTTTCCTCGCGTATATTTCGTGACCGGCTTTCAAATCGTAATCCCGATAAGGCCTCACTCTTTCCTCACAACCTTATGGAAACCATTCTCTTTAAAAGAATTATATTAACTCCAAGACGAGTTGCTCTCTTTTTACCTCTATTTGCTTAAGTGAATAAGGCAGTAACTTCCTTATACCCAATTCAGCTGCTGCAACATAAAATGCTAAATATGGATATACTGGCCCACTTAAATTGTATTTGATTACAAGAACTGCAACGTCGCCGGTTTGAAAGTAGTCAAATTGGAGTCTGTGTGTGGCTTCCAATGTCAGCAATCACTCACAAACCTCGAGGGCGTTTGATACCAGCGGTGAGCCGCGATCCAACAATTAGTTTTCCATACATCGTCGTCGAAAGGCAGATATTCCACAATCCGCCGGCACGAAAATCGCAGTGTGTCGGCGCAAGGGCTAGAATTTCTTTCTTTCGCACTTGATCTGTGATTCTGATTACAATTCGTTTCGACTCAATTCAAAAGCGCCTCAGCAAAACTTTCCCGTCACCTCAAAATTTTACAAAGGAGATAAGATGGAAAATAAAAGAACGAATCAGTAAACGACAAGTTGCCATGGAGGAGTTTGCCCTGGGGTGAGAAAGGGATTTTTTGTATATCAGTTGAACTCGAATAGAGCGGCTGTGTTTTTATAGCAAAAATAACACATTGCTTTCAAATTTAAACCTGTCAAATGCGACAAAAAATTCACGTTTTCTAAATATGGCTCTGAAAACAAGCCGGGGAAACTGGAATAACTTTTACCTCAGTCGTGGGTTAACTACTGGCTTTTTAACTTGATCACCTCATTTTTAAACCATTTGTTCCACAAAGAAAATAAATCCTCAAATTATAGCTAAAAAAGAGACAATCGAAAAGAAAGTTGTTGAAATAGACGGTAAATACGCACGAAAGAAAACTTAAGAGTCTTTTATTCATTTTAAACTTGCATTTTAGCTGAAGGGTATTCAGGAATTGCGAACGGAAAAAGAAAACCATAATTATCCGGTTATTGAACGATCAAAAACGAGTTAAGACTGAGTATAAATAAAAGCCTTCGCATTTTAAACTCTCCTTTAGTACGGAAACAGAAATTTATACTCAGCACACAACTTCATATGCTAATTGATAAAACTGAAGATAAAATAAAAGACGTAAATGCTGCTTTATTAAGTGACTCTTTTAGAATTTGGTTTAAATAATTTACTGTCGATATTGGGTTTCACAAGACCCCATGCATTTCACCCTTTCCAAGTTTACGTCAGTTCTATAGGGTCCTCACCAAATCAATTTGTCCATCCGGTCTTCATTTTGTAAAATTAAATCCTTATTCCGGCTTTTTCTGCGTTTAATAATGCCAGCAAGCAAAATTTGAAAAAAAAAAAAAAAAAAAGCTGATATAACAACTTTACGTTTCCGCTTTCGAGGATAACGGATCTCAATAGGAATCTGGTTTGATTTTGAAGATTTCGTGAAAGTGGAGAGTACAAGTGGACCTTATCTCGAAATAAAAACATCCTCGCATTAAAGAAGAACCATTAAACAGCACAAAAGCCACAGCACACCTTACAGCTCGGGCAAGGGGTTTCAAAATTTCCTTCAACATCCGTTCGATTTTGTTGATTTACAGCGATGATGTTGAAACTTGTTGAATCGAACTTGAATCGATGATAAAACCGTTTGCCCACTGCCCCAGCAGTCAACATCGTTCAACAAAATCGAACGGATATTGAAGCAAATGTTCAAGCCCTTTTTTATCCCGATTTTATGATGAATTAATACGAATGAATTTCATTTAATCAAGAGTATGTTCTCATGCCTCTTTTTTGATACCACATTTCAAAGGCCACAGATAAAACTAAGCAGTGAACCTTCGTGAAACCTTGCTTTTCAAGTGATGTTTGAAAGTGTTTTGATAACATTGCCATTACTGGGGAATACGCGATATAACCGGAATACCACCTGTCTGTAATCGGTCAGAAAGTGTCACGTGACATAATATATTCTAATATTGTGATTGTCATAATTGTCTGGCACAGGTAACAAATAAAAACCTATTATGACCAAACGATCAATTTCTTCCCGTTTTGTATATGGACGTTAAATCTTTGCTAAATTTCTGATGCCTGATTAAATCAGAAAAAGGAAGACAGGCGTCCCTAATTTAACGCTGCGTTTAACGTCGAATGCGTTTTTTTGGTCGGTCAGTCGGAGTTAAAGAAGAAAAAAAAAAGGCAATTAAAAAAAAAAAACAGTTTCGAGCTGCAGAAGGAGTCAAGTAGCAGAGGACAAAAACACGTTGAGAGTTAGTGTTAACATATTTTCCTCTCACGCAGACAGCCGAGTTTACTCTGGGGTTGACGTTGAAACTGAATATCTGTACTGGAAAATTCAACCAAGTTTTAAAAATGTTTCACTATGCCATTACCTTTTTAAAACTAAAACACATAGGTCGGTCAGAAGAGGGTAAACGGAGAAAAAAAAGGCAAGGCCTTTTAATTAAGTAAAAGAAAAATGGTGAACAAGGAGTGTCACTGAAAAAGGTAAGGTTGACAGAAAAGCCTTAGGAATGACTTCAAGACTTGTCACTAAATTAAATCGTTGTGAAATAGAGGATATTACATGGCCGCGCGGGGATACGAATTTTATCTTCGAGTGCTGAAAGTATCTCTCACGAGTTCGCTTCGCTCACTCGTGAGAGATACTTTCAGCACGAGAAGATAAAATTCGTATCCCCAAGCGGCCATGTAATGTTCTGTTTATTATATAGATATTGATGAAATGTCTAGATTTAAAACAACTTGTTTTATTCATTTTCGAAATGATGAAAAATTGTTCATCAACCACTAAAACACGCATGTTGTGTAACATCTAACAAGATATGAAAGTTATGAAAAAAAAATCATGATAATGAAAATTTGCAATAAAAATGTTAATGTAGTAGAGAAGAATTATATTAAAGCACAAAAGTATCGTACAATGAAGAGGAAGCTCGCGTTTTATTGGCTAATCGTGTTCGTTACCATGACGACAGCTATATCCTCACATGTGAAAGATAAAAATGATACGTTCACTGCGCGCGGTGAAGATATGATTTTTTACTAATAGGAGAAATCCTGGTATTTCATCAATATCTATATAATAAGGCCCTTTTACCTTCAATTTCTAGTAGAA
>OX421449.1:6486645-6521645 GCA_949126865.1 Montipora capitata | reverse complement strand
GATGCAGCCTCATATCTACACATGTATGGGTTCACTTTAATGCTAGTTCTCTACTGCTAAAAGAGTTTTTTTTTCCGCCTGGGTGCTCCAGTTTTCCCCCGTCATCAAAAACTAATAATAATAATTATTATTAGTTCTTAGTTTACAGCTAATAATAATTACAAGTTTTTTTATGAATAGTAATTTTGAAGGGTACAGCAAAACCACTTTAATCAAGTGGCTTCACTTTAGCAGGTTATCAAATTACCTTTCCCAGGACAGGGGTAGGGTGCAAGAGGTTGAAAATACACGTATAAAAATACAGCAAAGATTTGTTTTTTCATTTCATCACCTAATTCTTGGCATTCAGCATAGGGAAATCCACTCCGTAATTTTAGTGCAATGCTTTAGTGGAAATTGGCTGCAATTTTGGCCTAGAGCCTGGAGCCCTTCATTACTGAATAACAACTGAATAATAATAATAATTGAATAATATAGATCTGCTCCGGAAAGGTTTCCAATTGACGAATACAGATTTCCTGACATTAGACAAAGTAAAAAAGTGCCCCTTTGGAAGAAAAGCGGTTAATAATAATTGAATTTAATTTGATTCTCTTTTCAGGCTCCCCAATAATATTAGTGGAAAACATGGGCTCAAATATAATAAATTTTCGATACAACGTGCACTCTGGATGGTAAAAACAGCATGCTTTATGAGAGTACAGATGCCACCTGAGAAATTTCAGCCGGATTTAATTTTACCGCACAATGTGCTTTTAAATCCTAATCTTAGACTGAAAAACTGCTTGCACTTGTCTGTTGTTTGTAGCTGGCTTTGAACTTACTTTTGGCGGTTTCTCAACTTTGATGGTTTGACATTTTGACAGTTTTGGTCATGTTTAACCATTAAAATGTTTTGAACCATTCTAACAAGAACTGTGATTGGTCTGTTTTAGCATGCTTTATGAGAGTGTAGATGCACAGCTGACATTACTCGCAGGATTTGGAAAATAAAGTTTTCTGAAAATTTTAGCCAAATGCATGAGGAAATTAAGAAATTTTTTATCATAAAACAAATAAAGAAACCTCACCTGTGATCTGTTATGTTGTAAAGCACTTAGGAAGTGGATAGAGCACTCAAGAAGTAGGGATAACACTTGACTAAATCTCATGTTTCCCCTACACTTCTTTTGTTCTCTATCTGCTTCCTGTGTGCTTTACATTGTTTACAACAGAACAGATCACAGGCGTGGTTTCTTTATGTTAATTACAGTGTATGTACCAGGGACTTAAATTAATTAAAAGATTATTATTTTTCTCCATTTAACACTCCCAGACACTCTTCACTCTTCATTTCTGAACAGTGATCAGGAATTACCCTTTCACAAGCAGTGTATAAATTATATCTCTTACATCTTTCAATTTTTATCAAACAGTGAAACTTCACCATAAGTGAGCAGTGTAGTTCTTGTACCTGTCTGCTTCGTCCAAAATTATAATCTTATGTCTGCCCTTTGGCAATGTTACTTTTTGTTGTGCAAACATCTTTATCTTGTTACGCACCACATCAATTCCTCTGAAAGAACAAGTCACAACAACATTTCAGTTGGTCTGGATAGCTTAAAAGAGCAAAAAGATAGAAATAATTATTATTACTGCTTCTCAATGAGCTGTATTTGCCATTTTAAGCTCCAGGAGTTTTTCACGTTGCCTGGGTGCAAGTGACATTCTATCAATATTCCAAGAATTAGAGCAAACGTTAGGAAAGCAATGTTGCTGGTTATAATTTATCAGTCTCAGGTAAAACTGGTTTTTAACGTCCTTGTACTGGATGGAAGTACATGTGTATCTCTCAATTTCCTAACCGACTGCATTAAAGCAGTATGGAAAAAATCCTGATGGCAAATATAGTTGTACTTCATGTACCTGTCATTGGATGCATTCAATTCAAGTACAGCATCTTTGAAAGATGCACCAAGAAGAGCTCTGGCCAAACACAAGATACTTGTAGTCTTTCCTGTTCCAGGAGGGCCCTGCAAGAAGAAAATAATCATTAAAATTATTTTAAAAGGCATAACTACATTTGAGTGGTGTTTTCACAGTAATATGAGGCATATGTAGATGCATCAATGTTCAAGAACCCTTTGAAAGTCTGTTTTATACATTTACATTGTATGCTACCCCAGAAAGATTTGAAATCCGTTGATACTGCAATGCTTTACAATGCTCAATGAATGAAGGAGTTAGTGTCCAGAGAAACTGTGGTGTTGTGTCAGTGATCGGCATGAAGTGAGACACAAAAACTTGGCTTGATGTATCAAGTTGATAAGGGTGAAATTACCACCAAAAAAAGATTGGATGGCTTTCCAATAAAACTCTAACTTAGCCACTGTTGTTCTCTTCCCTCCCCATTAACCCATTGACCCCTCAGCGCTTGAAATTGCGACCAATACAGACGAATTTGCGACTGAACTTTTCTCTTTGCGACTAAATATTAATATCTGGAGAAGTCGCAAATTTGCGACTTGTTTTCATCTTCGCTCTTTCGAAACAAAAGGATTAGCAGTTGCCACTTTGCTGCTCTTTTTACTAAAATAAAATAATAATTAATGAAGAAATGACAAAATTATTTTGTTTCTCGCCTTGAGTTTCTTTCAATCTGAATATACATGTAGCGTAATTGTAGTGCAATTTCGCTACAATGTTACACTGTACGTGCACAACTCCATTCCTTTGATATCGTTCGCCAATTTCAGCAGTTTCTTTCAACACAAGTATTGTGGGCTCATATTTTGTTTTGCTACACCACTGACAACACAATGCAGCGCGATGATTTCGTATCTTGTCGCAAAATTGCGACTGGATTTTTTTGCTAATTTCAAGCCCTGCCCCTGGGGGTGAGACTTATTTTACCGGTACTCCTCAACTGGGGAGTCCTAGGGCATTTGAGGTGTCAATGGGTTGAATCAGTCCTGATATTTAACGAAACCATTACAGAAGTACTTACAGCAATAATGATATTTGGCACATTTCCCTGCTGTGCAAAAACCTTAAATTAACAGAAAAAATAGAATTTTACATCTACAGCGTCTGGATTGCTTCTCATCACAATAAAATCAAATATCAAACACGCAACACACTGGGAGACATGCTTTGTCCTTGATGTACGTGTAGTATTATTAAAAGTAATACATGATAGTACAACAATGTCCAGCAACAAAATTGTACATATACTGGGTTGTCAAAACAACAACAGAAGTCAGAAATATATTCCACTTCTTTCATAGTTATGGACCTTTCCCACAGCTGCCCAGTGTTGTCTACTTTGTTACATTCTCCTCTCTTTTAAACTACAGTACAAGAGGATGTAGCAACAATCCTTGGCTTCAAAACTTGATGAGGTACATGTAGGATCGTCCAGTGAGAGTAGTGTCAAGAACGACTGTTGGTAATATTGACTATTAACATTACAACAACCTGAGCAGAAGTCATCTTAAGGCCCTAGGTCGGCAGGTACAAAACGCAAGTCACAGCATATTGTTTTGCCAATACAGAAGTATTCCTAAACATTCATTAAAGCTAACCTTAGGCCAAATTAAGCCTGGACAAAAGTTTTTAGGTCTAATGTTAGCATTGGTAAATAGTTTCTGTATTGACAAAACAATGACATGTGACTTGTGACCTGTGTTTTGTACCTACCCCGTCAAGTTTACGCTTAAAGGTTGTCAAAATGTCATTAATGTCGCCAACAATAGTCCTTCTTAGCGCTGCTCACACCTGGACGATGTTTCTCCTCTCAAGTTTTCAGAACTCACAGCATTTGCTGTTCCTTGGCATATTGCATTAACAACTTTACCTCTAATCTACTGACAGTTTCTTCATTTCCAACTATCTCATGAAGTTTTGTTGGTCTGTATTTCTCCACCCTGGAATGACAAGAACCAAGTAATAACTTGAAAATCATGTTATTTCCTGAAATTCTATTTCATTTTCATGGATTGAATAACCATCGATAATTTCATGAGCTAATGCATTTTACATTTACAGTGCAACGTGCCTTACCGTTTTTTTTTTTGTTTTGTACAGTTTTTTTACAAATTAGCTGTCAATCAGGGTGTGCAGATCTACAGGTGTATTTGATTGACAGTCATGCCTCCTTGCAAAGTTCACATGATTGTAAGTTGAACATTGTTGCATGGATTGTTGAGTTGACGTACAGTAAAACCCCTAGAGAAAGAACCTATTTTTGAAAGCCTGTTAGCCTAAGATTTGTCAGTTACACCCCCTCTAAACGAGAACCTTTTAACCCTAAAATTTGAAACAGGTTCTTATTTTCTAAAATCTAAAAAAATGTGCACTTTGGCAAATAAGATCAATATTGACTTTCAGAGTTCTCTCCAAGCGTCCTCTTCGTAAGATGAGCAATAACAACAACAGCAACAGCAACAACAACAATCCATTTATTTGCCAAATTAGAAAAAGTTTTACAGAACATAATAAATTAATTAACTTAAAACTAACCACTCAGAATAGTATAAACTAAACGAGCAGAGTAGTTTCGAAAAAATATGAGCTTGCATTTTCTGGGTTGTAACACACACACGCACACACACACATAACTAATAGAGTAGATAAGAAAATAAATAATGAAATAATGAAATAAATAAATCTAATTAATCTAAAGGAAATACATTTACGTAAAAAAATAAAAAATAAAAATCATAATATAAAATAAAATAAAATACATTAAAATAAAAAATGAACAAAAAAGCATTACTTTTATAGGCTAGAGCTGATGAGGTCCTGTGATCTTTCGATTTTACTTATGACAGCCATTTTTATTTTTAATTCAGTATTTAAATTTTATTCAAATTATTTTACAGGGATAGGGAAAAACTGGCTGCTACTTCAAGGACCAAGGCCGAATACCTCTAAATTCTGCTATCTACAACGTAATTTTTTTCTTCAGAAAATAAGAACCTATTTGAGAACCTAGATAACCTAAATTTCTGTTACTTACCATTAATTTTATGTAAGAACCTGTTGAGACTGAATTGTAAAATGGAAGGTTCTTACTCGTGAAGGTTTAATGTATTTACAAGTACATGTATTGTCAGATGTGAAAAGCTTGTTGCGTGGCCACGGTAAGGCGCGTTGCACGGTAATTCAGGACGGTGCCTACTATTGTTATTGCGCATATGTTCTGCGCATAACAAGATACTCGGATTTCCTATCAGCGGTGCTGCAAAACTATGCGGAAAATACAGAACTTAGCCAGTTCTCTTGGTATCCAAAAAGAAAACTGGGGGTAACCATGTATTTTTCAGAGATAATTAAGCTCCCATTTGGAAAAGAACGCCATACATTGCTTTGTATTTTAAACCTTTTTACAATTGTTGTTGATTAATTATCTTCGAAAAATGCGTGGTTACCCCCAATTTTCTTTTTGGATTTCAATAACACATGTTAAGATCTGCTTTTACCGCATATTCAGTAAACAGCGACAAAATACTTTTGACTTAGTAGGCGCCGTCCTTAATTAGAATGTAGTTGCAATCTCCACGATCGCACCCCGAATGATTTTTCAAATTACGAGAAGACTCTCCAAAATTTTCCAGCTTTTTCAAAGGAATCAGTCAGTCGTGGGTCGGTTGTCGTTGACTTTTTAACGTATAAACCGATCGATCGCATCCATTATGGATGCAAGCGATCAGTTTTTAGTGGCTCCAACATAATTTTTTCGAGAATGTCATCCGTGATCGATACGGTTACCAACACCGAGCACGCAAAACGTAAGACTGTCACTGCCATGGATGTTGTTTACGCTCTCAAACGCCAGGGACGTATCTTTTACGTATTTGGAGGCTAGACCTTGCCGTCTTGTCTTTCTTAAGAAAACACTTGCACTGTAACCGGTCCTCGACTGACTGATTCCTTTCGAAAAGCTGGAAAATTTTGGAGTGCTTTTCTTTCTTACCATGGAAGTTCAAATGCTTTTGATTGCTTTCCAGAAGTAGAGCCAGCACCAGCTGTTCCTTTATTTGGTACTTTTTTCTCCTTTTGTCGTATCTCTACCTCCATATTCTCGTCTGCTGGAGTTGAAGCGCTTGTTGTGGTAGTCTCAAGGGTAGTCTCCACTTCCATTTCGTCCGCCATTTTCTTTTCATGTGACGTCAAATATTTCGCGCCAAATATTCAACTAGAACCCAACCTTTCGCCGTCTGATGCAGTAGGTTTATAAGTAACATCACTAAACATGATATGACTAAACATTGCTTTTGTCATTCAAATTTGCCAACCACAGGAACACAAGAACACTTGTTTTGTCAGCCAATGAGGCTCTGGTTGGCTCATTAATGACAATAGGTGACGTCAACGAAGGACATACGAACGAAAGTAAAACTAGACCACTCGTTCTCTGATTTGTAAAAGATCGTAAAAAGATTAAATTGGCTTTCATCCTAAGAAAATTCTAGCGTATGTATTTTCGGCCTCACAAAAACGCAAGCATATGCAGTAACAAATCGAGCCAATTCAGTATCGACTTCATCGTTAGCACTACACTTTTTATCAGAACAAAAAAAATTAAGTATAAGTCAATGCGTCCTTGTATTTTGCTTGAGTTTATCCTTGATGCACCTGTGAAGACTACACAAAGGAAAAATAGTCAAAATAGACATACAAAACTGTGTAAAACTATAACGCATCGGCCAAGGAATGATTGACATTGTTTTCCATTAACTATTAATTTGTCTATCTCAAAGGCAGTACTCTTCAAAGGTCTTCAAAAGCATAAATAAAACATGGCATCTTAATATTTATTCTGAAAACAAATTAGTTCGCTTTGTGAGCCTCACAAAGATCAAACAATGAAATCTTTCACACACTAATGACTTTTAGATAGGGTAAAGACTCTGTTTGCAGTTCATTTGCGGCTTAAAAGGATTACTTTAAACGGCTCTCGAACTGGCTCTCGATTCCATAATTCATTCATTTTAAAGAAGACTGGTGTATACATCAGAGAGTGTTCTTCAACAATTTGCTTTCGATGTCACGAAATGGCGGATACTGATGTTGATGTGTTCGCCAAATCTACAGCGAGACCGTTAAGCACGCTGAGGAGAGAGCTTACCTTGTCGAAAGTTTCCTTAAAACGAGGATTACCAAAATCAAGGGAAACAGAGCGCGTGGGGGACAAGGCTATGCACACCAGACTCAAGCTGCCTGTTCTTGCAAGACCAAGAATAGTGAGAATTAAAGAGGACAATAGTCCACAAGCACCTTTGCGTGAGGCTGGATGCTTTGATTTATCGCCAGAAGGAATCACGCCAAATGGGACTACAGGAAGAAAGAAACAGTTATTTGGAATGTCTGATTCTCAAAACGTGACAATTTGGATCAATGGTCAAGAAATTACACGGGAAAGAAGCCCTTTTATTGATTTTGAAAACTATGGAAGAGATACCAATGAGGATAAAACAACACGAAAGGAAATCGACCATGGCAATGTTTTGCCGCTCCCCGCTTCAGTTCTCAAAGGTAAACCAGTGACCATTAGTCAAAAGGGAAACTCAAATAAAGAGAACACTAGTAGCTACAGCAAGCAACGCAACTGTAAACAAACAGACAAGGCACAAAAGTTATCATATCAGACTGGGTCGACGTCAAAAGATGCTGACATGAAAAATAACTCTTCGAAAACATTACCAAGGCAAACAAATTGCACTGCTGTTCAATTACAACCGCGTAAACTGATTGCTCGGCCGGTATTACACCTTCCCAAAGCTGATAAATACGATATAACACGGCCAGGGAATATTATCACTGGTAAAGTTGGCTCTGTACACATTGAGGGCCATAAATCGGGCGACAAGAACAGGAAGTTTATTCCAGCGACTGAAACTTGCATTATTAAAAATTCTGTCTTTAAAACTCTTTTACAGCGCCGAACTGTGTTTCTACGGCAACCATCCCCTCTAGCAGGTGTGAATTTTAAAGTTCACTTGAAGCAACAACAAAATTCTTTCTTGCTTCGGGATACGATTCAAGCTGTTGAGAAAACGAACATTCGGCCTCCATCTGTAGAGCTAGAGAGGCCTCGACCAGTGAAGACGTTAGTGGTAAAGTTACCGCCGATATGTTGACAAAGTTTAGAAAATGATGAAAAACTCTCATGATCCGCAGGAGAACGCATGTTTTATGAGTCAAATGAGTCAATGAGTCAATGAGTCATGAGTCATGACTCATGAGTCAATGAGACTCACAGTCAATATCGCAATAATTTGTTGATTAATTTAAGCCTAAGCCCTCGTTTCAGTGATTAGGCCTAAGCACTCTCTGAAATTTTAGCTTTCATTTTATGGTTTAATTAACTGCACTAACTCGTTGACTCATTGACTCATAAATACTTGACACTCGATCCGCAGTGTCATCTCCGGGAAAGGGACACCTCTGCTCAAGGCATTGGCAAATACATGCAAGTGTTTTATTGCTTACAAAGTAATTGTGATCCTGTCCCAGTTGCTTCGCTCTACTCTTGAGCCAATTCTTTTCACAAAACCTCAAGAAGAGTCTCAGTTGAATTCCTCATTTATGTTTCGAATTCAGTAACTGTTCTGAGTGAGAAGTTCTGCATGTTTAATGTTTGGAATTACGCTAAAAGACCTCGTAACTATAATTTTTTTCAGTCGTTCTGACGGTCAAGGGGCTAGTCACGTATGGTTTAGGGGCCGATTAATCTCTCCCACGCAGGATCGAAAGTAGCACAGGGCCCCAAAAATAAGTTTTTTTCCTTTTTTTACTTGCCATATATATTTCACAAATACGCATGTGTTCTGTACGTACAATGGTGTAATTGGTACCACATGGAGAAATGCAAGAAAAAAATTATATTCTCAAATACGCATGCGTTCTGTACGTACTATGGTGTGATTGGTACCACATGGAGAAATGTAAGAAAATATTTGCAAAGTATAGACCATCCTTTTTTTTATATACTCAAATAGAGAAGCTACTGGTAGTCAAGGGGTTAGTCACGTATGGTTTAGGGGCCGATTAATCTCTCCCTCGCAGGATCGAAATTAGCACGGGGGCCCCAAAACAAGTTTTTACTTTTTTTTTTTTTTGCCATATATATTTCACAAATACGCATGCGTTCTGTACGTACTATGGTGTGATTGGTACCACATGGAGAAATGCAAGAAAAAAAGGATATTCTCAAATACGCATGCGTTCTGTACGTACTATGTTGTGATTGGTACCACATGGAGAAATGTAAGAAAATATTTGCAAAGTATAGACCATCCTTTTTTTTTATATGCTCAAATAGAGAAGCTACCGGTAGTCAAGGGGTTAGTCACGTATGGTTTAGGGGCCGATTAACCTCTTCCTCGCAGGATCGAAAGTAGAACGGGCCCAATAAAACAAGTTTTTTCTTTTTTTTTTTTTTTTTTTGCCATATATATTTCACAAATACGCATGCGTTCTGTACGTACTATGGTGTAATTGGTACCACATAGAGAAATGCAAGAAAAAAATTATATTCTCAAATAAGCATGCGTTCTGTACGTACTATGGTGTGATTGGTACCACATGAAGAAATGCAAGAAAAAAAGGATATTCTCAAATACGCATGCGTTCTGTACGTACTATGGTGTGATTGGTACCACATGGAGATATGTAAGAAAATATTTGCAAAGTATAAACCATCCTTTTTTTTATATACTCAAATAGAGAAGCTACCGGTAGTCAAGGGGTTACTCACGTATGGTTTAGCGGCCGATTAATCTCTCCCTCGCAGGATCGAAAGTAGCACGGGGCCCCTAAAACAAGTTTTTACTTTTTTTTTTTTTGTCATATATATTTCACAAATACGCATGCGTTCTGTACGTACTATGGTGTGATTGGTAACACATGAAGAAATGCAAGAAAAAAAGGATATTCTCAAATACGCATGCGTTCTGTACGTACTATGGTGTGATTGGTACCACATGGAGAAATGTAAGAAAATATTTGCAAAGTATAGACCATCCTTTTTTTTTATATGCTCAAATAGAGAAGCTACCGGTAGTCAAGGGGTTAGTCACGTATGGTTTAGGGGCCGATTAACCTCTCCCTCGCAGGATCGAAAGTAGCACGGCGCCCCTAAAACAAGTTTTTTCTTTTTTTTTTTTTCGCCATACATATTTCACAAATACGCATGCGTTCTGTACGTACTATGGTGTAATTGGTACCACATGGAGAAATGCAAGAAAAAAATTATATTCTCAAATACGCATGCGTTCTGTACGTACTATGGTGTGATTGGTACCACATGAAGAAATGCAAGAAAAAAAGGATATTCTCAAATACGCATGCGTTCTGTACGTTCGATGGTGTGATTGGTACCACATGGAGAAATGTAAGAAAATATTTGCAAAGTATAGACCATCCTTTATTTTATATACTCAAATAGAGAAGCTACCGGTAGTCAAGGGGTTAGTCACGTATGGTTTAGGGGCCGATTAATCTCTCCCTCGCAGGATCGAAAGTAGCACGGGGGCCCCAAAACAAGTTTTTACTTTTTTTTTTTTTGCCATATATATTTCACAAATACGCATGCGTTCTGTACGTACTATGGTGTGATTGGTACCACATGAAGAAATGCAAGGAAAAAATTATATTCTCAAATACGCATGCGTTCTGTACGTACTATGGTGTAATTGGTACCACATGGAGAAATGCAAGAAAAAAAATTATATTCTCAAATACGCATGCGTTCTGTACGTACTATGGTGTGATTGGTACCACATGAAGAAATGCAAGAAAAAAAGGATATTCTCAAATACGCATGCGTTCTGTACGTACTATGGTGTGATTGGTACCACATGGAGAAATGTAAGAAAATATTTGCAAAGTATAGACCACCCTTTTTTTTATATACTCAAGTAGAGAAGCTACCGGTAGTCAAGGGGTTAGTCACGTATGGTTTAGGGGCCGATTAATCTCTCCCTCGCAGGATCGAAATTAGCACGGGGGCCCCAAAGCAAGTTTTTACTTTTTTTTTTTTTTTTGCCATATATATTTCACAAATACGCATGCGTTCTGTACGTACTATGGTGTGATTGGTACCACATGAAGAAATGCATGAAAAAAAGGATATTCTCAAATACGCATGCGTTCTGTACGTACTATGGTGTGATTGGTACCACATGGAGAAATGTAAGAAAATATTTGCAAAGTTTAGACCATCCTTTTTTTTATATACTCAAATAGAGAAGCTACCGGTAGTCAAGTTGTTAGTCACGCATGGTTTAGGGGCCGATTAATCTCTCCCTCGCAGGATCGAAAGTAGCACGAGGGCCCCAAAACAAGTTTCTACTTTTTTATTTTTTGCCATATATATTTCACAAATACGCATGCGTTCTGTACGTACTATGGTGTAATTGGTACCACATGAAGAAATGCAAGAAAAAAATTATATTCTCAAATACGCATGCGTTCTGTACGTACTATGGTGTGATTGGTACCACATGAAGAAATGCAGGAAAAAAAAGGATATTCTCAAATACGCATGCGTTCTGTACGTACTATGGTGTGATTGGTACCACATGGAGAAATGTAAGAAAATATTTGCAAAGTATAGACCATCCTTTTTTTTATATACTCAAATAGAGGAGCTACCGGTAGTCAAGGGGTTAGTCACGTATGGTTTAGGGGCCGATTAATCTCTCCCTTGCACGATCGAAAGTAGCACGGGGCCCCTAAAACAAGTTTTTTCTTTTTTTTTTTTGCCATATATATTTCACAAATACGCATGCGTTCTGTACGTACTATGGTGTAATTGGTACCACATGGAGAAATGCAAGAAAAAAATTATATTCTCAAATACGCATGCGTTCTGTACGTACTATGGTGTGATTGGTACCACATGAAGAAATGCAAGAAAAAAAGGATATTCTCAAATACGCATGCGTTCTGTACGTACTATGGTGTGATTGGTACCACATGGAGAAATGTAAGAAAATATTTGCAAAGTATAGACCATCCTTTTTTTTTATATGCTCAAATAGAGAAGCTACCGGTAGTCAAGGGGTTAGTCACGTATGGTTTTGGGGGCCGATTAACCTCTTCCTCGCAGGATCGAAAGTAGAACGGGCCCAATAAAACAAGTTTTTTCTTTTTTTTTTTTTTTTTTTGCCATATATATTTCACAAATACGCATGCGTTCTGTACGTACTATGGTGTAATTGGTACCACATAGAGAAATGCAAGAAAAAAATTATATTCTCAAATAAGCATGCGTTCTGTACGTACTATGGTGTGATTGGTACCACATGAAGAAATGCAAGAAAAAAAGGATATTCTCAAATACGCATGCGTTCTGTACGTACTATGGTGTGATTGGTACCACATGGAGATATGTAAGAAAATATTTGCAAAGTATAAACCATCCTTTTTTTTATATACTCAAATAGAGAAGCTACCGGTAGTCAAGGGGTTACTCACGTATGGTTTAGCGGCCGATTAATCTCTCCCTCGCAGGATCGAAAGTAGCACGGGGCCCCTAAAACAAGTTTTTACTTTTTTTTTTTTTGTCATATATATTTCACAAATACGCATGCGTTCTGTACGTACTATGGTGTGATTGGTAACACATGAAGAAATGCAAGAAAAAAAGGATATTCTCAAATACGCATGCGTTCTGTACGTACTATGGTGTGATTGGTACCACATGGAGAAATGTAAGAAAATATTTGCAAAGTATAGACCATCCTTTTTTTTTATATGCTCAAATAGAGAAGCTACCGGTAGTCAAGGGGTTAGTCACGTATGGTTTAGGGGCCGATTAACCTCTCCCTCGCAGGATCGAAAGTTGCACGGCGCCCCTAAAACAAGTTTTTTCTTTTTTTTTTTTTTCGCCATACATATTTCACAAATACGCATGCGTTCTGTACGTACTATGGTGTAATTGGTACCACATGGAGAAATGCAAGAAAAAAATTATATTCTCAAATACGCATGCGTTCTGTACGTACTATGGTGTGATTGGTACCACATGAAGAAATGCAAGAAAAAAAGGATATTCTCAAATACGCATGCGTTCTGTACGTTCGATGGTGTGATTGGTACCACATGGAGAAATGTAAGAAAATATTTGCAAAGTATAGACCATCCTTTATTTTATATACTCAAATAGAGAAGCTACCGGTAGTCAAGGGGTTAGTCACGTATGGTTTAGGGGCCGATTAATCTCTCCCTCGCAGGATCGAAAGTAGCACGGGGGCCCCAAAACAAGTTTTTACTTTTTTTTTTTTTGCCATATATATTTCACAAATACGCATGCGTTCTGTACGTACTATGGTGTGATTGGTACCACATGAAGAAATGCAAGGAAAAAATTATATTCTCAAATACGCATGCGTTCTGTACGTACTATGGTGTAATTGGTACCACATGGAGAAATGCAAGAAAAAAAATTATATTCTCAAATACGCATGCGTTCTGTACGTACTATGGTGTGATTGGTACCACATGAAGAAATGCAAGAAAAAAAGGATATTCTCAAATACGCATGCGTTCTGTACGTACTATGGTGTGATTGGTACCACATGGAGAAATGTAAGAAAATATTTGCAAAGTATAGACCACCCTTTTTTTTATATACTCAAGTAGAGAAGCTACCGGTAGTCAAGGGGTTAGTCACGTATGGTTTAGGGGCCGATTAATCTCTCCCTCGCAGGATCGAAATTAGCACGGGGGCCCCAAAGCAAGTTTTTACTTTTTTTTTTTTTTTTGCCATATATATTTCACAAATACGCATGCGTTCTGTACGTACTATGGTGTGATTGGTACCACATGAAGAAATGCATGAAAAAAAGGATATTCTCAAATACGCATGCGTTCTGTACGTACTATGGTGTGATTGGTACCACATGGAGAAATGTAAGAAAATATTTGCAAAGTTTAGACCATCCTTTTTTTTATATACTCAAATAGAGAAGCTACCGGTAGTCAAGTTGTTAGTCACGCATGGTTTAGGGGCCGATTAATCTCTCCCTCGCAGGATCGAAAGTAGCACGAGGGCCCCAAAACAAGTTTCTACTTTTTTATTTTTTGCCATATATATTTCACAAATACGCATGCGTTCTGTACGTACTATGGTGTAATTGGTACCACATGAAGAAATGCAAGAAAAAAATTATATTCTCAAATACGCATGCGTTCTGTACGTACTATGGTGTGATTGGTACCACATGAAGAAATGCAGGAAAAAAAAGGATATTCTCAAATACGCATGCGTTCTGTACGTACTATGGTGTGATTGGTACCACATGGAGAAATGTAAGAAAATATTTGCAAAGTATAGACCATCCTTTTTTTTATATACTCAAATAGAGGAGCTACCGGTAGTCAAGGGGTTAGTCACGTATGGTTTAGGGGCCGATTAATCTCTCCCTTGCACGATCGAAAGTAGCACGGGGCCCCTAAAACAAGTTTTTTCTTTTTTTTTTTTGCCATATATATTTCACAAATACGCATGCGTTCTGTACGTACTATGGTGTAATTGGTACCACATGGAGAAATGCAAGAAAAAAATTATATTCTCAAATACGCATGCGTTCTGTACGTACTATGGTGTGATTGGTACCACATGAAGAAATGCAAGAAAAAAAGGATATTCTCAAATACGCATGCGTTCTGTACGTACTATGGTGTGATTGGTACCACATGGAGAAATGTAAGAAAATATTTGCAAAGTATAGACCATCCTTTTTTTTATATACTCAAATAGAGAAGCTACCGGTAGTCAAGGGGTTAGTCACGTATGGTTTAGGGGCCGATTAATCTCTCCCTCGCAGGATCGAAAGTAGCACGGGGGCCCCAAAACAAGTTTTTACTTTTTTTTTTTTTTTGCCATATATATTTCACAAATACGCATGCGTTCTGTACGTACTATGGTGTGATTGGTACCACATGAAGAAATGCATGAAAAAAAGGATATTCTCAAATACGCATGCGTTCTGTACGTACTATGGTGTGATTGGTACCACATGGAGAAATGTAAGAAAATATTTGCAAAGTTTAGACCATACTTTTTTTTATATACTCAAATAGAGAAGCTACCGGTAGTCAAGTTGTTAGTCACGCATGGTTTAGGGGCCGATTAATCTCTCCCTCGCAGGATCGAAAGTAGCACGAGGGCCCCAAAACAAGTTTCTACTTTTTTTTTTTTTTGTCATATATATTTCACAAATACGCATGCGTTCTGTACGTACTATGGTGTAATTGGTACCACATGAAGAAATGCAAGAAAAAAATTATATTCTCAAATACGCATGCGTTCTGTACGTACTATGGTGTGATTGGTACCACATGAAGAAATCCAAGAAAAAAAGGATATTCTCAAATACGCATGCGTTCTGTGCGTACTATGGTGTGATTGGTACCACATGAAGAAATGCAAGAAAAAAAGGATATTCTCAAATACGCATGCGTTCTGTACGTACTATGGTGTGATTGGTACCACATGGAGAAATGTAAGAAAATATTTGCAAAGTATAGACCATCCTTTATTTTATATACTCAAATAGAGAAGCTACCGGTCAGAGAAAGGAAAATCCAGATCATGTAAATCCCATATAATATAGGTTCGCCTTAAACGTTCGAAACCATTCGAGTGTGAAAAAACTTAAGCCGGTCACAAAGTGCCTTGTTTTTCCGCACAGCTTAGACCAAAGATAAATTGAGCGAGTCTAGAGTTTAAATTTGAAGGAGCAACAGGTTTTGTTCTCATCTACTGAACTGACCTCTATTCTTTTTTAAGACTATTTCCATTTGTAAGTAAAATAAATTTTATGCAGCTTTCAATGCGCAAACGAACTGACAATGGCCGACATTTTGACTTAAATAGCAATCATTCCTTCACCAATCCCCCTTTTTTGGAGCCCCCCATCCTCCATTACTCATTTTCCATATACTCCAAAAAATAAATAAAAAATAGAACAAGCTGGGTGAGGAAAGCGATGGTGTATTTACTAACTAGTTCAGTATTACACGTTTCTATAAACCTCTGGGGCACGTCTTCTTGGTAGAGTTACGAGTTATGTTTCTACAGGATGAGGTCTTTTCTGTGAGGTAGCATCAGGGAACGCACAGACAAAGCGCTTAAGCTCGTTTGTATCCTTCCATGGAGTGGCAACTACGTTTACAGACGTTTCCGCCAACCTGGCTGAGGCCCCACTTGGGTTTAAGACCTTAGCCAATTGTAGATAGTACAATGCCGTATGGCCTCGCACCCAGCCAACGTGCTCCATTATTTCTGAGAGATCACCACCTGTTAGTGCTAAGGTGATTGCGCAGCCTGATCGAAAGCCGTGGAGTGTCTCTCCTTCGTCAGCTTTCATTTGCTTTAGGTACAGTTTCAGGCAGGTTTCTGCAGTGGCGGAACTTAAGGGTGCATCCCTTACTCCATTGTTGGTGGTCGTAGGGCGGAACAAGTAGCTGGTAGTCAGGTTGATGCCAATTTGTCTCGCGACATCCATATACAGTTCTATCCCACTGATGGGGCAAATCGCTGTTTGCGGATTTCTTAGAATTCCAAACACATTCTGATCACCGTCTCTAAGTGTTTTCCCCCAAATATGATTAAATAAAAAACCATCATCGTTTGGAAATCTTAGAATTTCCGGCGTTTTGACTTGGTCTAGGTCACCGGGCCAGTCGCCACTAAAGAACACTGTTTTGAAATACGCCTGATCACGCGCCACAATAAAGCACTCAATATTGCTTTTCGCATTTCCCAGAGATCTTTGCAGGTATTCTGCCAAGCGCGTGAGTTTGTCTACGAAGAAAGGTGTTGCCTGCTTTGGAGTCACCCTTGCCTGCAATTGTTCAGCTTTGACCAGACGGAGATAATCCTTGACAAGCTTATCAGCGGCAGGGTTGCCCAGTCCGAGCCGCCTGTCCCACTCTCTATCCTGCCATTCGCATGAAAATTTGATCTCAATTTCCTAATGTAGGAGTTCACCGTTTTGTAAGATAGCCTCATAGGACAACCGCGGGGTGGTTCCCCCGCTGACCCATGAAAGTACAACTATTACGGTGGACCTGTGTCCTTCCATGTTTATCTTTATAAACTAGAAAACGACACAGGTCACATGGAGTGACAGTGGCAAGTGTGACATAGCCTGGCAGGGCGGAAAGGAAACCTTCGAGCTCCTTTTGAAGTGAATCCTTTTGTTTGGTGTAGCTAGTGGCTTTGTCACAGTAGAAAAGCTGCTGGACTCGGACGTCAATGGCGTCTAGGTCCACAGACACTTCTCCAACTGTAGCTGCCCTTAAGATCTTTCGGCTGAGTAGCCGCACCGCTGACAGAAGCGAAAGTCGAAATCATTTGAGTGCTGAAAAATAGGGCATCGGACGGAAGCCACGAACATTTTGGATACCACCGGGAGTTCTTAGAAGGCAGGCAAAAGGAAGAGTCAAAAGCAAAGTTCTCTATTGCAATGAGATTATTATTCGTACAAGCAAAAGCATATATACAAGAGTATGATTTCACTACTGCTTATCTCGTGTAATTATTTATTGAGTTCTTTGTGATAATGGGTCCAGTTATGTGTATGAGTAAAGTCACAGATATATGAGGTCTTCACTTCTTGTTGCCTTCGTTGTGTCGCCCCGGGGGAACTATATAGTTCAGACTGTTTTTGCTCCAGTCATGTCCAGCAATATGAACCACAAGGGTTGTTTGTGTGTGTGTGTGTGTGTGTGTGTGTGTGTGTGTGTGTTTTCTAGAAGTGTACAGCAAATGCCCAGAGGTCGCCAGGCATGCCGCGTTTATGGGACACCCAGCCACGCTCTGATGGAAGTAGCAGGGCATCTGTATCCCCCATAGAAGCCAACTTCCGTGCCTTAATTGCTTTCCCCGTAACTATAGGCCACCAGTATTTCCTTGGATAAGTGTCCATGACGACAAGTGTAAAGGGTTGCTTGTAGTTTCCCAAGAATTTCAGTACTGGTCCAACCAATTTAGAAGGAGGGAAAACATGGGGGCGGGACATGATAGCGCCATGTTGTGAAAGATCTTGCGCAAACAAGTTCACCCCTGCAGAATCGGGTGAGGGTACTGGTGTAAAGTGGGGCAGACTATTGCCCATCCGATCTTTCATTGCGTTTGAGTCTAGGGACATAAGGTCGCAAGAGTGTCCCTTATCTCCCCCAAATTCTTCCTGAACACGATCTCAGGTCTGCCCTCACAGCTTATTGTCGAAGACTGAGAGACGGCGAGAGGGCGCATCAGCCGGGTTTTCACCAGATGGAATGTAGGACAGGTGTAGGGAGATGTTCAATCGTGCAGTTGTAAAGAACAGCGCCTTTAACGTGGCATTGAGCTCTAAACGTCTCCCTCTCTGGTTGTTCCAGGCGTCTACCACTGCCTTGTTGTCCACTTGAGCGTCCACTCTTGTATTCTGTAACTGCTGCGCCAATGACGTTAGCACTTTGTCGACAGCTATCGCCTCCTTTGTTGAGATCTCCAAGTGATGCTGGTCTTCGGTCCAGTAGTCGGAGACCTGGTTGCTAAATGGGGCTAGAATGGATCCACCCCAACCTGAGTTAGAAGCATCGGTAGCTATGACCACTCTAACGTGACGCTCCTCTCTCCACGGCAAGGGGTCGTCCCACCCTTCCAGAAACAACCAGTGCTCTATTTCGTCTCTAAGCTTTCCTGTTAACGGCAGCGGTTTCGAGTGGTTAGCCTTGATTCGTTGGCCTCTTGAGATGGCGGCGTTCATCTCTCGTGTAAAAAGCTTAGCTGCCGGGACGACAAGGCTGAAGGATACACATTTTCCCGCCAAACGCTGCAAGGTTTTCATTGGGACAAAGGGCTTTCCGAGCACGTCCTTAACAAGAGCAAGAAAGCTCTGGCTCTTCTCAGGTTTTAGATGAAATACCTCCCGCGCAGAGTCAGAGAGGAAACCAAGGTATGGGACCGTCTGGCTTTGCCAATCCCAGGAAGTACCCGAGTCTCACGAGGTGATAGGCCACTAGGAATACCGCTGACTCCGCAGCTGCGCGGTGACGCGCATCACCATTATCTATAGTGCAGTATTCACCCTTACAAAGAGGGACTTGTAGTTCTCCATTGTGCCGGTCATCGATGTATAGTGAGCAGGGTATGCCTATCGACCGGAAAAAATTTGATGCTAGGAGTCCTGTGGTGTGGTATACGTAAGGTGAGAGCTTCCATCCGAACGGGAGCGTATTGTACGTGAAGTACCATCCTCCCCACTGGATACCAAAGAAGGTGCGGCTCTCCTCAGTAAGGAGGATGTGGTCGCAACCTTACTTGTCATCTAGAACGGTCTGGTGTGTGTCTCTCTGCACATATCGAGGAAGATCTGAAACAGAGTCTAGAGAAAACGGTATGTCACACATCCATAGATGGATGGATGTAACGCGCATCGTGACAAAGTCTTGGCTTTGTGGGCTCGACTGTCAAGGGCAGAACAATGTGCGGCGGATAAGCCACACCCACTTTCCCGACTATGGTGGTTGCACCACATTTGACGCGATCGATAAGGGTTTTCTGTACAAACTGATTGAAAGGCTTGCATGACGTATTGTTTTTGAACGTTTTAGCGGGCGGTCTGCCTGAGTCATAGGAGCTCCCTTTAAAGTCTCCTTTAAAATGACGAAAATATGGTGCAATGGAGACTTTGTCTCGTATCCATCCAGTTAGTTTACCGCCAGCTTCCCCTTCCTCGACCAGTCTATGATCGGCCGTCATTTCATTGGCGGACTTGACGGGGTTTCCAAAGAGGTCGATCCATGATATAGTCCTGTTCCGGGACTCTCTCTTTCCCCGCCTGGGTTCCAGGCCCAGTTTCAGGGACGGGGCAAGAGGGAGTCCCGGAACAGGACTATCCATGATACCGAGCGATCGTAGCTATCATAGTCGAGGAGAGACTCGATTTCATGACCAAATTAAGTCCCCGTTCTTTTCCCAAGTCCATGTAATGTGCTACAGGAAGTAACGAGAGCAAAAACAGTAAAATGAGAGGAAGACATCTCCCTTTTTTTTTTTTTTTCTCTTTTTTGGTTTAAGGGACAACCAAGAACCCCGCCAAGTCGACAATGAAATAACAGCTCTAACCCTAACCCTAGCGCATTTGCCAGGGGGGTTTCAGAAAACTAGATAACCCGTTTTCAAAACTGTTATCCCAGTGTGACTTATGAAAAAAAGATAATCTTACTTCTGCAACAATCAGGCAGCTTTATTATTATGGTATAACCAACACCGTTAATACATTCGGCATTCAAAGCGGTTCATATAACCAACACAATTAATACATTCGTCATTCAGAACGGTTCCTTGTTAGTTCTTCTTAGCCCTTGTATCCTTGTCTTTATCGATAGATTTCTTATTTGGACAGTTAGCCCTATAATGGCTAGGTTCACCACAGTCAAAACGCCGTGGTGTGGATTGTTGGCGGTATGTTTTAGCGACCTTTTATTCAATGTCCAGCAATTTCTCATGGTCCTTTTTCATGGTCCTTTCTCATGGTCCTTACGAAAACATTTCTTTGCTTTCGCCAGTCCGTAATCAGCGTTCGATTTCCATCGAACCATCATTTTACGAACAAAGCAAACACATTTCTTTGCTTTCTCCCGTCCGTTATCAGCGCTCGATCAGGGGCACTCAACGTCAATTTTCGGAAAAATATCTGTTCGGCAGACGATTTGAGATCTAGAATTTTCGGAACATTTGTTGCCAAATTTCTTGCTTGCCTGCCTATCCTAGGATTTTCGAACTTCTAAAAAATAGTATAATTGCCCATTTTTAACGGATTTTTACCCTAAAAAGGTCACCTATAATTTTTGGGAGCCTATTTTCTGGCTGAAATTTTCGAAAGGGTAAGTTTTGATCCCTATAATTTTCGGATCAGTAGACTTTCAGCTAGGAAATCCGAACAGATGAAAAATTTTTAGGAGATAAAAATATGCCTATATCTACCGTTTAAATATTAAAATACGTTTAGCGATGCTATATTTAAGTGGTTTTGAACTATATGCTCGTTGGGTGCCCCTGTTCGATTTCCATCGAACCATCATTTTACGAACAAAGCAATACACTTCCTTGCCTTCCTCCGTCCGAAATCAGCGCTCGACATTCATCGAACCATCATTGACGAACAAAGCAATACATTTCTTCACTTCCTCCTGTCCGTAAACAGCGTTCGACTTTCATCGAAAGATCATTTTTACGGGCAAAGCAATACATTTCGTTGCCTTCTTCCGTCCGTAATTAACGTTCGATTTCCATCGAACTATCATTTTACGAACAAAGCAATAGACTTCCTCGCTTTCTTCCGTCCGTAATCAGCGTTCGACTTTTATGGAGCCATCATTTTACGAATGATACCACACCCAGGCGATTCCAGTTATCGTCCACTAGCGTTTCCAGCGCTGCTTTGCCCCCGCTGGATCATCAGAAACGGTTCATGCTTTCTTAAAAGAAAGAGAAAAAAAAGAAACAAGAGGGAACGTAAATCATGACGGTGTGGTAAAAGAATGATCACCTCTAGTTCCTGTTGGTTCGCAGCGGGAACTGCCGCTGCTTGACCGGCTCGCTGGAGTTGTTCTGCAGGAGCAGGTTCATCGGGTGCGGCATTCGGCGCCGCCAGCAATTCGGGGCTTGGATGTTGTACAGGGTCTGCGTCCGCCATCTATCGCGAGGGTCGTACCGTCAACAAGAACTTCAAGAGTGACCTTCCCCTCGTTCCGCTGGAAAGCTGAGTGTGAGTGGAGTTGAAAGTCCGCTCGCTATTTATAACACTGCTCTTACCTAATCATCGCGAAATATTCTCACTTGGCCTAACTGGCTGCATTGTTGAAGCATGTTTCAAATTTGCATATGATTAGGAGTATTATGAATAGCATTCTATAAGTTGCAGGAGAATCCGGATTATAACCTATAACTGAATGGGCCTTCAAAACCAGTATGTATTCTGTGTTTCATGACTTGCATTGATCAATTGACAAAGTAGACTAGATGAAGAAGCCGTATTTATCATTAACACAGCTCAGGCCTATAGTAAAGCCAAAATTCATATTCTGTGGTATATTTATTAAAGATTTATCCTCGGAGATTGTTTCTACACTGCTAAGGCCCAGGTTATTCTATGCTTGGTCCAAATATTTTATACTGCGGGCTTTGATATCCCGCAATATTTGCGACCCGTAACCAGCCTCAGCCACTGATGATTTTTGAAAGTGCAATGTACGCGTTCGGTTCAACAATTTTAGAGCAAAAGACTG
Organism: Montipora capitata; assembly: GCA_949126865.1. Taxonomy (NCBI): domain Eukaryota; kingdom Metazoa; phylum Cnidaria; class Anthozoa; order Scleractinia; family Acroporidae; genus Montipora; species Montipora capitata. The sequence continues at coordinate 6,499,367 of OX421449.1, read as the reverse complement.
AGACACTGCTCACAGTCAAGATTAATTTAGCGCTTACTAGTACATCGATGACAACTTACAGATTTTGATACTACTCGACCAATGCTTTGCGTTAATTAACTAAGAACTTGGCCCAGCCCAAATTGCCACCCTAAATATTGGTTGACATGAATAAGATGACAAATGTTAACCCCCGCCTCTGAATAAAGTGAAGATGGCCTAGCTGCCACGAATCTCCCTACAGGTCAGTAGTAGAGCCAAACTCGTTCCCAGGGTCTGCTTGTCGACGAGGAGATAATGGACCCTGGGAACGAAGTTGTAGTAGAACATCTAAACTTGTTCACAAAAATATGGTTTTATCAACGGAGTTGATAATGTAAATTGACCAAGCTTTTAGAATCCCTGTACGGTTGTCAATTTACATTATCAACTCCGTTGATAAAACCAAATTTTTGTCTATTACTTCCCCACCGACGCAGCACCACAGTTTCTTTAGAAACTACCCCCTTTATTCGACTAAACTTGTAATCGGAAGATCGAAGATTCGTCTTCTACAAAATAATACTCAATTTTTTGCCGAATACTTCGTATCATCGTCGAAGAAAGGTCATTTCTCCATAATATTAGTCGAGGCTAAGGCCGGTTTACACGCTAACGCTAGACAGCGAAAGCATGTGACGTTTTTGAGAGGCGGACGGCAACCGGGAGTGCGCTTTTTTCCCTTTTATTATACCACATTTATGCTGCTAAGTATCTTTTTTCCATTAGAGATGAAGGGTTTTTTTTAATCTGGGAGACGTTACCGTCCTGCCATGCGAAATGATCTCTTCGCGTTGCCGTCCGTTATTATCGGAGCACGAATCGTACGTGTACGACACCCGATTTGTGAAAACGAAAATCGGCCCGATTCAGAAATTTTTGTCGAGTCGGACGGACAAATACACGAAGTGATGGAAAAAGTGTAATGCGCACCTGAGAAGGATAGAGGAATACAAGTTGCTAGCTTGGCAACGGGCGAAAGGACAACTGAAAAATCAGAGTCCTGGGCAGGAATCGAACCTATGCGACCTCGGTAACACTAGGTCGGATAATCTACCCATTGAGCGTCCTAGCTCTCCTGAAAGGACCATGTGTCTCATTGGTCCGCGAGCTTTACAAAGTCAGTGGGATACATTGTCCTTTCAGGACAATCCTGCCAAGCAACTTGTATTCTATCGCATCGACACTTTCAGAGAAGGCGGCGTATCAATCAGAAGTTTGAGAATAAGGCATGCGTACAAAATAGAAGCAATCAAAATGGCGGAGAGGAGACGCCGACAAATCGTGCCACCAAATCGTAGCGCATGTGTAAACCGGCCTTTAACATTTGTCATCTCTCTGATATCAGTACAGGGAGCATCATGCACCATTTCGTCAAATTCAATCCTAGAAGTATAGCGGCACAGTAATTAGTGCCTTGCTGTCAGAGTATCCAAACTAGTAATCCGGCGGAAGGTCATGGGTTCGACTCCTCCAAAGGCGCACTCGGATTTTTCCGAACATCCCCGAGCTAATCCCCGAGCTAATCCTGGTTATCGGTTCCTCTACGGTGTGATTTCATTAAGTCTGGCAAAACTCAGATAGGACATTTTCATGCACCCCGGCAAACCTTAGACATTTATTACAATTTAATAAGACATAACAATTCTTCCACTCCGCTGCTTATTGGACAGGTAATTTAGTGTAGAAAAAGTAACAAGCCAAGCCATTCTGATAGGTCAATGATCGAAGAAAATCAAACGCGAGCCCGAAAACGCAGTTGAAGGTGAACGACTAAACTGACTTGGAGGAAATGATTGTTCCACAGGTTTTGTTGATTCAACAGACAAAAAGAATAAATTAGTGAGCACGACGCACAAAAACATTTCGTGAAACGTCTCTGAATGGGAAAACCTTCGTATGCAGTGGTTCCAGTTTACAAAGCCTTATTCTCCACCCTCGATCATCTTACGACACTTTTCCTGTTAATTTAAGCGTCCGCAGACAATAAGAACACTTCCATAAGTGCCTATATTTTAATTGAGCATAACAATAATAATATATAATACATACAAAATCCGGCGGTTTTCTCTGCGTAAAACTCTTTTAGTGACTAAAAGTTTGAAATCTTTCACTCCCAAGACTACATGAGTCCAGTATTGATCAATAAAGTCTTATAGCATTAGTTATATTAACCAGTGAAATCTATAAATGTCATGAATCTTTCATTACACATTTAATTGAACGCTATAGAACGCAATCTTTATTTTCAAGACTATATTCAGTTCTAGATCTATGAAATTGCAAAAATTAGGAAAATCTCAGCACATTCCTTTCTTACATGCACAAGAAGCTTTACATGCATGAATTTTATCCACAACGCACACGAAATTGGCAAAAATACTTGGTAGTACAATTTGCGGATTTTTTGACCAATAACAACTTAAGGAATGAATAGAACCAATCACATCACAGTGCAAAGCACGGGAAACGCATGCATGCTAGCATCAAATTAATTAAATGGCGTGATAATCGTGATCCAATCAGAAAGTGACGTAATTCAAATCCGAAGCAACTGCAAAATGTTTATTTCACGCGTCTGTCATCTTCTTAATAATAAGTTTCGTAATAACATTGTCAAAGTGATTTCAAATTAAAAGCTAACCAGTGTGCGCGCGGGAAATTTGGTACTTATTGGAAAGTAAAAATTTTCGTTAAACATTACTAGAACCCGATTTTAGTTAGTAAATTGGTGGGAGTTTCACCACAAGTTTCTTTACTCCACTTCTCACTCCTTTAGAAACAGTCTCAACAGGAAGAGAAGGTAGCTTTGGAAGCAAATTTTCCTTGTGGTTCCACGTTTTTGGAACTCCTTCTTCAGGCGATGGTTGCTTTAGAAACATCCCCGGTTGCTGCATGATGGCTTTGAAGACAGCATTTTTAATGAGGCGACCATCACGGTTTGGCACCCAGCTATCATTAAAACCTGAATAGATCAACATTGATTTTAGAACGCTTCCTTTAAACACCGAACAAACTTTCACCTCGACAATATTCCTGGGATTGATATCGTATTTATCAGCCTTAGGAAGATGAAGTGTTTGACGGTTAAGTTGTTTCATGGACTTTAAGGGAACGATACTGGACCTGGAGTCTTGAAAGGAGAGCCTGCTCTCCCTTTTGTCTTTCAAAGATTTTCGTGCACGCCTGCTGGAGAGGACATGATCTGAGATACGATATTTGTCAGACTTCGGGGGCTGAATATCAACCTGTCGCCCAGACTTTCTATAAACCAATTCTGCCCATTCAGATGTATATTCCTGAGAGCCCGAGTCAGTTTGGTCTGAATAATTGTCCACCTCTTCTTCGTCGTCCTTCTTCGTGCGCTGAGACTCAGTGTTCAGCTCTTGTTTACCCAGCAAATTCACTTTCAGTCCTTCAAGGACAGTCGACGGCGAGAGGGGCGAAAAGCTTTTATTGTCGCTTATAGTAATTTCACCATTTTTCTCTTTTCCTGTAGACCAGTCATCCTGATTGTGAGCGCTAGAAACCGGAGATGTATTAGTAAACGAACCAGTGCGTGCCCATTCGTCCGTTGATTCTGCAGGCAGCAACCCTTGCACTTGAAGTGGGAAATCGAAGCATCGAACCCGCAGAAGAACTTGCAAATCATCGTCTTCGAGAGCATTGGTGACTGTTGTTTTCCTTGTGAGGGAAGGTAGCTTCAATTTTTGGGTTTCAAGATGTTGATCTTGGTTTTCGACCGCTCCCTCACTCCGCACTTCTTGGACTGACTTTTGCCCTCCCACTGTCTCTGTAGTCAGTTTGGGGAAAAATGGGTTTGTACCAGTGACAAAGAAATTACTGATATTCAGTGGCATGTCTAATGATCTGCTCGCTCCTTCGAAGCAGCGTATGGAGAAACTGACTGGTATAAAAATGTGATCAACTTTTATCAGACTTTTAATCTGTCAAAACCTGATGAATAATCTGTCAAGGCTAAAATAACTAAATGAGCAACAATTCCACTGTCCGACAAATAATCGCAGTAATTAATCTAACAGAAAATGTTTTTTTTTCTTTTTGAATAACTTCGTGGGGATAATCTGACTTAACATAATTCCACTGGCAACACACAGCTTGAAACGTAAAACGGAAAGGATTTTTCTATCGAAAGAATATTTTTATTGCCTTTTAAGGACGCATCTGTATCTAGAACAGGAATTTTCAGTCAACATCCTCTTTTACAGACTCCACCCTCCCTCTTTCGGTGAGCTGGAAAAGTCCGCTCCATCTCTACTCCTTCCCTTCACAGCCTCCTTCGTCTCTGACTTCCTCCCCCCCCTCCTTCCCTCTCCCCCTTCAGTTTCTTGAACAGAGCACTTTCCGAGACAATCAAGTGTTATAAGCACTTACTATCTTAATGTAAGTAATCTAAATTGTTAGCAGGACTTTTTTGCATTTATGTTAATCTCTGAAATTAATAATTACTTTACCTTGTTTCTGTCGACAGATCAAAATTATCTTCCCTAACCTATTTTATTTCTGAAAAAAATAATGGGCCAGATGAAATCCACGCATTTAGTCAACTTCCTTGATGTTGCTAAGGAGCTCGCAAAAACTTGACGTCTAAACAAGTTATCCAAGTTTCTTAGGAACTGCAGCAATTTATCTTTTCGTGCGAAATTTAACGTGATCGCTTAACATATAGATGTCTACACTTCATCACTGGCGTCCTCAAGTTCAGCTTTGATCGGTTAAACTCTTATGAAGGTTAAGCAGTGTCAACAACTACGTCTGATCATGTCTGACAGTGTCGTTCCATCTCAGTTTGAGATAGAACGACGAAAACTTTCAATTTTTGTCTTCCTTGACGCTTTCTGGCCTCGGTTGTTCAACAGGTGATAATACTAGTACTATTCAGCGGGTAAACACTAGCAAAACCAATTGAGTTACCCAGTGGATAGCGCTATTCACCCTTTGCCAATCAAATTCAAGGATTTGGGTTCCGATCAGTCATCCATTATTTAGAAACCGTAATATACTTAAATATAATACTTCGTCACCAGACGTATCTGTTTTTCTATCTTTAATTCATACTCTTGTAAACTAGAAACGATGGTCACCTAAAAGGATAGGCCGGATAGGACACTAGTAGGCTCCCATGGCAAAAGACTTCATCCCGCGCTCCGGATTCGTGGAGGAAGAACGAGTGGCGAAGCAATAAAATCGTATGCGCGGGAGGCTAGGTTGCTATAAGGAAAAACTGAAAAAACTTTCAAGTATTTCCGAGCCTCTTAAAGCGGAGATATGCGCTAATCGACAAGAACAAACGCCAAAGCTCACAATTAAGATCAACAGAATATTGTCTCGAATAAGAATAGAGACTTTACGTTATGACGTTAAACTGCCATGACTCAACTGTTCACAACGTGATCGTTGTTCGCTTCCACAGATGTAAGGTCGAATATTCGACCTCGGACCACAACTCAAATATCACCGCAAACTTTTTGCGGCGATATATTAAAATTCAGTCCGAAACAAAAGACATCATCTCGAGGCTCTGGGGTATTCCTCGAGATGATGCTTTTTGTTTAGAACTTAATTTTCATATATCGAAAGTGGGTTATTGTAGCAATAAAACAAGAAACCTGTCTCACTAACTGCTTGAAAAGCGATTCCGCCGCATTCATAGCGTGAGGCTAACTGCAACGAGCAGTACCTTTTTGTCTACCGACCCCCGTGAAAATCATGTGATAGCAAGGAAGGGACTGTTGGGATTGGCGTTATGCCATTACTTCTAACTTCCTTCACACATCACAAAAAGAAGTGCACCATGAAACCTAACTACTGCTTCTATTTAAAGATTGTTTAATCCCCACGATCATTATTTCAGAGTCTAGCCCGTATTATCCTTGGGTCAACAAGATCTGGATTTACTCCGACAAAAGCGCGAGTGACGTCTGGTCTCTGACTTCAGCTGTATTTTAAAGCATGCATGTTGAATGTAAAACCCTCGAGCCAGTCAAGTGGTATATTCAACATGATCCGCCAAAAAGTGGTTTTCACGCCGCCATGTTGGTGGACGAAAACAAAAGATCTCTCATTAGCTCCTTTTGTTCGTCCACAAGCAATTGTACATTACATCATTGTCATCAGAGGTTAGGTTCTTAAGCTTAACTTTCCTATAACTTGATATCTTGGAGAAGAAATCTTGAAACAAAGCAACGTTTGCGCCTCCTGACTTGCCTTCTACAACCCATCCCTTCGATTACTTATCGAAAGTACACTTCGCCGCCGTCCCGTTAACATGAAATAGCTTTCCTTTATTTTATCCTTTCGAATTTGAGTTCAATTTAATAACGGATTGATTTATTCTCTAAGACATCCTGCAACCTTAGCCAAATAGTTTGGGAAAAATTTGGATTTGGAATTCTGGATGTTTACTATAATCACCAGTCATTGTTGACATGTTCTTTAACTGCAACCCTGTAAGCTGGTTCATCTGCTCTCAGTCTTGTAAATCCTATTTACATTCAGTCACAGGTTTTAACAGTCTGCGTATAAAAATATTTTTGGAAACAGAGACATAATTATAACAGTTGAGTTTGGCTAAATTCTTTTCTATTTAAATGTCTAATTCACGTATTTTTACTCTCTGCCTGCTTTACATTGGGAAATAAAACGGACAATACCGGAAATTACTAGAAGCATGCAGTAGTAGGGTTAGCGGAATAAAGACAGTGAAACAAGCTTGTCATTAGCATTCTCTTTTTATGCAACAAAATAATAATCCGCCGTTCACACGTGCTCCGAACGACTCAGTCCTGAATCTAACAACCGTGACAACGGATTAAATCACAAGACTCGAAGAAGGGATTAACATTCTGTCAAGTTTGATCCATTTCTGGGTCCGCAAAGGACTTTTGTGAGATTGAGACTCTTTGTCCAAAAACGAACGACAAATTTAAGGACAAGAAAAAATGCCTGGAACAATTGGCAGTGATTTCTACATCGAAGGAACAGGCACTCCGTCTTACAACAATATCATAACATCGACCAAAAAAGAGGGGAAAACCTCATCCCAAGACAGGACTTTCGAACGCGAAGAAAACGCTGGTAAAAAAAAAAGACTTTATATACCTTATTCCTACATGGCCTCCACTGCAGTATACGTTTGTTTGCTTGCAAACTTAAAAATTAGTCTCTGGTTGCCTCATTCTTAAACTTTTAACCTTGTACCGGGAAACAAGGGCAAATTTGAAAACAAACAAAAGAAAACTAAAATGGTGGCCATTTTGGAGTATACAGTAACTTGATAACGTTTGCTTTCTATGCTGAACACCTCCAAAAATTCGTCTCCCAAGGCGCAATGACTATTAAGAAAGCTGCCTTCAGTTCATTTTACATTAAAATGCCAATATACTTTTTGAGTACGAAGATGTATGTTCTCTTAAAATTTGCTCTTTCAGAAGTAACCAAAGTCTACAAGCCTCAGACGAAGTTGCCTGCTCTCGACACATCACGAAGAACGCGGCACAAAATAGATAACACAGCCTTAGAAGTCTTGTTAAGGATCCGGCGTTTTCACCTGAACTCTGCATGCAATACGTCTGCCAAAACATCAACTTCATCGAAATCCTCTTATTCCTTCGAATCCTCTAATGAGCAAGACAGCACAGAATACAGTAGAAGCGGAAAATGGGAGCAGAAAGGAATTGTGAAATACAAAAATGTACCGTTGCCTATTTTACCGTTTCCGACTGTTCTCAAAGGTCAACGGCTGAGCGTACGAGGTGAAGAATCAAACGAGGAACGCAGGGGACAGTCGAAAACAAAACCAGCGACTCGGATTGACAAAAACAGAGTCAGATTTGAAAAAGAAACGAAATTGAAGACAAAAACAAAAGGTCATACGGTTCCAAAAGACAAGGACCACGAACGGCCAGTATTATACCTACCGAAGGTAGATAAATACGATGTCACACCTCATGAAAGTTTCTTTACTGGTAAAGTTTGCAGAGTCTTCAAGTTAAACGACCTCAAAACGTCGCTGATATACTCAAGACAGAGGGACAGCTGGGTTCCTGCAAGGGACAAATACCTCACGAACCATTCTGTGTTTAAAGCGATCACGCAACAACCCGTTGTTTATTTAAGGTATCCTTCGCCTGTCGCCGGAGTCAAAATGACACTAAAAGAACAAGGAGCCGTTTCTTACGCGGCACTTATTCGAGAAGTTGAGAAAACAAACGTCCCCCTCCCCAGTGACGACGAAGGATTTTCTCCAGAACCAAAGAAATTCGTTGTCAAGTTACCACCGCTGTGCTGAGCAAATTTACCTTGTGAAATCCTTCTTGTTCCATTATTAAAGTTGTTTTCAACAAGATACTTTCTATACATTACAATTAAGCTGGACAAACAGGTTTAGTAGACGCAAGCAAAGGTTTGATTAAAAGAGCTTGTAAAGTTTACTTTCTTTGGTTGTGGCGTTCGATTGACCGTATTCCGCGGAATAGCATGATACAAGGAATAGAAGTTAGAAATTCTCCGTTTTTACGGAGATTCACATTAAAATTGTCAAACACCTGCTAAAATGCTATTTTAAACAGATCTTTATTACCCTTAATTTAAGCTTGTTGCTTCAAAAAGCCAGACATACCGTTTTAAATCAGCACTCCACTTATTTTTATTCCGGAATAGGGTCAATCGAACGCAACCTTAGTGTCCTATCAGCCTCGCTCTCAGGAAGGGCGTTAATAGGTCGAAAGAAGTCTATTGTACCGTTTGCATCACTTCTCTTGGTGACTGGTTGAAAAAAAAATCGCGCCACATTCTTAGCCAATCAGGGGCAAAAGCAAAAGCAAGTGTAACTTGCTCACATCACGAGCTTTCCCGCGCTTTTTTTTTCCTCACGCTTTTTTTTTTCCTCACGCTTAGCACCAGGACCAACAGCTGCATTCATTTTCCTTGGGTTGTAATTGGCTTATTTGAGTATCTTGGTCTGTTGTGATTGGTTAAAATAATTACTTTGGTCTCGGTTTTTAGACAATCAACTGAACTGAGCACAACTCGAACGGACGCGAGAGGCTTGTATCCATGGTAACAACATCACCGGATATGCAGATATAAATGAACAATAATCTTGAAAACGAGTCAGGCAGCTCTGTCAAAAGCTTTTAGTTTTTTATTCTGCATTTATCGTAGTTTATTACAATGACCAAGTGAGAAATAAGATATGGTCTGATTTAGACTTGTCTAGAAGAATAGCTACTTTCTCTACGGCAAATTAAAGATATTTCATTCAATTATTCTGATTTCTTACTCTTATGATGTTAATTTCCAATTTTTGATGGTAATTTATACATTTTTCAATTGTATATTTTGATTAAACGAGGCAAACAGGGGTGGACCCAGTCAAACAACAAAGTGGGTGAGAGGGGTGGGTTGGGTGCTCTTACTCTTTGACGCGTGACCAAGAAGTTAATAAATTTCTCAGCTCTTTGGACAAAATTGTTTGGGGTAAGTTAAGTGAGGTCTTATTTGCTGTAGTTGCCTTTCTTTACTTCTCTCTTGGCCACAGAACGAAGGTGAACCTCGTCTGGTCCGTCAGCAAGCCGTAGGATACGAGCCCAAGACCAAAATAGGGCAAGCGGCAGGTCGGAAGAAAGACCGGCTCCTCCATAGGCCTGCAAACGACATGCAGGAGAAAAAAGACAAAGCACTTGGGTTAATATGCGAAGTACACGTGTCGAGCATTAAACTTTGTTCCAGCCTACGGTGGTGCACTGAACTAAATCTTGAAATAATATACAACATGCATGCATTGTTATTTCTTAACTGGGAAAGAGAGATATGGGCTGGGAAAAAAAATCGCTGTGCAAGCGTTTCTGGGGCCTGTTTCTCGAAAGTCCCGATAACTTTTCGGACCCGAAAAGCCAGTCGTCAAACTGCAATCTGCTTAGTTTGAAAAGCTAATCCTTTAACATGTTTTTGATGTAAGAAAAACAAAGAGGATTGCGAAGTTTGATGTCTTAGAGGCTCGGCGTTGCGAAGATATAAAGGGAATTAAGGAACCCGAAATAGGCCCGAAACGTTTCGGGACTTTTGAGAAACAGGCCACTGCAACGGTTAGCGCGGGAAGCGTTTAAAGGGGCGCAAACCGCTTTGTGCGTTTGTGCTGCTTGAAATAACGTCAGAGGCTCCGCAAACGTACCGTATCTTATAAAATGGCAGGAGATGAAAACCATCGTATGGCAAGAGAAACTAAAACTGAATTCTGAACGCACTCTCCGTTGTTTCCAACTCATGTCAGCAAAACACATGGCCAGACATTTTTTCCTAGACTGCCACTCTGTTTCAAAGGGAAATAAATAAATATTTATTTAAAAAGCAATGGAACAGGATAAAACAGACAGACCTGCATTGCCCTGTCAACGACATTTTGCGCCATTTTAGGGGCAACCACTTTTATCATGGCGATCTCAGGGGCAGCCACCTACAAAAAATATAACATACAAACTTAGGAAACATTGCAGGAAAACAACAACTGTGTACCAACTTGAATAGTACCTTATTTCCAACTGTGTCCATGAGATGAGCAGCTTTTAGAGTCAGCAGTCTGCAAAAGAAGTCGACCGGGTGTTACCGAAAGCTGGATGGTCTTCTCTGACGTTAGGGAGCTTTAGCAACGACAACGGCGACGGCAACGAGAACGTCACAAATTTGCATATTTAGTGGGAAAAAAATAGGTTTGCACGCCCTGCACGTGCGCTTTTCATTTTTGTTCATTTCTTTGCGGTCGTCAGCAAAACTAAAACGTGAAATAGCCGTATTTGAGGTTTTATGGAAGACCTCAGGACAAGGAGATAAACTTTCATTTTCTCCCCTAAATTAAGTGTGACTCGTATCGGTTTCATTCTTGAGGGACTGCCACACCACTATTTTGCTGGTAAGAGCCACTGCCACTATTTTGCTGGTAAGAGGTTTTTGGGGGAATTCTTAATTAACATGGCTGCAAACAAAGAAACATTCCATTAATATTTTTCCCGGCTTTTTGACAGCTTTTTTCCACTACTCTTTTAGCATAATCAGTTAGATCACAACTATTCGTAACCAGTCAGAGGTCGTAATACGAGATAAGTTGCTGAAGGAACATAAAACTACCCAAAGCATCCACACCTGGCTTGTTCAATCTCTATTCTGGACTCTGCTATGTCTCGTAAAACGGTTCCTTGCTGAACCAGTGGTTTTCCAAACGCCACCCTATTCTTTACCTACTCGCAGTTGAAGAAAAAAGAAAAAGAGAATTAAAGCTGTTTCCGACGAATATCGAAAGCAATTACACAACAAATGCAACTCTAGCAACTGACTTAAAAATCTAGCGACAGTTTTTTTTAACCAAAACAAAGGAAAAACCAAACCCAGTAAGTTGTATGGAATTGGTTAGAGTGGTGTTTGCCGGGTTCAGAGGATTTCTTAGGGCCGATTTACACGGTGCGACTTTTGTCGCATGCGACAAGCTCACGACAGGCCCACGACATGATTTACGATTGTTGTGTACGTCAGAAAAAATGTCGTAGCATTTTAAAACATGTTTTAAAACGCTCCGACAATCGTAAGTCATGTCGTAGGCCTGTCGTGAGCTTGTCGCATGCGACAAAATCGTATCGTGTAAATCGGCCGTTAAGTTCTGGTTTTACGACACTGAATTAACGACAGAGGTTCTGTGTGCACTCACTCTATCAATCATCAGCTCCAGGGATCTCTCGGCTTGTCCTATCAACCGCATGCAATGATGAATACGGCCTGGGCCCAAGCGACCCTAAAAAGGCAATCCGATGAAGAATTATCTTAAACGGTTTGAGATCTTCCTTATATAAGATAGATTTAGCACGGGGAGCGTTATTTGGGATAGACGAGAAGGACGTTTCCTCTTTCATTTCAGTTACATAAAGTTAACTATACTTACAAATTTTCTCGTCAATTTAATTTGAAAAAGCACGCTATTAAGTTCCAAGAGTTTTAAAGAACATGATGGTCGATAAGGTTGAACCTGGACCACAACCGTCATTTGCATCATTGATAATACTACACCATCGAAGCAAGCCGTTGAACACTTGCGAGTTTTCATAATATTTAAATAGATACCCATCACCTAAATTGAAAGCCAACCAGTTTAAAGTGGGTATTAGACTTAAATACTTGTAGATCAGCTCTATTTGGAATGGGTGCTTTAAATTAAACACTGTTGATGAGCGCTATACGAAATACTTGAATACCGTGTATAGGAATATGTAAATCGTATAGTTGTCACGAAATGTCCTGTTACCAACCGATAACCAGAAACTTGTCAAATGGGAGAAACAAGTTATAAAAAGAGAGAATTGATTCATGCTTTTATGAACAACAGCAGCAATCTGTTGTTTTGCCGTTTGCAGTTTCGCGTAAACGCAATACTAATAATACTGGGTGCTCCAAAACTTTACTGAAGCACAGCATGTTTTAAAACATCCCTCACCTGAGCTATTTCAAATCCTCTTCCAGGTCCTAATAGAATGTTTTCCTTAGGCACTCGAACATCTTCGAAAAGGACTTCGGCATGGCCACCTATCAACAAAAACCGTTGAAGTCTTCACTCTTCCCGTCTTGCCACGAGTAGACTCTGGCTTGATTTCTGGAGACAAACTCCTGAGAGGAGACAGCCACTTTCTTTACTGAGCAAA
>OX421449.1:6459145-6481645 GCA_949126865.1 Montipora capitata | reverse complement strand
ACGATTATTTATGCTCTTTTAACCAATGATGTCACTGTTTTGTGGCGTTGTCGTCGAGGTCGTCGTCGTAGATCTTAAGCTCCCTAATACTGTCTCTTGTAGACACACCTGAAAACTTCAGATGGCTCCGACTGTATTCGAACCCACGACCTCTGCGATGCCGGTGCAATGCTGTACCAACTTAACTACGAAGCCACACAGTTGGGAGCAGGTCAATTTGTTTGGCTTATTTGTTCCCGTGAAAGGACTCAATGAAAGAAATGTCACAGTAGACATTTGAAGTGTGGGCTTCAGAGACGAAAGAAAAAAATGACCCTCGTACTTAGAGCGGTTTTCAATTTAGTGTCCAAGGTAATTAGCAAATTGCTTTGGTTTACGATTACTTCACTCGGTGATTGGTTCAAAGTTCTCGCGCCACTTTTTCAACCAATTAGAAGTGAAACAAAAACCAATCGTGGCTTGCACGAGCGTATTTTACCGCTACGTGTAATTACTTCGAGTTTTGATTGGTTTACCGGATTGTCTACGTCCTTTTTGATTGGCCAAAGCAATTAGTTTGGTTTTGGTTTTACGACAATCGATTGAAATTCGCTCTGTCTGGACAATTGGAGCAATTGTCTCTGATACACTGTCTGCATTTGTTGTATTTGGATAGAGAAATAACTTAGGTTCTCGTTTCAAAATCAGTACATAACTGAAAACTGCGATATTTAACAAGTGATATCCGCAACTAAAGCCCTTCACCTCTTCCTCTTAGCTTTGCGTTCTCAATGCTGGTCTGACAATTTCGCAAATAAAACCCCCTACAGAGATAGAGAAGGGTAGAGAATGGAAAAAAATGTAGTTCCGTTGTTCCGTAAGCGCTTGAAAGAAACTTGTCTTAATCTGTGGCTTAGTTGAATTCTTAAAGCTACGGTTTGCGGTCGAGAAGGTCTACCTTGATCTTTTCCACCAAAGGATGAGGTGTCCAGCAATCCGCAGAGGACTGGTGCCTGGTAAATTCAGCCTCGTTCGGGTAGACATATTCTTGCATGAAATCAGTCAATTGGCTGTATAACTGTTGAACTCGGGATGGAAGACAGTTGAGGTGAATTGGCAAAGCACCTGTACAAATCAAAGCACTTAAAAACACTTTTAACTCAAATGGGTTCCTGACTGGATTTAGACTCTTTGATTGTGATTATCGCCGATGACCGATATTTATTCGTTACCAAGGTGTCAATTTAACCTTTTACAGTCTAGCGAGACATTAAAAAAAAGACATTTGCGCTCCTCTTTGGAAATCGAGCCTCATTTTAGTCATGTCTTTCTCCTCTTACACAAAAGAACAACAACAACAACAACAACAACAACGTGAAATCTCACAATCTTTCATTCTGCATATTTACCTCAATGGAGCGGCGGCGTTACTTTCTCAGCGTCGTACAACGAGAAAATGTTCAGTAACTGTAAAAACGTGTAACTGACGTTTTGGATGTGGTAGTCATCATTGTTAGCTTTGAGTTAGCTTCTTTTCCGGCCATTGATGAATCTTACAGGAAAACAATATAACATGAATTACCTGAGCCAGCAGTATGGGTAGCTGTGGAATACATTCTCTTTGAAGCATTGCCAGCCTTGACTCCACCTCCCGGATTGGTTCCGGTCCCTTCACAAGCTAGTTTCCAGCCGGTCTCGGCCATGGTTTCAGCCAGCATCCCGACAGCTTTAGCATTTTGTGAGCTTGCTTGTCCTGCAATTTACAGTAATACTAAAATAGACAGTTTTTAAGAGGAACGTTGAGTAGGCAAATATTGTAACTTTTCTTTGACAAAAGAAAGAAAAATTACCTGCACTTCGGAATTTCTTAAAATTTTACTTACGTGAAGAGCGCAAGAACTAAACTGACTGATTAAGCTAGCGAAGTTTTTTTGGGCAGAAAATTGCAGAGCTTTGTCATAACTCGAAAAAACCCGAGTCATTTTTTCTCAACGTTTGTTTACAGCCTTTGGGCTCGTGCACATGACCAAAGCTCCCGTGCACGTGCACACATCATTCTCGTCACCAGAGCCTTGGATCGATCCAAGGTTCATGGAAACTCTATGTGGGAGAACATGCGCCATAGGGTTCTTATAGCCACAAATTTGCTATTCGAACCTCACGGCGACTGCCCCCCTCTCGTGCTAACATGAATGCACCAATTAGAGACGCTTTTGATTGTTCTTCACGAAAATCAATGAGAAGACACTTTGTTTCAGGGTTCCCAAGGGCTCCTCTCTCTTATTCAAGAGAAGAGCTCTTGGTGCACACATGCAGAGCGAAAGTTGGGCTTTCTGCAGGTAGGGGAAAGCTTTGCATTTTGTTCATGCACGAGGGTTAGTCTATTTGGAGTTCACTTTGTTTTCTGTCTCTTGTTTCTTTTGTTTTACAAGCCGACATTTGCCATTTCACGTAAACGTGATCCTAGATCTCTCTAGTACTACCGATAGTACTTTTCCCCATGCGTCTAAAATCGCTACCCAAAAATACGTTGGCCAATCATGAAACAACATTTACCCTGGAATTAACATTTGTTTGCGTCGTTGATTCTAATGTTCATCGCTGAAAAATCAATCCTGCTCACTCTTAAGAACAAATCACTTTAAATTTTCATACCTTGTAAGGCCCTTTTGTAGACCCCTTGAAGAATTGCGGCCACACGGAAAAATGAAAACGCCATGTAGAAATTCCAGTTTGCAACCACAGGGATACCTGCTCGCTGGCAATACTCCTTCATATATTCAGTGTCTGTGGGTATGCCGAGAGAACTGGGATCGACGTTAGAAAAACCTGTTCAACAGAAAACATGCCCGCTATGTTACTGTTTAGAAAACGGTTAACTTCTTTGTTTCGTCGAACAACGTGTACTTTGACCAACTGAGTAGGACCTAGGACCCTTCCGTAACCTGTAAACAAGCTCTCTTCTTTGCGACTGGCTACGGGCGAGGTAATGCCAGTGGAGTTTTGCCCAGGCAGTTAGGAAGGCTACAGTTGGATAATTCTCTTGAATGAATTAAAACGTAATTGACCACTCCCCACGGTTTCTCTAGGGGCTTTTGAGGGACAATGCACAACACTTTGTGGAGGACTTTGTCAGGCTACTCTTTGACGCAAATGGTAGCCATGCAGTTTACAACCTTGACTGAATAAGAAGTAGATTTCCCAGGTCTGGCCACCAGAACTGAATGAATGAGAAACCACCAGACCGGGGTCTACGTATCCTACTCTTCTCTAACAGTGTGTGGGTTCTTTAACGTCCCACAATGTCATGTGAGACGGGGCCTATCGTCCTTATCCAAGAAGACTAGAGGGTCTAACTTTTTGCAGATGTCAACACAAAGGCATCACTTTGTCGTCAGTTATTTAAAGACCCTGAGTGTTGGTTCAGCCGGAGTTTTTGATCCCGCTACCTCCCCTGCACAGTATTCCGATGATCAACCGGTCAGCGGTTCTCTGTACGATCACTTTTTCCAGATGATTTAAAAGGAGATGGGTGTATGTGTACTCATTTTACTTTTAGTGTTGCATCGCCCTATTTCTCTTCTCCTCTTTTACCAACCTTTCGTTTACAGCCGCAGCCACTCCCCTGTCACTGTAAGTCAAAAGTCAAAACAAACGGCCCACCTACCTCCCTCGTATTACCTTTCAGAGCAGGAAAGTCTGGAGGAAGATGATGTGGCAAGCAGCAATACGCCAAATCAGACAGCGGGTCACCCAATGTGGACAGCTCCCAGTCTAAAACAGCTATTACTTCGGGCTTGTTTTCGTCAAAAATCAAATTGTCCAACCTACAACATTTAGTATCCAATTTATTTATGGGATAGTGTATGGATAACTAAGGGTGCGTTCGATTGACCCTATTCCGGAATAAGAATACGAGAAGTGGTGATTTAAAGCGGTATATGTTTGGCGTTTTGAAACAACAATGCTAGCAAAGATGTGTTCAAAACAGCTTTTTAGCAGGTGTTTGACAATTTTAATGTCATTCTCCGTAAAAACGACGGATTTCCAACTTACTGTTAAGGTTGTAAATGGTTTGAACCCAGGAGTCATATCATAAAGTAAAGTACGATCGTCCGAGTGGGTGTAGTCCTGAGAAGGACTGTTTGAGATGACATTGACTGACGTTTCGACAACCTGAGCGGAAGTCATCTTCAGAGTCAAGTGGATGAAGATGACTTCCGCTCAGGTTGTCGAAACGTCAGTCAATGTCATCTCAAACAGTCCTTCTCAGGACTACACCCACCCGGACGATCGTACTTTACTTTATGTTACTGTTAAGGTAATAGAACTGGATTGTGAAGCAGATTTCGTATGCTAGCCTTCCCCTAGTATTGTAGAAGCCTCCAATAGCTTTTAAGTCAAACTCATTGTTTCTGTAGCTAAAAAATCTTTTGTTTTCGGTTTGCCGGGTAGCGAGCCAGTTACAACAGCTACTACATCACCCCTTGAACTAGTTTAAAATTTATCCACAGTAAGTCTTCTTGGTTGCTCAAGTTTAAATTCACGGTCTTCTAGGCTCTCGTAATACTGTTAGGTGAAAATGTGTACTTGTCGTCTCTCTAGTTGGACCGTTTTGTGAGACTTACAACACCAACACGATCTCTTATCTCCACGAAAAGCAAGCACTTAAAGAAACAACTAACCTAAAATCTCCGTGAACAACTGTCGTATTATCATCCACAGGAACATTGGCTAGCAACCAAGATGCGAGTTTGTCCATTGTCGGTATGTCGTGTGTTTTACTTGCTTCATATTGCTTTGCCCATCTTTCTGTTTGACGACGAACATAGTTTCCTAGAAGAAATCAACTCGATTCAGAGAGTGTCCTTTACTGTTCACCAGTTAAAACGGAAAGAAACGAATGAAATTTCTTCGGTTGTGAGCAACGTTAAAAGTTCTTTTTTTTTTCAACTCCTTTGTTTCGGGTTGGTTGTGTATTTTTTTCGACTTCTGTTAGTCGATTTGCTTTACCGACCATCTCAACTTACAACACACAAGAATAGAACGGTTGAAAAAAGCACTGTTAGGTATGTTTGAGAAATTCTACTGCGTACGATTATCCCTAGGCGTTATGGCATTGTAAATAAAAGCGGTCACAAAATTGTGGCTTTTTTGAGGGAGGGGAGGAAAGTGGACGTCGACTTCAATTTGTCCTTCGAAGGAGACTGATCGCAATCTTTACGTTGAATGATGGCTGCAGTGCTTCCTTAAAAGAATACACCTGGTTTGTTTAGCTATAACCGACAAAAACCCGTACTATGGCCTTACAAATGAAGCGATCAGAAAGATACTTCCCATTTTTCGTCATTCAGATTTTTAGGTAAAGCTATGATCCTCACAGCTATGGACGCAATTTTAGCAATTGCGTAGAGAAGCCTGAAAAATTCAGGACTTCAACGGGGTTTGAACCCGTGACCTCGCGGTACCGTGGCGATGCTCTAACCAACTGAGCTATAAGCCACTGACGTTGGGAGATGGTCATTTGTGGGTTCTAATTTTCGCGCGAGGATGCAGATGTCAGGAGGCGGAAGTAGAAAAGCGATCAATTCCTTTGAACGTCTCGACAAAAAAGGTTGGTTATTTCGATTTAAACTTTAAGAAGTGGAATGTGGCAAGAAAATGTACATCTTATATTATTTTACATTGCCGGCTTCCACACTTTCATCATATTTCCCTTCTGCAGACTTTTTCTATCAGCAAAAGTATCAGTATCAACTCTAAATATCTATTTGACATCCTATCTACAGCATCAAATATCTTGATCACGGTTGGATCCACTACGATAACAAATACATGACGTAAGATGAAATATTGAAGGCAACCGCTGATGGACAAAGCACTTTTCGAAGAGGTGAGGAGGCGGAAGTAGAAAAGCGATCAATTCCTTTAAACTTCTCGACAAAAAAGGTTGGTTATTTCGATTTAAACTTTAAGGAACTTCAATCAGTGTATGCCTTCAATTTTTGTGCCCTGTTTGTGGTGGGATGCGCATGCGGCTCATATCTAAGCCGCAGCCATAAAGTTATTAATACGAAACTAATCGGGAAAACAGCGGAGTCGGAACACATTTCCCATCTATTTTGTCCAAGATTGTAGTTTCGGCCTCGGTGAATTCACACAACTTTTTGTCACGCAACAATTCGAACAAACCTTTCACGAGGACTGGCTGCTACATGCGTGACTTAGGTAGTTCACGCAGCATTTAATTTCCAGTGTGTTTGGAGAGGACATGGTAAATTAATATGAACCCACTTTTTTGCCAATCCTTTTCACAAGCCTTAAAAATTGGTTTTCAGTCGTTTTAAATTCGTGATCTTTCTCAATATTTTATTAATAGCCATGGACAATTTAAAAAAGGTGATGAAAGATGCCATCGAAGCAAACCACATTGAAGAAGTTATCAAATCAATTCATGAAGCCATTGGTCATGGTCAAAGCAACTTTACAAGCAAGGATGAAGTGCAAGCCCTGCTAAATGAATGTCTCTATTATGCTGTGCGTTTTGGTCGCTACGAGATCGTAAAGGAATTAGTGAAAAACGGAGCTGATGTAAATTATGAAGACCCTTTGAAACAGTCCGTCCTTCTCCGAACTGTCTTCTCTCGAAGGTCTGAACCAGTTGATAACATTCTGGACTTCCTCCTTGAAAATGGCTCGGATATTAACCACAGAAGCATCAACGGCCAATCAGACTTTATGTCCCTGGTGGCTAGCGAACATTTAAGTTACCATCAACTTGTGAGATTTATGGATTCTGTTAAAGACATCAATGAAGTTGACCTCCGAACTGGGGGAGGTTATCTTCATCTCGTTTCCCGTCGCCCTGATGATGAAAACAAGGCAGTGATGATGAAAAAGTTGTTGGAAAAAGGTTTGGAAGTAAACGGGAGAGATAACAACGATGACACACCACTTCACTTAATGGCAACTATTGCGGATTGTGCTTCAATGAGATTCTTGGTCGAAAATGGTGCAGATTTTCTTGCCAAAAACCGATTGGGTGAGACCGTACTGCATTCGCTTGTATCCAGTAACGAGTTCGATGGATTTCAGGAATCACTGGCATTTCTCATTGAAATGGGGATGGACCTTAACGGAACTGACTCAAGCGGGAAAACGTCTATTCACCATGCTCTTCTGTCCAAGGACACAAACGAGGCAGCCATTAGGGAACTTCTTAAAGCTGGCATTAAAGTAAACGCAAAAGATGCAAATGGACGGAATGAGTTGTACGTTGCCGTCGAAGCAGTAGATGTGAGTTATTGTCCGTCCGATTTGGACCGTCGAGCTGCGGTCATCAAGTTGTTGGCAGAAGTTGGTGTTGATGTCAGTGAAGGTGACATGTACGGCATCACCCCTTTGCATCTTGCTACTATGAAAAGCGACCTTGAAATCCTTGTAACGTTACTCGATGCTGGCGCAGACATCATGAAGAGGTCCAACTCCGGAGCCACAGCTCTTCATTGGAGCTGTAGAACGTACAACATGGCGCATGTTATGATTCATTCATACTTCAACGAGAGTCAGGATATTAACGTTGTCGACGACTATGGGTCGACTGCTTTACACTGGGCGGTCTGGTTTAGACAGCTGCCTGTCTCGCAAAGCTTACTCCAGGTTGGATGTGATTATTCAATCCATGATAACTCTGGAAACACACCAGTTGATCTTGCGAAGAAAGTCTTCTTTGACCAGTTTTTGGATTTGGTGGAGGATGAGAAGTATATGGATCTGGACGGTTTGACTTTGCAAGAGCCAATTCTCAAGTGCAACGACAGTGACCCTTTCCACGCATGTCCGTTGTTGCGGTATGCCAGAAAAGAGGAGGGAAAACTTGACATGGAGCCTTACATTGAACATCTTGACCGTCATAAAGCATCCTTAGCAAGATGCTTTGATGCATCAGTGGATACAAAACACATGGGCTTGTTTTACAACATTGAAGAGAACATTTCTGTGCCAAAAACCATCGAGACCTTGATGACGTTGGTGAAGAAACGAGTCGGAGAGCTCAATCCCTTGTTCAATGGTGAACTAAGACTAGCAGGAAGTGTGTTTGAAGGAACGAAAGTCAACCTTCCGGATGAATTTGACTACCTCTGGGTTCTAACGGAGTTCTGTGAAGCATTCTTGCCTGTTGAATCGCCAACCTTTCCTGAAAGTTTCGTTAAATTGAAATTAAAAAAAGATGCTGACGCCCCTCGCTTCAGGAGGTATCTAACCAAGCAAAATTTCCTGGACAGTAGTTTGTTCATTCGAGACTTCAACCGAAAAGTCAATGAAGCAATCATGGACATACTAAAGCACGAAAGCCAATTTTCAAACTTAATGTGCCTTCAACGTTTGAATGAAATTTTTTGCACCATTTCCAGCCTTGCTTTTCAGTACTTCGGAAGAGAGGGCAAATATTTTCGCATATCAGTCGATGTAGTTCCAACCATTTGGTTTCCAGGCTGGACACCGCGAGACCTCAAAACGATGGACGCGTTTTCCAGCCGTTTAGAAAAATTTCCAGGGTTTTATGTCATCATAAAAACACCAGACAGATGCCACGTTAAGGATTTCACTTTGTTCTTTCGCGTTTCGTATGCATATCTTGAACAGTGCATCTTGAGAGCTGTTCCCGAATTCATCAAAATGGGATACATCGTTTTGAAGATTCTGGCGGAGTCAGGTTATCTGCCCAAAGTTGTGGATCATGATAACCAAAGAAGAGTCAAAAAATACGTAACCAGTTATCACTTGAAAACCTGCTTTCTGCACGAGTTGGAACTATGGAAACGAGATGTTGAGAACACAACGGAAATCATGGAATCTGAGGATAAGAGAAAGCTGGCATTGGTCTGGGCCAAACGAGTCGTCAACCATTATGAAAAGAGTATTCAGGGGAAATTTCTAGCGACCCTTTTCGAGCCGAAAAGAAATTTACTTGGTCTGGTTGGGTTTGAAGATGTCATACAAGATGGCGATATATTTGTTGATCTCGTGAACTTGCTTCAGTACATGCTTGGCTTATTGGATCACGATGAACCCATCCGGGCACAAGATCTTTAAAGTACCGATCACCACAGCGAACTTTTCCAAGTCGTCCCAAATATATTGTGTTGCTTTTAGAGCCTTTTTGTTGAAAATTCACTTTTTATTCACTTTGAAAGATGGGAAATGTGGTCATAGTTTGATTCATGACAGAGCAATAGAAAATTCTGTTTCTTTTAACTCACGTTAAACATGGCTTTTCTACGTTGCATCGCGCGCTGATTGAACCATTTCTACCTCGTAGTACAAAAGACCGACTTCTGTTTGACTAGAATAGCTATGCCTTCATACAAGATCTGCTAATCTTTCAGTTGGAATTTGGTCTTTCCAAACTAAAAACTCTTCATGCAAAGGAATTGCCCGATCAGAACTTACCTCGTTTACCAAAGTCCCCAAGGCCCACGGCATCGATGTCAACATTGTGAATCTTAAAAAGCGTCTCGTTCATTGCATGATAGATTTCCTAAAAGAGAGAAAACGTAGTTTCCCCGCCTGGGTCCTTACTACGGTAATTGGCATTGGCAAGGTTCGTAAACCTTTTGTATCCTAAAATTCCATGACTTTTCCAGGACTTTTTAAGGACCACATTACGTCAAAATCCAAGACCTACGAAACCCTGAAACTTGAGACAGTTTTATTTTGTTTGAGCAGAGATCTAATATTCCCGGATTTTTCAAAACATACCGTATTTTCCACTGTCTTTATGTACAATAGCTGACGACTTTTCGTATTGGGGGCTAACAATTATTGTCCATGGGACGTATTGTCTCTAAGCCTCAACAAGACTTTGATTTACTGTATGCTTACGGATCCAACCTACCTTTCTTTCGTCAACAGTCATACCAGGTAAAGATGGATCTTTAAACAAGCGTCCTTGTTTATATTCCATTACATAAAATGGAGTACCAAGAATGCTAGGTTTGAAACAAATGACAACAAAATGTTAGATTTCCAGATCTCGTAAAACAAAGACGGGTAGCCTCCTTTGAAGACGTTTTTTCGTATGTTATGCAAGGAAAGGAAAGGAAAGGAACTTTATTTAAGTGTCTAGTCGTTCTAGCGCTGAAGCGCTAATTGGGGACACTGTAAACTGAAACGAACAATGAAAGTAAATCAAGTCAAATGTTGGTTTTTGAGGAGAGGGGAAACCAGAGTACCCGGAGAAAACCTCTCGGTGCAGAGTAGAGAACCAACAAACTCAACCCACATATGACGCTGAGTCCGGGAATCGAACCCGGGCCACATTCGTGGGAGGCGAGTGCTCTCACCACTGTGCCATCCCTGCACCCCAATGCTCTTCCCCTCCCCCAAAGAGTCCAGTATTGCCTGACACCCATGGCTACCGAGGAGATCACGATGAAAGTCACTTAATACACTTGATGCGAACTAATGCACTACAAAATTTATGAACATCGCCCAAGCAGGTAATGTGGACTGACTAACCTGCTGTCTTCACACAAAGCTAAGGTTTTGGGAACAGGAACTCCAACGGAACCTAGTGCCGTCATCACCCTAACAAGAGACCAAAAAGGTGATCTCTCTTTTTTTTTTTTTGATCTCATTAAACACAAAAAAACGGGGCATGACAATTTCGCTCACTTGTACTCTCTTTCCACGGCATGTGCTGAAGGTAGAAGCTTTCCAGGCTGTAAAGAGGAACAGAAAAACAAAAGAAGCTTTAATAGGTGATTATGACCAATGTGTGTTATTTCTTGCCAAATATATCCAAAACTGACTGCAGTTATTGGTAATGAGCACTTCTAATTTGACGAGGAGTTTCAGCAATTTCATATCCCTTTAAACGTACATACAGTGTAAGCAAATTACAATTCTGTGAATAGGCGAGATTTAAGCAGTGAAAAGATTTTGTGATATCCCATACTACGTTTATCAATGCAAGTTATTTGCAATAATGCAAACACATAGTTAAGGACGGTGCCTACTATTGTTGTTGCGCATACGTTCTGCGCATCTCGAGATACTCGGATTTCCTATCGGTGATGCTTACTAATACAGGGATATTTTTGCGCGGTTTAAAACTATCTGGAGAAGTAGATCTTAGTAAGTACTCTTGGTATCCAAAGAGAAAATCGAGGGTAACCATGCATTTTTGAGAGATAATTAAGCTTCAATTTGAGAAGAGCGCCATACATTGCTTTGTATTTTAAAGCTTTTTACAAATATGATTCATGAATTATCTTTGAAAAATGCGTGCTTACCCCCAATTTTCTTTTTGGATTTCAATAACACTTGTTAAGATCTACAGTTCCTGCACAATCATAAACCGGGGCAAAAGTATCTTTAATTAGTAGGCAACGTCCTTAAGCTGGTTTTCACGCTGGCTCACAAATAACTTGTCATTCACAAGGGAAAAAGGTTGACAAACTAGAGTCAGAAATTTCGAAAGGTCACTTTTAACATTATTAATGGTTAACCTTGTATGGTGTTAAGAAAATTATCTTTACTTACAGGTTTCTTCCTAATCACAAGTCTTTCTCCTCCATACTCTATGTAATATGTAGGATTTGATTGTCCATGTTTAAACTGTCTAACTGTGGGGGGCTCGTCTTGGTGTAAACCTAGTTGACTTTGCAAATAACTTTGAAGGGAGTCAAAAGAAATTTGATGAGCTTTACGAACTGCTGTGGTGCCAGGAACGAATCCTAAAACATCAAGAAAGTTTGAATTAACCTAGAAGGTCAAAGAGGTACAGATAAAATTAAAATGAACTTAGTTTCTTAACAGCATGCCAACAAGTATTCACAATAATAAGGATTAGATTATAAGGATAATGAGTACAAAACGATCAGTTATTATTAAAGATAATAACTAAGCATAGTTGGTATTAATATGAAACAAATGAAACACCTTTTAATGGAAAACTCAGTATAGTCTCTAACTCATGCAAGGCTGCCATGACATCGTCCACCTTTGCAAAAGAAAAGAACAGCATTAACTTTCTTTCCCATTGACCGTGAGTGCATCTGTAGCGGTTTGATTGTAGCAACCATTTCACTCTGGATTAAGTTTAGCGAAATTGTATTGCCATATATTACTGGTCAGTACCGGCAGACTTGCTTCCCATCCCACCCATATATACCTAGCTGACTAACTAATAATTAGAAGATGAAGATTCCTTATTCCTCCTCCATTGATTCTTCACCTGTTGTAAAGTAAGTGTTATAAACATGCCAAACTATGTGACTGGACATCCTTGGCTGCCAAATGTGTTCTTTTGATCTTGACTAGTCATTGACACATTAGCACAACAATGTCTGTAAACAGATATCATCCCAGGCCTACATTCCCAAAACAAAGCACCCTCAGTCTAAGGGTCATTTTATACCTTAATTGTCTGGAACCCTAGGATTTTTGCAACCTTCAGGTTTCTACCAAAATCATCAAGGAAAACAACTTCTGTTGGGCTGAGTTCAAGTCTCTCAAGTAACTTGAAATAAATCCCTTCCTCAGGTTTCCTTGTTCCTTCTACTGCTGACTCCACCACCTTGGAAGGAAAAGTGCCCCATTAATTTACATTGATAGTAATTTTACGTACGTAACTATATATACCGGTACTTAGTTGACTGCTCCCCAAAGGGGCTTTTCAAAGCAAATGAAATATCAGTACAACCAACAAGGTGACACAACAACAACAACAAAAACTGTTAAGAATCCTAACTGGCCAGAGGCAAACCAGTTGGCTGATTACAAGTGCAGGCAAGAAGTTAAACAAGGGACTACCAGGATCACATTCAATGAGTGGTCAAAACAGGTCTTGAACCCAGGATCTCTGAATCTCACCACAAACGCCCTAACTACTGGGCCACAGTGCCACTACTTTGTTATTACCAGTATTAATTAATGGCTTTTTAAAGTGCAGATGGCTTACAGGGGTTTCATGATTACAAGCCAGTTACTGGCAGTATACCACTGTCTATGTTGTCAGAAATTTGCCTCTCACTGCTGGCTACTCTGCCTTGATTTTCAGTCAAACATTTTTTAAAAGACAAGAGTGTCAGACCGTTGCCGTTGCCTGATTAGCCCAGGCATCTTCATGTACTTCAAAGTTATCCCCTGGCTTATCGACTCTTGTCTGTTTGGCTTAATGCAGCTTCAAAATAAAATTTACCTTAAATTAAGATCAAAGACTAAAAGAGATCCTCCTCACCACATCAAAGTACTTTTTATCAACCGGGCAAAATGTTTTTCCTTTCTCCAACCACCAGTTGTTTGTAATCAAAGCGGTCTTGAGGCCCTCTGCCCTGATACATTGGATGGCCATCAGCACTTCAGGGTGAGGCACAACCATTGCACTGTGAATGCTGGGTAGCAGGGTATCCATATTCAAAGTTTGATATGTCAGAGGTTGAAGTATTTCAGCAAATTTCCTTGAAAATTCATCTGGTAAAAGTTGCCCGCATTCAAGTTGTGCCCACACACCTACATGTATAAGTATAATTATTAAAAACTGGATCATTGGATAATGCAATTCGAGAGTTTTGATTGGCTAAGCCATCATGGGTTATGAGCCATTATACCATGATCTACAAACACCGCAAGCATATGCGTGATTTTTTGGGCCTTTTTATTTTTATTGTAGTCTAGTTTTCTATATTTTGGGGGCGTTTTTAATAAAACAATTATTCCACTCGCTCTTGTTGGATATGAGATGATTATAGCCAACTCGGCGCTACGAGCCTCGTTGGCCATCTATCATCTCATATCCAACGCGCACTCATGGAATAATTGTTAAATACAACCCATTAAATTTCTGTCGATATACACTAATATTGTGTTTAATTTATACCCGGTCCGGTATATAAAAATTGAGCATGTAGTTAAATATGCTTTCTTCTGCAAAGTTTTATGAAAGGGGTTAAATTCAAGAGACAACTATTGCACCCAAACTACTGCCAATTCCTCAATAAGTTAGCAAGTGTGTGATATGGTTACTGCATCTGAGCTCCACTTAAAGTTTACTGGATGTCAATCCACTTCACCCTCAAAATGCAACCAAGACAACACACTTCTGCTTTGTATTTACCCTACGTTGAAGTTATTCAAACAATTATGCAAACCAATGTTAATTTTAAACATAATAATATTAGTTTAAAATCACTCTCAGGCCTAAGCACGGGATTTTGATCGTGTTTATTAATTTTTTCCGATTATAATTGATGATTGATCGGTTGGATCAATCCGATTACTTCCGATGATCGATTATGAAATCTCAGCCGATTCCCAACACTATTTACAGGGGTTTCAATAGAAGCTGGTTACCGGCGGTATACCGCCGCCTGCTTTGCCTCACACCGCCGGCTAGTTTGCCTTGATTTTCACTAAAAATGCTATCATAAACTTGTCAAACTGCTGCCCTTCAATGGGCTATCATGGACGGCTATTAATTTCAGAAGTTACTGAAACCCCTGTATTTATGTCACATTTTAAGAATAACTACCTTTGTCACCACCTGCTTTGATGGCTGAAACAATAGCACCTCTCTTGAGTCCATGAGTGTCTTCAAACTGGTTGAATATAGGGAGTGGGGAGGGGATCAGCACCCCTCCCATGTCAAATGCCACTGCCCTTGGCTTGATTGACTCATGGTTGCCATAGTGTCGAGAATGACACAGATAGAGGCAGCGAAGATTCTGATGTCTGAGACCTCTTAGTTTAGAAATCATGTTAACGGTACATTAATTTCTCTATGGCAGGTATCCTTAGAATGAAAAAAAAAACACAAGAGTTACCAGTAGTTTCAATTGAATTACTAAAAACTGGATTGCCTTGCTTTAGTTGGAATCCTACTTGAGATCCATTCTTAATTCCAGCTTCCACGATACCTTTGGAGGTTTCATTTACCATTCCTGACACCCATAAGGTCGAAAGTTTTCCATGCAGAGCTCTTAAGTCTTAAAGTTTCCAAAGAGTGAGATGCTTGTTGGAGATTGCACAAAAGGCGCTAGTGTCCTGTGTTTCTTGTGCTCAAGGCGCCAAACAATTCTAGAGGGGTCCCGGAGCATGCACCCCTGGAAATGCACCATGGAGTCTTCCATTTTGGTTTTTTCATGCTGCTTGCTAAGAGAGCGCATGTTGTTATGGTCAGCCTGAGAGTGCACTGAAATGTGTGAGACTTGAGAGCTCTGTCCATGTTGATGGAATAAATGCATTTTCTAGGCTCCAGTAGGCAAATATGAATCATTCCACCTTCTTGTCAACACCCATTCCCGATGTATGGAGGGAGCCCTAACAGCCTATGTACACCCGCACCCATCCCGGTCAAGAGGGTATGGCTACATGTCAGCGAGAACGCTAAGCTCCCATATTGTGCAACAACCAAAACAACCAAAAGGGTTTATTTTTTGTCAATAACTCTGAAAAAATAGCCGAAAGGGCGAAGTTTTTCTGGCTTCTACGAAAAAAATTCGAAAGCTTTATTGCAAAAATTCGCCATCCTTGCCGGGCGTGGGAGGGAGACAAAAAATGAAATGACCCATTTCTGATCTCCATGATAAAAAATAGAATTTCAAAAATAAAAGAACCACTGTGGACAGAAATGTGTCCTAACACCTTGCAAATAGGAGATTCACGATATCTGTGAAAACACCATACGAAGATATCCACGAGAATTTCGAAATATTTTTGGACTTTTTTTAGATTGGATCCGTAGCTCCAAGATGGCGTGCGCAAATTTACAGTAGAACAAAATTGAGCTGTGAAAGGCAGAGCTCACCTAATGGATAGCATAAAGTTAGTAAAAAGATGAAACTAATGCAATTCTTTGAAAGAATGTGGCGACAGATTGGAAATAAACAACATGTTACCCTCAACTTACCGATGATGTATACGTTGGAACCATCTTGAAAGAATAGAGAGATTGGTAACTAGCGTTAACTCTTAGTTCCAGACTTCCTGGGGTTTACTTGAAGAAAGGAAAAAAGATCTTTCGAAACGTCGGGGACTTCACAGTTATTTTTTGGAAAAAGATGGCCTCTTTAGATAATTCTGGTGCACCTCCCTTAGGAAGGTATACTTCGCTTCCTTGCACTTCATCACTGGACAGCCTATCGGAGGATAGACAGATTGGTTTGTCTTCTCCCATTTTGGAAGGTACGTGACTTCTTTTATTTCTGCCGGATCATGCATCCGGCTTCACGAGCCATATTTTATGCTCGTGATGGCTTAAAATCGAGAGGAATGTGACTCTTACACTAAATCAAAACCTTATTGTTGGATAGCTTAGAAGGGTTGAGGCGAAAGGTTGGATTGAGGGTTGTCGCTATACCTCATTATAGCAGCAGCGGATAACAGCTGTCCTTGGTTGGGACGTAATCACACCGAGAGGATGCGGACACTTCGCTCTTGCTCTCTCGCTAAACTGTTGGAAATACTATATTAGATGACATAGTATGATATGGAAAAGAGAAAAATCAGGGTCACCTCGCAGCTCTTACAAGGTCTCACCTGATTGGAGACCACCCTAACCCTTAACAAAAGAACAAATAACAGAAACAATGGACCCTAGGCCTAAAAAAAAAAGGGTTAGGTTTTAGGCCTAGGGTCCATTGTTTCTGTTATTTGTTCTTTTGTTAAGGGTTAGGGTGGTCTCCAATCAGGTGAGACCTTGTAAGAGCTGCGAGGCTACCGAAAAATCATGTCGGCATTGTTTGAAAAAAATTTCCTAGGAGCTGCCCACAGGAACCCCATACATGATGTTAGTGTTCGTGCGCATGATTGTCTGTCATCATATGGCGCTTACGGCCCCGCGCGCTTTCACTGTAAAACTATTGGGAAAATCCCTGTTTGAGGGCCGTACGCATTCGTGCGAGCAGGGCTGGAAAAAACCGTATGGCCCGACTAGGAACACATACTGCTCTGTGTGATTCACGCATTTCACAACAGCATTTAAACATCCAAGTTATTTACAGCCAAAAAAGCAAATGAACACATCACATAAATTTTTCGTGCAAATTTTTCTTTCTTATTTTGTCAAAACTTCATATTCTGAGAGCTCATGAATGATTGGCTAAATGCAATTAAGGCAAGGTTAACCTCAAGGCGATGCTGCCAGCGGTCTTACCTACTGTATTCTCACACATCTGTGGGGTATAGCTTTGTGTTCTAGCAATCGTTGCGGATCAGTGCTTTTGTGAGCAAATCTTTTCGGATGCATTAGCTCTACCCTCCCTTCCCTCAAGGCAACTTGTGTTAGGACGTAAGTTTTAGGTTAGGTAAGTATTTCCACTGGACTTGTTTCAGTGTGACTGTTCCTGTTAGCGGCTGCTTATGGGGTAGTTCCTGCTGGCAGGGTTGCTGTGGATACCTCCCTGCTGGGCCTGGATAACCTCAGGCCCTTACCTGCTAACGTTTAAGGCACCATTTCCCAAGCTCATCAATTGGCAACAATTTAATTAATTAATAGTGTAAAAAGCCCATACATATGATGAAATGCTTATTGAGTGAGTTTAGGTCAGGCGGGATGCGAAAGTATTTGGCCCTCGGGCCAAATAGTTTCCTTTCCGGCCCTCCCACTCATTCAATAAGTAAATAATAATTATGTCCATAGATACAGGTAATTAGGTGCACTGTGATTTTGATAACCTTCACAAAGTGTCCTCATGCTCTTCTCTCCAACTTCAACATCACTCTTGTCTCAGAATACAGACCATAATTTTATAAGTGTCCCCTAATCTCCAGTCCTCAAGTTAAGATCAATTTTTATTTATTATTATTATTATTATTATTATTATTAAATTCAAGGAAGAAAACTCAGATTAAGGTTTACATGTGCATAGTTAATTGCCGAAGCCAGAGCCTTATATGGCAAAGATCATACCAGGGCTTGAAATGGCGACCAATACAGTCACATTTGCGACTAACCTTTTTCCCTTTGTGGAAAAAATTCAAGGAGTTGTCAAAAATTCAAGGAATGGGTCTTGCACCCGGGATCTCCAAATCTCAAGCCAAGTGCCCTAACCACTGGGTTGCTCTGCCTCCTTTCAGATGACTATGCTAACATGGTTCTTTTGCTTTTAACTCCTTTAATTTGCATTTAACTACATAATTTAATAAATTGATATCCATCTAATTTGCAATGTGTCACATCAAAACATTCCTTTGAAGCGTAGCTGCCTGTTAAAGAAAGTAATTCCTGCATGGCGCTGTTTTAAGACTATACATGTATCTACATTTTCAAAACCTCTGAAACCTGGTTCTTCAAAATGTGTAATATCCATGGTAATTTTAATATTGTCTTATAATAATTATGTCTAAAATGTCTATTGGTTTACATTGTATAAATTCTCTCCAGAGCCTTGTGGTCAGAATCATTAACTGTTTTAAGTAGGTTTTAAATTTTGATTAAAAATATATTATTGGTCAATTAAAAAGCATTTTAATATATTAACTTTTAATAATAATTGAGGTTACTCTGTGAACACTGAGATGATATCCAATCCAATGACTCATTTGGCTGAACAAGATCATCTGCATCTAAGGAGTTTGCCTGCGACAGCAGAAGGTAATAAATTATATGACTGTGTAGTTAGTGCTTTTACAGAGAACAGACTGTCTTGCCTCATGTGCTAGATTTCTGACTGAAGCTTAATTTGAAAAAAAAACCTTGTCATAATAATTAATTATAATAATTATAATTAATAGAATAATTAATTAAAAGAAAAAATAATAAACTAATTATGATAATTAAGGAGTAAAATGCACACACTGGTTGAAAAAATGAAGGCAGTATGGTAAAGTAATATTAGCAAACAGACTTAGACTTAATATACCATTTTACAGTTGTAGCTTTAAAGTTGCCGGGCCTAAGATTGGAAGCAAGGCTGTCGGTGACCCTGTTTTGATCCAAAATTTTAATTTGCGCTTTTCTGATGTTAATGTAGGCAATAAATTAGAAGTACAACAACACAATTTATGTCGTAAAAGTGCAGTGAGGTCTGTATCAATTCAAGGTCAA
This sequence comes from Montipora capitata, assembly GCA_949126865.1. Lineage (NCBI taxonomy): Eukaryota > Metazoa > Cnidaria > Anthozoa > Scleractinia > Acroporidae > Montipora > Montipora capitata. The sequence continues at coordinate 6,462,615 of OX421449.1, read as the reverse complement.
TCGCATCCTCGTAGCCATTCATGTGCTAGCTAGGTCACTGACCAAACAACTATAAAATGGGCTATTAAGTGCACATGCAAAAGCCAATGTTGGCAATGTAAAAACTGCAGATCACTATAGAGCAGATAAAATGAAAGGTATTATTCTTTTACATTTCTGTTGTACATGTAGAACCAGGGAACCAAAAGAAGAAGTTGTCAACTTTCTTTGGTGTTGTGGTCCCAGTCACGCTCTCCATGTTTTCAGTCATTTTGTTCTTACGTCTTGGATTTATAGTTGGCCAGGTTTGTGCTCTGAGTATAATTTCTTAGTTGGGTAATGGTTACGAATTCGATCCCAACCAATACGTTGACTGACATGTTAACCGACCGTACCTTATAGTGTCAGCCAATGCGTTGGTTTTGTGTCATCCGACGTGTCAGTGACTTGTCGGTTACATGGTGGCTGATGCATTGACCAACGTATTGTTTGGATCAAGTCCTTTACAATACCCCTAAATCGAAGGTACATTGTTTTGTATGTTTTTCAATCTGCAATACTTACGGTAGAACTATAATAATAATAATTATTATATCCAGGGGCAATTCTACTCATGTTCTAAAACAAGCAGGGTCCAAGGAATAAATGGAAAAATTGAGTTACATTATTTTAACCTCTCTTAAAAAATGGCCTTGAATTTGAACTAAAATGTGAGTGTAATAATTAATGCTTTAGACTTAAAAACTTAAAAAAGAGGTCTGCAATATACAAATAATAATGGGTGACTGGCTTCTCTTTTTGATGTGCAATTACTGTATAATAATGTCCCCATTAATTAGCCCGTTAACTCCCAGTGGCCACTTATAGATTTTACTCAGTCTAACGCCAGATGATTTTACCCATCAACGGGGGCCCTCGGGGGCCTTAAAGGGTTAAAATATGCAAAGCACAAAAATACTGGAGTTGTGTCCGGTGACCAAAGTAGTACTGTACGTGGCTGTAAAGTTTGTCACTACATACAATTACATGTATTTTAAATTAATTGCTGAGAAAAGTGCAAAAAAATTAATACCTGTACTGGTAATACACAAGAATTTGAAATGTTGAAACGATACAATACAACAAAGAAAAGGCAGTGGATACTAAAAAAGTGTGCTTTGAGCAATTGAATTTTTTCGAAAACTTACAGCTGTTAATTAACCTATTGATTCCTGACTGGCATTAGACAGAGTATAAATTTAATCTACAATGTATTAATTAATTAACCCTTTGACACCCAAACTGGCCTGAACTGGCCAGACTCAGTAATTTACTCTGTCTAATGCCAGACGATTTTACTTGTCAATGGGGAACCCCCGGCACGTAACCCATTGACCCCTGAGAGTGAGACGTAATAGTCTTTTACTCTGTATAATGTTAGACGATTTTACTTGTCAGTGGGGGGGAGGTAGTACCCCCCTCCCCCCAAAATCAATGATGAATCCAGGCGCAAGTTGACGCCTGCTATTTTTTCATCATTGAAATTGGAAATTGGGGGGAGTGGTGGTCTTCATTTTCCATTTGAAATGTCCAAGATTGTAGGTCAGTGGTCCATTGTTTTGTGCGTATAAAAGGATTGCAAATTGTCATTGCTCTAGGAATGACTTTGTGGTGTCTTTTTGCTTGCATTTGTTCATGTGAGGTATCTGAGCCAATCCAAAACAGAGGTATTTTGAATAAATAATAACAAGAATAATTACTTTTGAAAGAATTGTTAATATTAGTTGCTACATGTACATGTAATTGATTAATTTTACTATTTTCCTTCATTGATTAGGCCGGCATGATATTGTCAATTGGCATGTTTGTGATTGCATACCTTGTAGTAGGACTCACAGTGCTCTCCATTTCTGCTATTGCAACAAATGGTACTGTCAAAGAAGGAGGGGCATATTGTATCCTTCACACTGATGTAATGGTTAGACTCTCTTAGACTAGTTCTCTTGGAAAAGGACGATAAACCGTAGGCCCTGTCTCACAACCCTTTAATGTTCATAATCCTGTGAGACATAAAACAACCCACACACTATTCCCAAAGAGCAGGGCATGGAGTTCTCAGTGTTGTCAACTTTGGTCTGTCTGTTGTATAGCACCGGCGCACCGGTGGCACAGTTGGTTGAGCATCGGGCTGTCATGCAGGATGTTGCATGTTTAACCCCAGTGAGATCAACACTCAGTTCAGGATCTTAAAATAACTGAGGAGAAAGTGCTGCCTTTGTAATTTCATCTGCGAATGGTTAGACTTTCAAATCTTCTCGGATAGGGACTATAAACCAGAGGTGCCATCTCACAAGTACATGTACCTTTCATGTTCATAAGTTCCCTGTGGGACGTTTAAGAACCCACACACTTTTCAAGTAAGCGATGGAGTCCCAGATGTTGTGGCTGTCCTTTGTGAGTGTATGGGTACAGTAACTGTGTATAGCAGGTCCACAAAATAGACCTTGAACAGCTGCCAAAACTTCAACCTGCTCAAATATAACAAACGAGCAAACAGTCTCGGAGGTCAAACCGTGTTAGAGACATCGTGTCCTGATAATTGTTGACTCCCCATGGGCTCTGTCCTGTAAGACATAAATGAAATGAAGTGTAGAGTTCTTCTTCCATTTTTTTTCTCAACAACAAAAAAATTAATATTTCCCTATAAGTGATTTAAGAATTCAAAATGAGAGAACTCAGCTATGGCTTGGCAGTTTGCATGTGTGGCTAAGGAGTTAAATTAAACAAGAAATCACCGAGAAGTTTAAGGATTAGTTGTCAGTTAGTTGTGAGTCTGGGACTTAAAACTACATGGGTGTATACGGTACATGGCTTTTAAGTTTTAAAGACCAAGGTGGGGGTCTAAGCATTTACATGAACAAGTTGTTTGCCTTGGAAAAAGACAATTCTGGAGTTCAGAAATTTGGAGTCAAAGGAAGAAAGATCTTGATCTTGAAAACAACGTGCCACTTACAATGTAAATATAAATTATTTCTCACACTTTAATTGGTATAAATTTGGCAAGAAAATTATTGAAAGTCAAATTATGCTTTTTAATGTACATTAACAATGCTGTTAACTTTTTGGTGTTATTTTTCCGTTAATTAACTAATAACAGATATGATTAGTAGAACGTTAGGCCCTGAGTTTGGAGGGTCTATTGGTGTCATTTTCTACTTTGCAAATATCTTTGCTACTGCTCTTTATATTTTAGGTAAGTCTTTTAAAACATCAATTCATATTAACATCATTTTAATTATCTTGATATGTTTGCTTGGCCTTATTCAGTTCCTGTTTCATTTCTAATAATAATAAAATAAGTTATTATAAGTAATTATTATTATAATTATTGTAATTTACTCTTACTATTTATTGTAATTATTATAATTTATGTGGAATTTGGGGGTCAGTCATGACTTGGTTCATCTCATGATTTTGTTTGGGACTTCTTTCCCTCCTGTTACAGACACTTA
>OX421449.1:6436645-6449145 GCA_949126865.1 Montipora capitata | reverse complement strand
GCTATGCACGCACACCTTTGGCTCACAGAGCTCGGCTATAATCATTACTGATATTAATTACTTATTACTATTGATAATGAATTTTTATTGTTATTCAGTTTTTTCACCAATTTCCCTTCCAATCTTTCATTCTATGGAATTTTGCAAAGTTGCTTTTTTTTCTACCAGGTAAGTTTCCTCATCAAAAAAGAAGACTTTAAATTGCCATATGGAGCAGGAGCAGAAAACTCAGCAGACAAGGTTATTAATTTGGGGTTGTTTTGAAGAGATCCACCAAAAGCAAACCAGTTTTGCTTGTCTTTCACATTCAAGTTTACATTCATGGGGGGATCCAGGAGGAAGGAGTTATTACATGTACATTACTTTTCTTGACATTGAACTCTCCAGAGAGGGTCTCTTTCTATTCCAAAGAAAAGGCCATGAGAACTATCTATACACAGCTGTATACTGAATTGATTTTTTTAAATTGCACAGCAAATTAAGTTGAGAGGCTTTCTGCTTACTGTGTGCCATGACTAGCCACAGTTCTCAGAAATGGGTCTTTTTGTACTTTTTCTCCACTCACCCCAAGTCACCAGCATTATAAGTTACTAATCCGTCATTCAGTGACGTTTTTTCTCTCTTATATAGTATAATAATTTAGCCTGCTATCAAGCTAAGCCAGCAATGGGATCATTTATCTACCTAGGGGCAAACAGAATGCTTATGAATCATGTTCAACAATGAATACTGTATCATTACTGAGACTTCATCTGTCATCTTTGTTATTATAATTATTAATTGCTAGCCATGGAATCATGTTTTCTTTAGAATATTACCTTACACTACACCGGTTGGAGCACCAAGACGTTTAAAGACAACCTGAAGGTGACTAATTTTTGTCAAAATACGAAGTTGCAACATGCAATACTTTACTCTGATCTTATCGGCCATACTGTAAAATAATCTTGAATACCCTCCTTGGTTGTGGCTTGATCTCGAGGCCGCATGACATGGTTTGCTGCTATCTAGAATTGCGATGAATCCGGGAATGACTCTGCAGGCCGAACTGGATATGCAGGGTTGCGAACACACAGGACACTGGAATTCATCAGGGGGAGTAGGGACAGGGAGGATTGCTGCTCTGTGATGTCATTCTTTGGCGGTTTCTGCTTGACAAACACGCTCAGCATAAGCAAAAGCTGTGTAAACTGGGAGTGGCGTAAGCATAAGAAAAAGGAATCGTTTCCATTTTCTTATGCTTCAGGCTGTTTTTTTGTTCTCTTTCTTGTCGTCATCGTCTTCTATAAAGAAGAAGGAGTACTAGTTGGAGGAGAATTTCTTCTTTGTCCATCATTAATTTTTGGAACGTGTCTCGTCCCATTCTCCAGCAAGTTTTTTTTCTGGAGCTAACTGCGCTTGCATATGTGACTTCTCTTTGCTTATGCAACATGTGTGAACTTCATTATCCTGACAGCTTATTAGTATCTCTTATTAGTATCACTTTAGTGAGGACTACACAACCCACTCACATCAGAATGTCTTGCTTGTCTTTGGAGTGCTTTTCAATGGCGTCACTGGAATTATGGGTATCTCTTATTTTATTTAATTTTTTTTATCCTCGCTGAATTTCTGCATAATATAATTTATGTGTTTAAAAAAGCTTTTTCAAGTACATGTAATGAGTCAGCGTTGCTTTATGTCTGACTGGAAATTGCTTGTGTTCAACTGAAACTAAAATTTAATAGTAGTTAGACAAGAAAATTTTCATTTTGAAAGACATGTGACTTAACGTTTTGTATGCATTTACTTCTGTTTTACCTATTTAGCTGGTGCCAATATTTCTGGTGATCTGAAGAAACCTGGATATGCCATTCCATTTGGCACTTTGACATCCAGTCTTTTTACATTCGTCATTTATATTCTTCTAGGTATGTTTTTACATCTAGTTACACAACTGTACTTTCAAAATACTTTCTCAAACTCATGAATAATTCATAAAGTCAACTACAAATCACTGCATGTATACCACATCACGTGCATGTGTTTGGATACCCAATGAAAAACAATATACCACTCTCCAGTGAAAGTGGTATATACCACTAAAATATGCACAATGACAACTTGCACAAAATCAATGAATATTTATTACAGACATCTCTGTAATGGCCGTGTCCAAAGTTTGTACTCCTTCTTCAAAGTCTTTCGTGGTAAAAAAGCCGCCGGGTTCCAAAGTACAGGACTTTACTAATCGATTCTGTTTCCATTCCTCGAAAACCTTACACGACCATTTGGTTTTATAAGCTGTTGATTTCGGTACTGCGTTATCAACACTTTTCTTCTCATCCACCACACTTTTCGGCTGCCGAAATCTCTCGAAAGACTTTGTTGCAGTATACATCCTGACTAAACCACAACTGAACTTGTAAATGCAACTTTTACGTCTCAGAATAAATCAAATGGCATCATAAATGCAAATTAATTAAGCCGGTGAAAAACATCTTTGATATTGAAATTATCCAGGAAGGAATGTTAGATAGCAAACAATTCTAATTGGAAGTCTTTGTTTATGATTTGTTTGAGAGTGATCATGAGAAGTTATTTCCAAAACTTGTGCTTCGTGTTTCATCGGGGTATCCAAACACCTCGAAACAATAAAAGCACTCGGCCTACGGCCTTGTGCTTTCATTTGTTTCTCGGTGTTTGGATACCCCGATGAAACACTCGCTCTCGTTTTGGAAATAGTACCTCATCAGTATAGAGTAAAGTCACTTTATTTAACGTTGTATGACATAAGTATTCTTGTAGGTTGCATTTGTCTATGTGTTTTCACAAGGTGGTCCCCATCTAAGTGATACTTGATCAAGAGATCAATTTCCTTTTTTTCTTGATTTTGAAAGCGTGTTTGTTTTTGTCACCTGACTGGCAAAATTTTGAGCTTTGACTTTTATCCAAAGGCTGTTTACTTTGAGTTTTGGATTTCATGGTTCGCAATTACTTGCGTTCAAAATTGTCATATTGGACCTCAGAGGGTTGGATCTACGGAAAAGTGTTGTCATTTACTCGCTAGCTTAAAATTTCAGTGCGTGAATGCAGCTTATTATATATGCAGAAAAGGAGTTTAAAAGTGTGAAAGCCCGAAACTCCTGTGTTGTGTATTAATTCAGCCGCATACACACGCATTGCATTCTTAAAGTTAGTAATGGTGGACCATTAAACAGGAAAATTCCACTTGAAATAAACAGTTGTCTTCTTGAAAAAAGTGTTTAGTTAACATAGCTTTGAAATACAATTTGATTTTTTGGTCATAGTAGCACTTTAATGAAAATTAACTATACCTTTATTGAAGCTGTAGTCAACCCCTTTGCCCTCGAACCAGCCCCGATCGACATGTACAGTCATTTTGTCACTAAACAGAGTAAAATCTTTAAGTGGCATTCTCAGGAGGGAAGGGTTAATCTTTTGAGTTTGTGTTGCACTATTCCCAATCCAAAGTACAAAGTTGACAAATATGTTAGCATGTATTTCACTTGCACGTACATGTAAGAATGGCCTGCTGTCCTTTCTCAACAGTGATTTTCACCAGTGCTACTTGTCCTCCGCGGCTACTAAAGAACAACTATAACTATTTAGAGGTATAGTGCTTTGGATGCTTTTGAACTCATTCATTGTGCGCATGCTCAGTAAATGTGTTAATGTTAGTTTGCAACAATTAATGGTTTTGTTGTCCAGAAGGAGTGCAGTATTTTCAGTATCAACGGTGGATGAAAAGCATAGCACGACCAATCATATTAAGAAACAGTGGCCACATTGCGGTAAAAATTGACCTTGCGTTTCCTTGGGTTTCCGTTTCGATTGGTACAACATCGTGTCCGCCAAGATCAAACCGGCTACTCACAACGTCCTTTTCATATTCGGTACTGATTTGTTCTCTCCCCGCTTCAACATCGATTGCTCCGTTTGTAAACGGTCACTCCTCTACCTGGGCCATATTGAATTCTGCATGCAACTATACTTAAGAGCAGGGGCAACTATAGTGTCAACTATTACTCGTAGTGGATAGTGATGTTCATCTTCGAACAACTCATGCAAGTCTCATCTTATTTACAATCCATTTTAATCCTAGTCAGTTTTCCCCAACCCTGCCTCCTTTTGTACTAAAGTTCTGTTTTATTCAAATTTTCTTTTATTGTTTTAAGTACTTAATTTTTACGCTTGATGTGATTGCCAGTTCCCATTTGCTTTCGCGACGCAGCATCTTTTACAAAGGTTTAAACCCAGTGTGTTCTTCAAGGCTTAGACATTTTTGCTGATGTTTCCCAAGCCTTCACTGAGATTATCGACCGAATGCAAAAATGGCCGCCAACAAATTGTTCTTTTTTCTTTGTGTTAATTAGCCTAACTAGCCTCGTTTTACAGCCCAAATTCTTTCAATTTTGCGCGTGTGAACGAGGCTAGTTAGACTAATTAACACAAAAACAAAAGAATAATTTGTTGGCGGCCATTTTTGCATTCGGTCAATAATCCCAGTGTGATTTGCGTGTATATTATTTTACTTCAAGAGATTCTACTTTCAACCAAATTCGTGCTGGCGAGTGAATGTGTTTCACAGTTCGAAGCAATGTAGATTTAAGTACACATCCACAATTTCCTTTTAGGTTATTAGCGAAGTAAGTCCTTTGGTAACTATTGGAACATTTGCTGCTACTCTTTCTGCTGCTCTTAGTTGCCTTATAGGTGAGTGAAAGTGCAAAGCAATTAATTATTCCAGAAAAAAGAATAATTAACACGGTTCATTACTGCGATTTTCATAAATCTGCAGAATCTCATCTTCAAGCGCCAACAGCCAAACTGCGTTTTGGCTTCCATCAATCAAACTTCCGACACCAAGCCGACAGTTGACTCGTAACTCAGTTGATGCGTGACATAACCTACCAATCAGCATCTTTGGTTTCCATGGTACATTCGTACATTCCAACTCGACGCCGATAGAAAGCGATGGAATCTCTAGGAATCTTTTTGCTGAAGAACCTCTAAAAAGATGTCATTGGTATTCGAGCTGTGAAGTAAACAAAAAAATCCAATTCACTTTCCGGAGGCGGAGTCAATCTTTCCGGCCGTGTTCGGAAATTTGATTGATGGAAGCCAAAACGCAGTTAAGCGCTCAGCGCGATTCCGCAGAATTATGAAAATCGCAGTAAAGGAGTGAACAGTAAGGCCCGTTGCAAACGCCGCTCCAGTGATGTGCCGAACCTAACTGAATAAAATTCGACTTAAGAGCGACTTCGGCGCAGCGGCTGATTCATACGTCTTCCCTGTGGGTCGCACCAAACTAACGATCAGGTAACGGCTTGGGTAAGGGTATAACGTCTAAGCTTTGGAAGCTTTCAAATTGTCTTAATTTATGCGTTTCGTTTGGCACATGACCAGAACGCCGTATGAATCAGCCGTCGCTCTATGGTCGCACAATGCCACAGAACCTGTCGAACTTAACGTTGTTTGCCGCTCTAAACGTAAACTGCCGAACCAAATTGATTCAAACGTCGCTCTTCCGCCGTGCTTACTCAACAGTTAGGTTCGGCACATGACTGGAGCGGCGTTTGGAACGGGCCTAATGTATCAGTTTTATCAATAATAATTCAAGTGTCTTCAAGTCATCATTGATGCATGCTAATACCTCTCTTCATTCATCTACAATTTATTGCAACTCCCCTTCAATTTTGCGATTTTTTTGGATGTGCGGTGACTTAAGATGCCAGTTGAGAGCTGCTGGCAACGACAACCAGTTAGTTTTCTTGGAAAACCTGCTATGCGCCATTTTTTCAACCAATCAGAAGTGAAACCAAATCCAATCGTGGCTTGCGCTGGCTCATTTTCCCGCGCTTTGTGTCGGCTACGTGTAATTACTTCGAGTTTTGATTGGTTTACTGGATCAATTTTCTCCGTCCTTTTGATTGGCCAAAGTAATTACCTTGGTTTTGCTTTTACGACACTCGATTGAAACTCGCTCTATCTGAGGAGAAGGTGAATGCAACTGTTGATGGTCAGTTGTGTAATGTGCTCGCGCAAAGGATGGCAAGATACAGTAGTTGCAACGGGCAAAAGGATGACTGAAGAATCATAGTGCCAGGCAGGATTCGAACTTGCGACCTTCATAACACCGGTCGGATGAACAGTTAACGTTGTCCTGCAATCCTAACCCATTCACTCTTCGGGCACCCTGGAACGTCTCCAGTTGACGGGTAGAAATTGTCTGGAGTTAGACAGAGGAAAATCTGTTAAGTCTCATTCCCAGAAGTCAATGGGTTACGGAAGTGGGCACAAAGGGACAAAAGCAGTATTGGAGCGTGGCATTTTGATCACGTGACCTCAATTGGCCATTTGAAATCGTCCTTTTACCCAGACGACTATGCTGGCAGTAGAGATTATGTTTAAGAAAACAGTAAGTGATTTATTTTATTTTAGCCTTTTACGCCCTTTCACGTATGAAACCTATGTGCAATGTATCTACACAGGTGCATCACGAATTTTGCAAGCTCTTGCCAAAGACGATCTTTTAGGTATGTTAAGAACTTTCATGAATAAGAGTTGGAAAGTGTTCATGTTTTAATTTGATTACATTAAAAATAAGCAATGGTGGGTTTGGGTGAAGGAGTTTTGTTAGTCTTAGCCCTTTTATTTTCAGCGCTTTTCAACAACGTTATACCCTGTGGCAACAGTTTCTATAGAATGGTCTTTGAAAACATTCCTTGAAAGTTGCGCTGGTCTGCCTTTACCATGATTTGAATTTGGTGCTGGAAACTCTTTGAAATTTGCTACTTGAAAGCAAAGTTGTGGTATCCACTCAAGATTGTCCCAGGTGGCTTTTGCAACAAAATTCATTATGTTAAAATGATTATATGCCTTTCATTCAGTTGCATTCTCTTCTACGACCTCCAAGGGTGTATTACAGTTTCACAGAGTGAGCAGATGACAGTTGCCTTGGTAGCTTAATTGATAGAGCTCTACACAAGTATCGCAGGGGTTTGAATGTTCCAAGCCTGAAAATTTCAAGCTCTTCTTTCATTATCGCCATGTGCCTTTTCTGTATACTCGTCATTACTACTGTTAAGTTCATAACTGCAGCAGTCTTAAATCTAAGGGACAGTGTCACGCTACATTTAGGAACACACTGAAAACCCAACGGACGCTGCTCACCTGATGGCATAATTCACGATGTACAAGATAAACAAAGGATTTTAATGAGTACTCGAAAACATCGATAACATGCATATGGCCGCTATGATGGTGTAGAAGAACAACTCCAAAAGTTCATAGCGAGATACAATAACTACAACATCCAGTTGTTACACTTCCGGTTAATGATATAAACATGACAGACTGATTCCCTTGAATGACCTTTTTTTAATGCACGGACTATCTTTACGTGCTTTTGGCGACGGATGACAAAGAGAGAGTTGCGTGCACACTTGAAAACGTCGTTTAAAACTCAAACGTTTTCACGTTTTCGTGTTTTAACTCGTGTTATTTAATCGGGTATGGTAATGAATTCGCTCCCACCGATGCGTCGGCCCGACAGTCGGCCGACTTCGACCGACAGTTGAGCCAACAGTCGACTCACCCTTGGTCGACTGTTGGCTGACAAGGTGACTGACGATTATTGTCAAAATACACATCACCCGTAGGTTATATGTCGGCTACGTGTCAGTTAAAAGTGTGTCGTGTCGTTAAGTCGATAAAACATTTTGGACGACACTTTCGTTCGATGTATACTTGATTCGTGTAGGACATTATGTAGAAGAGATTTGAAAGCCATCAAGGTGTTCAAAGATGAAATTTGTGGAATAATGAGCAGAAATCGTTACAAACGCCATGAGACTGTCCCTTCAGCACGCATCTTTCCGCATTTCAAATGCATCTCTGAAAATACTCTCCATTACAACAAAATACACTGCAGAAAAGTAGTAACATAAAATGTTGAAAACAAGTAAGAAACTTGCTGTGGTTTGATTTATCAATACAGGGTGTCCTATAACTGAAAATGGGATTTGTGTCGTGGAAAGTTCTTGGTCCTAAAGGCACACAAACCTTTCCTTGAGGAGTGTGATATCTGTCAAACCATTTCATGCACCTGAAGCCTTTACTTCATCATTTTTCTTTCTTCTGAAAGGTTTTTTAATACGACCATTTGGCAGAGTTACTCAGAAGAGAAGGGAGCCTTTGAGAGCTGTGCTTGTTTCTTGGCTCTTTGTACAGGTTTGTAATAACTGCCGGAAGGGTTAAGTTTTGGTTATTTTGCAAATTGCGCCCATTTTTCGCCGAATCAACTATAAAATACATGTACACGTATAAGGGCAGAGGCTTTCTTTATTTTTCTTAACTTTCTTTCATGCTTTAGCGTTGGTATCCACGCTTCAGGAATTTCGATTCCGGAGTCAGTTGTTTCACGTTTCATGCTCCAGAAGTTTTGATTCCGTCACCTAAAGAAGGCCAGCAGTAAGCGGTCGAAACATCGCTGTCTGCGACCAAAGTGACTACATCGTGAGACAAACGCTGACCAATAATCACCTATTTTACGAGCTTGATCCTATTTCCTTCCCCATTTCATTTTCTTAGTGCCAAATTATTGTGTCGTCCCTTTAGGTTGTTCTTATAATTGGCAAATTGAATGACGTCGCACTACTAGTCAGTATGTTCTTTCTACTCTCCTATGGCATCACCAACATGGCTTGTTTTGCACTGAAAGTTGCCTCTGCGTCGAATTTCAGGTAAATTGAACTACGCAACTAGAGTACTTCCGTGAAGTATGTGCCCCACTCGTCCGTGTTGTGTCTACTTATCGTCTTCTCCTTATTCTTCTTTCAGGCCAACATTTCAGTATTTCTCGTGGCAAACAGGTCAGTGGTCTGCCTCGTGCACAGATATGTCCATAACACATAATTATTATGCATGACGATTTTGACAATGATCACCTGCCCAACTTGAACATCACTCGCATTTTTTGGGAATGTAGATAATTAATGTCACAAAAATTTCATGTCCCCTTTACTCCAGTCTTCAAGTTAAGATCAACAGCTGCATTTGACCTCACCAAAAGATAACACTTACGCTTGAATTATTGCTATAAATACAGATGCCTGGACTAAAGGCCCGGTCAGACGGCTTCAACATTTATTTTAACATCCGTTCGATTTTGTTGAACAGCGATGGTGAAACTGTTTGCCCCCCCCCCCCCCCCCCCCTTTCAACCGTGAAACTTGCCCTCCTCAGCAGTCAACATCGTTCAACAAAATCGAAAGGATGTTGAATCAAATGTTGAAGCCGTGCATTTCTGAACATACTGTCAGTGCTCGTGGTGTGAGTTGCAATAAACCAAGTGTATTGTTTGGGGAAAATATGTATAAAAGGTCCATGCTAACAAGGAAACGCCATTTCCATTTGCATTCCCTGCTTGATTTGTTGTGGAAGCAATGAGGGAAATGACTATTTAAAAAAGAATATTTTCTTCCGCAGTGAAATTTTTCCTCTTTTTCATGCTGTGATTAATATTTCAGGCAGCTATGTTCTTGGCAAAAAAAAAATTTCTCGTTCATCGGGGCATTGAGAGCTTGGGTTTCCCATTCATATGAGCAGCTTTCCTTTGTCCAGCTGCAAATTCAAGAAACATGTTTTTCTTTCATAAGTTAGTCATAAGTTAGTGGGTCCATTAGTAGCATGTTAAAGGGACTATAGACCTTATTCATAAATGGCGGTCAATTTATAATTCTTTTGTCGAAGTGCAAATTAGCCTACCAAGCCTCGATACCATACAGTGAATTGAAAAGATTTCTTGCGCTAAAATGAGGCTTGGTAGGCTTATTTGCACGTGGACAAAAGAATTATAAATGTGACCGCCATTTATGAATACGGTCTATGTCACTTATTTTAGGGTGTTTAGCGGAAATCTTTAGTTGCGTGTAATCACGAGTTTAAAACTTGAAAAAAGTAATGTAGAATTCCTTTACTGATAAAATTATCGTTACATCACAAACAGGATGATTCTGAGCAAAAAAGACCTTTATCCAGGCGATTAGCCATAAACTTGAAAAACGTCGGGCCGACTTTTTTGAAGGTTACCCAAATGCAATCCTTTTCAATCGTATCCATTTGTGTCCATCCGTGCTTCTCTTTCCTATTGCTGTATTTCGTCTATGCTGTTTAACAGTTTTAAGTGGTTATTGCGATGTTTAATTCTACTTTTTGGGCATTTTGGGTGTCATGAAATTAGATCATTTTACGCGACATAGCCCCTTTGAATCACTTAGCAAGGGGACACTTCATGACGCTTATTGAAATTGGCGTGCATCTCATTATGGTCACTCCTGGACATACAGTATCTGTATTAAGGAAGCTCCAAAGGGTTTCAACACTTAGAAGACTCTCTGTTTAGATAGAATAGCGCTACAAAACACTGTATCACGTAACAGCAATGTTATGCTACCATATAAAACACCGATTATTTCAAAACAAGATGTGATCATTATTGTGATGTAATAAGTTACCTTGGCAACGGGAAAGCCCAGCAAAAACACCCTATATTTTGGATTTAGTTGCTTATATCTCAAAAAGGAACTCGGTGACCCCGCTTTTTTATTGCTGAAAAGTGATTAGAAGGCCACTATGAAACTTTCGGCAAAGTTTAAATAAGTTCTGTCGGATTAGAGCTACCTTTAAAAAATCACAAAATTATGGTGGCTCTGAATCCACTAGACAGAATTTTTTAAAACTTTGCAGAAAGATTCATCATGCCTTTCTGATTACTTTTCGGAAATAAAAAATGGGGGTCACCGAGTTCGTTTTTGAGATATAAGCAACTAAAGGCAAAATAAAGGGTATTTTTACTGGGGTTGCCCGGGGCCGCGGTGACATATTACGTCACAATAATGACTGTATCTTGTTCAGCAATAATTCGTGTTTCATTTGGTAGCACAATATTGCCAATACATGATACAACGTTGTGGTGCCGATCCTTCTAATAAGAGCCTCACTTGGAAGCGTTGAAACTGGTTCGAGCCTCCTTAAATGAAATGTCTCAATTTATTGAGATGCACAATAACCCATTTACCGGGTATTGCATCATTCATTCATTTTGTGTCGTTTTAATTGTTCTTTTTGTCGCTATTTCTAGCTTTCCTTGGCACTGTTTTGTGTTTCCTGATCATGTTTCTGGTAAACTACAAATATGCTGCAATATCAGTAGGTACGTTTTGGCGAATAAAGGTTTAATCACAAGCTAACGCGGCAGTACTCTCTCAGTCCTCAACTGTCTATGGTTCCTTTCAGGTCCCTTCCCCATTTTGCATGCATGTTTTCATCGAGGCGAAAATGAAGCAAAATCCTTACTGGTTTTTTTGTATGTCTTGTATATCCACACTGAAATACTTGACAAATTGTGAAAAGGACTTGGACCTTAGGTTGTGCTTGAGTGTAAAGTCGTTTGCATGCAAAAATTCCTTTTTTCTTTTTTGCATCACTGTTTTCAGTGCTCTCCGTTTTCATTAGTACCTGATTGTTTTTTCATGGGTTGGAAGATAAGTGACAGTGTAGAACGAAGCATGCATCTTGGAGCAATGGGATCACAATTGTAACACACCGAGCGCTTATGCAAACCACCAATTAAACACGTTTTTTCTGTCAACCGTCCATGGTCCACCACATTTACTTCCATCAGATTCCATTCTCGGCATTCTCCCGCACTTTTACACAAGGCATTCAACAATCGATCATTGGCTCTAAATACTCCTTGACCACTAAAGTTGCTTCATCAAAGTGAGCTGCAATCTTGGACAAAACTCTTGGAAAAGATTCCGGCTTAAACATATTTAAAATACACTCACAACCCCCCCCCCCCCCCCCCCCCTCCTCTCCCTCATAGCAATGTTGATAATGAGGTGCGACGTACTACGCAATCCGGACGTTTCTAAACAAACATTGGATTGTTGTAAAAGTATATGGAGAATTTAATCGTTTATCACAGACAAATTACGGAATTAGCATTTTATAGTGATGTCACATTTTTCGGCCCAACGGGTTTTGTCCAAGATTGTAGGTTTGGTACTTAACCATTGCCAAGGAAATATCAATTTTACTTGCCTGACACTTGCACAGAACAGTCAATTGTTATATGAAGGAACAAGAACCTTGCATGGCCTTACCTTGAAGATGCGCCTAAGCGGCAGATATTGAAAATGGTATTTTGCAAATTGCTGCGGATGTTTCACTGTGGTGCTGAGAACGCTTTTCTACATGCATAACAATTAATCTTGTTCTCTGCATGTTCTTTAGCTGTCATGGTGATTTTGTTTGTGGTGATCTCTCTTCGTACGCCACCTACCCCGTGGGGAGATGTGTCACAAGCCTTGATTTATCATCAGGTCAGTCTAATTATATGCCGTAAAATCCAGTACACCAGCCTTGGGCGTTAAAGAGATCATAAAACTTTTGAGGCGTCGGTAGGTGGGAGATGAAAAGGGGCACTTAGT
>OX421449.1:6406645-6424145 GCA_949126865.1 Montipora capitata | reverse complement strand
GTGTGATTTGAAAATTGAACGAGCGCGCAGCGCGTGTTCAATTTGAAATCGCAAGTATGATTTCAGACCAAAATTGCACGACACAAAGTTCAATTACCACTTTATTACATCCATTTAGAAATCACACAATAATTAATTAATCGCTAAAATTCAGGATTTTGGTCAGTACCAATATTTTGTTGATCCAAGTGGGAACAAAAATCGCAAAATTCACCACTCATTGGTTTTCTTTGTCTTTCATTTTCCTACAATTTGATTGGTTACCTTAAACAAGACTTGAAATCCGATTGGTTGTTTTGTTTTAGTCTTCCTTTCTCATTGGCTGGAGAAATGGTGCGATTTAGAGCAAATAATAGTGCGATTTGTATATGTAATCACATGAGGCCGAGTACTATTAAGAATTAATTCCACGAGTGTTTTGGAAATTTTCCAAAATTGCCCGAGTCGCGAAGCGACGAGGGCAATTTGGAAAATTTCCAAAACACAAGTGCAATTAATCCTTAATAGTACGAGGACTCATGCGATTACTTGTTTATCAATAAAGGGCAAAATTCATACGTTGCTATGCAACGGATTAACCAATCATTGACAGGTAATCAAGCCCTCTCTTGATTACCAAAAATGCCCTCTGTCTCAGCCAATCAGCGCTCAGTAATTTTGCCCTTTATTGATAAGGAAATTAATCGCTCTGCGGAGAGCCATTCAGATTGCAAGGATCACCAGTGATTTCTAAAAGGATGTAATAAAAGAGAAAAAAATAATCGTGCACCACACGTATACGGTATACCAATTTATTTTTGGGATACTTCGCCCACATTGTGCGACCTGAATGAAATGGAATAATCGTGAAGGACTTACGATAAAGCAAAGTTCTATTATTTAATATATGACATACGTGAGAACATGATTTTAAATGTTAGTTTTCATGCAAGGAAAGCCATACATTATTAAATAGCAAGAAAAAACAGCACGAGAAAGACCTCTAAAGCCACTGTTGGTTTCGGCTTTTGCTGTAGTTTAGTGATTTTGTTCTTTACGGTTATTTGAAATGAAGCGAAGAAAAGAACGTTTTAAGTCCGTGTTTTCCATAACAAGACAAACATGGGTCCTTTATCCTTGCTTTTCACCTCTTCAAAACGTAGTTCTTTATTCTCCTACAGCTTGCGTAAGCATCTTACCTTTATCGCGAGTAAACGCAATACTACAATTGCTCGGCCTAGGCCCCCACACAACCACAATGCTCGTAGCTGTCTCCGACCGGGATAAAATAAAGGAGCGGCTCGCACGGTTTCAGTAGCCTCTAGAATCAGAGGAACTTGGTTTCTTAAAGTACCTTTCTACCCATATTTATCTCCGTTTATTAATCACCTTGTGTAGTCAATTGTGCAGGTGTCCGCTTTCTAACAGAGGGGATAAGTTCTCCAACCTACTTTTATTTATTTATTTATTTATTTATTTATTTATTTATTTATAAACTCTCCACTTACGGAGACCCAAGAGGAGGTACAATGTGAGTGGGCGAAGTATCGTAATAATAATTTGGTTCAAGGAGCTGTGTGGGAGGCGCGATGGCCCTGGCCGGGGACATTGTCTTGTGTTCTTTACTCTCATGGTGCCTCTCTCCACCCAAGTGTATAAATGGGTACCGGCGAATTTAGTGCTGGGGGTAGCCCTGCGAAGGACTAGCATCCCATCCAGGAGGAGGGGGGAGTAGAAATACTCCTAGTCGCTTCATGCTTCGGAAACAGGGGATAGGCTCCGGCGTGTTGGGCCACTTGGCTCGTACGCAGACTTTTTCAAGAAGCTGTCGATAAAAAATAGAAAATGTAAGGTTTACATTTATGTGTTCACGTTGTCCTTGAGGATGATTTCACGTCGTTGTTATGCAGAGTACCACAAAAATGCGTGCCGCACGTGCTGAACGATTATTTCTCAAGATACGATGTCCCTGATTTCGATCCGTCGCAACAGCCCCACAATGAAACAAGCTAATCAGAGCAGAGAAGTAAATCCGTTCAGGCGGCGCCAAGGGCGGGAAAATGCCTACAGGCAACTCACGATTGTTTGATTGGATGAAAATATGGCGCGAGAATTTTAAGCCAATCACCACGCGAGGTCATGCGGCACAACCAAATCATTGCAGAAGTTTCTTTTGACTGAGGTCAATTTAAGACAGCTCTAAATTGCGTTTAACACTGATAACTACGTCTTCTCTTGATGCATTCTTCCCTCGCAGTTTCCTTTTATTATTTTTTTACTTAGCTTATTGTCATCAATCTTCGTTGTTCATAGGTTTTTATGATCATGAGCTGCCTATCGATAATTTTTCTCGTGGAGTGTTCAAGAGAAAAAATCGATTTCCTTGGATGAGAGGGAACAGACAAGGTGTTGTTTACTTAAACGTTACTTCTAGCTTCGCTCTAACGTTACTCACGCATCTTAAGGAAAATTCAATTCGCATTATTGCGTTTATAAAGGACTATAGAGTGTTTTCACTTGACGTCACGACAGTCATGTTGGTGTTCCTAAAGGATAGAACGGCAGCCATGTTGATGTACTTAACCAATCTTCTGGGAATTGAGCTCTATTATCACGCAAATGAAACATTTTCCTTTGTCTCGATGGAAAAACTAGGTTACTGGTCACGTGAGTGAAAACACTATTGCAAGATCGTTTATGCAGCAAGTTGGTGGTAATATGTTTACAAAGATTATACAGTTGAGGTGGCATGTGGTCCGTTGTCATCACAGTGCATGTGGAAGCACCATTCCCTGCTATTTTCCAACCGTGTGTGTGTTCTTCAAAGTGGCAGTGTGACCCAGTGGTTACGACGCTTGCCTTGAGATCCGGGGATCCCGGGTTCAAGACACGTTGTGGTCACTGGTTGAATTTGTTCCTGGTAGTCCCTGGTTCAATTTCTCAGCTGCACTTGTAAATAGCCACCTTACTTGCCTCCGGCCAGTTGGGATTCTTAATAGTTGTTGCTGAATGTTCTGTGCTGTCGTGATTGTGTTCATTGGCCCTGAAAAGCCCCTATGGGGAGTGGTCATTTAAGTGTGTACGTATGTGTATGTATGGCAATGACAAGATGTCGTAGTACTATCAACGTCCTTCTTTCAATCAGTCGTTTCTATTCGTAGAACACATCCATATCCAGGGTCAATTCACTCGGGAGGTGGGAATCCATCTCGATCCCTTCTCCGTCATTTCGGTCCTAGACTGACGAGGTCATGCCTTCAGCCAGGGCGCCTCTTTCCGCCCTGCTTCAGCACCTTCTGGCCGTCGTCTTGGTCGTGTCCGGCTTCTTGAAGTCCAATCTGACACTGGTAACGTCCACCTGTCACCTTTTAAAATAGATTTTTCTACTAGTTCACGGGCCAATGAAGCACAGTCAAAGAAACGTCAGAACAGAACAACAGCTGTTGTAACAACTGTTAAAAATCCCACCTGGCCAAAGGCGATTCAGTTAGCTATTTACTAGTGCATCCGAAGAGTGGAACCAGGGACTGCGGCTAGGATCAAATTCAACGAGTTCTCAGAACAGGTCTTGAACCTGGGATCTCCGGATCTCAAGGCAAGCGCCGTAAAGGCGCCCGCAAACGAGGAAACACTTACTTCCGCAAACAATGTTTCCTTCTTTGCGGGCGCCTTAACCACTGAGCCACACTGCTTCCCTGTTTATTGACCTTATCCGAGCATAGCAGAGATAAAGCGAGTTTCAATCGAGTGTCGTAAAACCAAAACCAAAGTAATTACTTTGGCCAATCAAAAAGGACGGAGACAATCCAGTAAACCAATCAAAACTCGAACTAATTACACGTAGCCGACACAAAGCGCGGGAAAATGTGCACACGCGAGCCACGATTGGTTTTGGTTTCACTTGTGATTGGTTGAAAAAATGGCGCGAGAACTTTGAACCAATCACTGAGTGAAGTAATGCAATACCAATGTAACTCGCTAATTACTTTCGACGATCAACTGAAAACCACTCTATCATGTGAAGGCAGCACTTTTCCCCAGCTATTGTAAGAGACCAGGGGCCCGTTTCTCAAAAGTCCCGAAACTTTAAGGGCCATTTTCGGGTGTCACAATTCCATTTTTATCTCAAGAAGGGAGAGGATTTAATTCGTCAAACTTCACAGTTATTTTTCTTTTTTTTTACAATTCCATTTGTATCTCAAGAAGGGAGAGGATTTAATTCGTCAAACTTCACAGTTATTTTTCTTTTTGTTACCTTGAAAACATGTTAAAAGATCGGCTTTCCAAAACAAGCGGTTGACAATTTCACAGATGGTTTTTCGGGCCCGAAAAGTTTTCGGGACTTTCGAGAAACAGGGGCCAGAGCGTTAGACCGCGCACCCTGACATCCCGTTCCATAAGCCTGACCAAACTATGGCCTTTTCCCTTAATTCTAATCCCACTGCTGCTGTAGTAAATGTCATGATGTCGCATTTTGCTTTTTCTTACCAGATGAAATGCAACGTAGTGTGCAGTTGCAGCTTCCACCACTCAGAACCCATGTAAGTTGCAAGTTGGTTTTGTTTTTCGCGTGTTTTAAAATTCTTCACAGCAATCGAGGCCTTAAAAGTAAATAGCTGACCGGCAATGGTGACTCGGAAAATAAGCCTACTGTTTCTAACAGGAGTCAAATCTATGATCTTCGGATCACTTGTTCGGATGCTTTTGCACTGAGCTACTGGTGCCTTAAAAGGCGTTTTCTTAACGATAGTAGGGAGCTTAAGCAACGACAACGGCGACGGCAACGAGAACGTCATCTCAAAATATAAATTTGCGTTATTTTAATCGCTTCGTGACTATTTCAACGTTTTTAATATGACAAGGGTGTGGTATTTCCTCAAAGATGACACCAGCCGGAACGGCACTCCATTTTAGGAGGGAAAATGAAAATTTATCCTCAAGTGCTGACGTTCTTCATAATACCAAAAACTTGGCTATTTCACGTTGTTGTTTTGCTGACGACGGCAACGAAATGGACAAAAGTGAAAAACGCACGTGCAGGGCGTGCGAAGCTATTGTTTTTATCCACTAAATATGCAAATTCGTGACGTTCTCGTTGCCGTCGCCGTTTTCGTTGCTTAAGCTCCCTAGTAATTGGGGGATACCCGGAAACAATCCGAGCGCTCCCACCTTCGACTTTCCGCTTCCTATTTCGGATACTCTTCTAATGAGCAAAAGTGACTCTTGACTGCTTGGCCATTAGAATTGGTAAAGTCAAGATCTTCCTCAAAGGAGGAATGTAAGGCAGGGATGAGCAGGTTTGAGGTTGGAGTACCTACTTGACCGCGACAGTACAGTTCTAGCAGTCGCTGAAGGAATTCGTGCTTTGAAAAAACCAAGAGTGACCACACGAGGGATTTTGAGGGGAGGCCTTGTTACCTTTTTTTGTTTTCATCATTTTTAATGTTTTTTCTTTACTCAAGCCCGGAGAGCAGACATTATCATTGAAAGATTACGTTGGAATTATCAAGGTGAAATGGATTCCTTTGATTCTTTCCTTTTGTGTAGAATACAGCTGACTGTGTAACTGGAGTAGAAGTGTTTCTAATTCGAAATTGTTCTTTGATTATGTGTTCGCAGGATGCTGTTTTAATGGGCAAAAATGTTTGCATAGCCAGAAAGTAGGTTCAGTAGTCATCGTTTTCGTCATTTTTCAGTCTTTTCGCAGTGTTTGTTTTTCCTTTTTCATTTTCAAACCAAAACTTATTCGTATTTAATTGCAGTTTTGCAGCACTGGACAAGAACACACTTGGCAAAGGAGGATATATTGGTAAACTGTGTTCCTTTTGTGTTTGCTTCTCTTTATGTCTCGTTTTTCAGTTGTGTTGATATTTGTTGGGATAAATATTATATAAACACCAATGAAATACCAAGTTAGCTTTCGCGCGAAAACATGATATCTTCACACGTGAAAAGATCGCTGTTGCTATGGTTACATATAAAAATCGCTCCTTTCGTGAAATGATTTAGTATTTCATTGGTGTTTATATAATAAACAAAATATTACATGGCCGCTTGGAGATACGAAATTTCTACGAAAAATATTTCACGAGTGAGCGCAGCGAGCGAGTGAAACATTTTTCAACACGAGAAGAGAAATTTCGTATCTCCAAACGGCCATGCAATCCTCTATTTACAAGATTTATGCCTGAAAAAAAGCACATCGTATTCTTTTCTTCAGTCTTGTTTTAATTAATGTTCTCCTTCTTTCTAATCTAAAGATGTATGGCCAATGAATGCTACTGAAGTTGGGGAAGGTAAACTGAGCTAGCTTTGACTTCATAATCCTGAACTTGTAGCAGCAAAGATTCAATCGAGCCTATCTTGTTTTAAAGCCTGTTGTTTGTCTTCGTCGATTAGGTTTAATTCTTGGTCCATATGACTTCACCTTTCTTCTGATCCTTCAACTGAGCTGTATTCTTCGCATGGTTCCATTCTGGGAATCAAGGACGAGGCTACGTGTCATGCAGATTGTGGAGACAGACGGTAAGCGCGAAAATTCAAACCGAGTGGCTTTACTCGGTTTTTGAAAAATAGTAGTGAAATGCTTGATTGAGTGATGTCCTGACGCTGATGTCTTTGTTTTTTCTATTTTTCAGATGAAAATCAGTATCACCAGATACATCGAACCACCCTAGCTCGTCTTCTAGCAGAACTTAGAATTCCTGCCGAAGTTAGGGTAACAAGCTCTTTTACCTTTTGAAAACTTCCTTTCGTCATTTGGAGTGTGCGAGGGAATCAATGGACCCTTTGCAAGTTAGTGATCACATGGTACGAAACCCGCCATACTGAGATGCAAATTGCCCACTGGGATATACAAAACAAAGGGAATTCAATAGGTTAACTTGCTTTGTTTTAGATGTCCCGTGCACAATTTGCGTTCCAGTATGGCGGTTTTTGTACCATTTGATCACAAACCTGCAAAGGGCCCATTCATTCCTGAAGAAGTGTTATGTTAAGAAGTGTCCGGACTGAGCAGTGTGCGATCAACCATATCAGGGTAATAGGCCACGTTCGATATATTAAAATTCAGCTTGGCAGCGAGGCCTAGAGGACACAAACAAACTAAATTGAATGAACATGGTTATTCATTCCTTTTGTTTGTGTCCTCTAAGCCTCTGTATCAAGCTGAATTGTAAGGTATCGAAAGTGGTCAATTGTCATAACTGTAGTCTTCATGATAGCAACACGAAATGTTTTTGTGTCGCCACTTCTTGCTAAGTAGCGTGTCCTTCTGCAGGCAAGAAAGCCATGCTCCTTTTTTTCAGGGTTGCATTTCAACAAGCCTCCCACGGCGACGTTCTTGGGGTTTCGTCACGCGTTCCTTCCCCACAAATAGGAGGAAGGAGCGGAAGGGGATGGATAGCGTGACAAAGCCGCTTGACATGTTTCAATGGGCCATTTCCGAGTTGCTGTTTGTCTCGGTTTCGAAGTGAGTCTTGGTGCTCAACTATTGTAAGGGAAATGAGTTTGATTTGCATAAGAATACGCAACTCATTTCCATTTGAATGGTTGTGCACCGGGACTCGCTTTGAAACTGATGCATGCAGCAACTCGGAAATGGGCTATTTGCATGCATGAAACAGGAATAAGCATGCTGCAATCTTGAAGAAATTCTGGTTTGATAACTCCATGTCCAGATCAGACACCATACACAACTTTTATTGCTGTGTGATGTTTGGTCATATCTGACTTTGTCTCTCATTCGCTAGTGGTTATCGTTGAAATGAAATCGCTTCTTTTTTTTTTCCTCTTCGCTTCTCAGATGGTACACATGACCCATGAGGCCTTATCTCAAACCAGAAACGCTGATGGCCTTGCAGTAAGTAGTAAGATTCCTATCTCTGTCAGCATATATCGTCGGTGATACTTTCTAGGTGGCGCGTCCACCAGTTATAACCAAGGTCGTTCTGACTACCGATTCAGAACTTGTAGAATTTTATTTCGCCATAACAATGGCATGAACAGATAGTGCGAGTTTCAATAGAGTGTCGTAAAACCAAAACCAAAGCAATTACTTTGGCCAGTCAAAAAGAACGGAGACAATCCACTAAACCAATCAAATTAAACCTCGAAGTAATTACACGTAGCCGACACAAATCGCGGGAAAATGTGCATGCGGCGAGCCACGATTGGTTTTCGTTTCACTTCTGATTGGTTGCCGAAAAAAGTGGCGCGAGAACTTTGAACCAATCACTGAGTGAAGTTATGCAAAACGAAAGCAATTCGCTAATTACTTTCGACACTCAATTGAAAACCGCTCTGAGGCTACAAATAAGTGAAGGGGGAAAGGGCGAACTTAAGAACTCAAAGCAGATATAGAGGGATCGTTGTTTCCATTTATTTGGCTCATTAGCACAAGGTTATCTTTTTCCAATCATCCAGCCGAGAATAAAGTACTGAATATTGAAAGTGCATTACATAATGAGGTATCTCTTGAAAATTATTTGAACGCGATGTTCCAGATAATCTCTGAGTAACCATGCTTTAAAACTTGGCAAATAACTGGTTCGTTATCGAAGCTAAACTACGTTTAAGAAGTTCCTTAACCTTTTAAAGTCAATTGGTAAATAGCATGATGTCATGACGTCAGTAAAGATTCCCTTATACTGCTCCAACAGGATGGCATTTGCCTTCCGAGCATCCCATAATATATCCACTAAATCAACAGAATCGAAGATGGCCTCCTCCAAACTGGTAAAAAGGTGTATTAGGATGTTAGACGGGAAGACAGTTTCTTTGTTTGCTTTTTTTGAGTACTTTTATTTTGTTAGTATTTTTGCAAATCTTAAAACGAGATCTTAAGTCTGAAATACGACTACGAGTTTTCGGTCCTGAGCATGCGCGTTGAAGTCATTTTCAGAATCGCTCTCGTACTAAGATCGCCGATATTAGGGCAATTTATACGGGAGAAAATAAGACGCGAACTGCTCGTATAAATGGTACAAAACAAGCGTTTGCGTCTTATTTTAGAAGCGACTTACATAAGTCGCGCCTTATCTTGGAACTGAATTTTCGGCTGTTCTTATTTTGTCCGCGTCCTAAATAAGACGTGAACTTCCCCGTATAAATGGTTTCGCGTCCTAAATAAGACGTGAACTATAAGTGTGCATGCCTGTCACATGTGTGACGACCACAACAACATCGTCATTTTGTTGACGAGTCACCCTGGCTAACAAAATGGATTCCCAGTCAGGCTCAAAAATAGCAACAAAGCAGAGAAACACTTGGACTTTGGTGCAGAAGAAAGAGTTCCTCATCCTTTGCCGGCAACTGGCAATCGCGGAACAACTTGATAATGCGCCAATCAAATCAAAACTTCAACATTCCCCCCCCCCCCCCCCCGGGCAAACCCCGGGCATTTGACTATCTTCTGTGCCCGGGGAGTGGGGAATTTGACCTTTGCCTGCGTGGGGTGGGGAAAATTGAACCGGAAGTGTCTGGTTTCAAATGATTTTTTTTTTCGGGCGCCGAAGTCACTAACATCTATAAAACGCGTGTTTAGAGGAGATGGAAGAGTTTAAAGGAAGAGATGTAACATATGTGAGCGACTGGCTTTAAAAAAAGGTCTTTATTAAAGACGGCAGGAGCCGACGATAGGGTAGGGTATTTGAACACCATTTTGGCCCGAGGGGGCGGGAATTTGAACGATCCGAGCTTCAAAAGTTCAAATGCCCGGGCTTTGCCCGGGAAGGGGAGGGGGGATGTTGAAGTTTCGAGTTGATCGGTGCATAACTGCGCGCCAAGCGCCGGTGTAAGTTATTTTTTGTTTTAATTCAATTGAATTGAAAGGGTTTTCAATTCGCAACTTTGCGGATGAAAAGTACAAAGGTGGTAACTGTGAAGTAACAGTTATTCTTCGAGGGCTTGCTAGATGACCAAATAAGACGCGAACCATTTATTTATTACCTATAAAATGGTACTGTTCGCGTCCTATTTAAGACGCATCTTATTTTCTCCCGTATAAATGACACTATTCTTTCTATTCACAGCCTGCCACCAACTGGTATAGAACTGTAAATCAGCTCATCAAACTCCACTCGGCAGATGCTTGTAAGTTAAAAACCTCTTTGTCAGTTTTGTTGTTGTTTAAGTTTTGCTGTTGGCCTCATTTGTCTCGTGTGACCTACGCAGTCTTGATCAAGTGGATTAGGAGAACAATGGAGCATTATTGCGTTTTATCCCCGCCAAAATTCAACTTTCGCATTTTATGTTTGTTTCACATTTCATCCATGGTTGGTCCAACATTCGAGTGAATCGCCGAGGTCAACGATGAAATGTGAAACAAACAGAAAATACTAAAGTTTAATTTGGTGGGGATATAACGCCTTAGTCTTAGAGCATGGCCAACTTGGGTTGATGGACCGGGGAGTGGAGACAAATATTACAATGAGGGAACAAGGAGCTAGGAGTCAAATATCAGAACACAATCACATTTTAAAAGAGGACTAGGAACATTCCCTGAAAGGCCTTCTCTTTTATTACGCTAATAAGGAGTTTAAGAAACGGCGATGACAACGACAACACCACCGCCAGAAAAATGAGTGTCATTGGCTAAAAGACGAAAAATAGTCGTGCTACACGAGCGGCACGCTTTTCTGCACATATTTTCGCGGTTCTCTTTTTAACAACGTGAAATCACACAATTTGAGCTTCTGACCACAACTCCGTAACCGCTCGTAACAATATACAGCTGTTTCGAGAAAGGATGTCCAAAAGAAGCATAAAAGCGTACGCGACAATGCCGAAAGGCATTATGGCAAACTAACAGTTTGAATTAATCAGTGAAAATATGACGGCAATGCTATCGAAAACGTCACCTAGAAATACATGCTCATGCTTTGTTACTGACATTTATTGAGTTTTAAAATTCAGTCAAATGATCCAGGCCATGAATTAGTAACGAAGGGTTTGGATTCACAGACAAAGCATGATTCTGACGACTTTTACCTTACTTGTTTTATGTCATGTTTTGCAGAGAAAGTCGAAAAAATGTACCAAAAATCGTGGCGCACGTGCAGAGCCATCGTTCTGGCTAATGAACCCTTTTGTTTTTGTACGTGTTTTGTTTGCGTGATGACGGAAGAGAGCTTCAACCTGAGCGTGCACGTACTGCCACTTCATCAACGCTATATCCAAAGAACTCTTTAATCCAAACAGATCGCCATCGTAGGTCTTCACTCGACGGTCGTGCCATCTTCGATTCTGGGCGTTCAATACAAGTTGAATTTATTTTATTGAATATCTCCCATACTACCTTTCGGCATTGTCGCGAACGCTCTTACTCGTCTTTTGGACAACCTTTCTCGAAACAGCTGTATCTTTAAGGATAATTCACAAACATTGTACGACGTTAACTAGATGGAATCATCTCGAAAGACTTATGATAGTGCGAAGTTGTATTTTTTAAATTTCGTTTTTGTCGATGTCGCCATCGTAGATATCAAAAGTCCGGAGCAACTTCAGAATACCCAGTCACGATTGTTTTTCTAAAGCGGCATCCTTTGAAGATCGACGCATATCTATTCATATGTAAACCAGAGGCGAGGTAGTCTAGAGTTCAGCCAAAAGTCCAGGCCCCGGTTGCTCAAACGATAGATAGCGCTATCCGTCGGATAAATGACTATCCAGTGGATAAACACTAGCAAAACCAATTGCGCTATCCAATGGATAGTGATTTATCCGGTGGATAGCGTTATCCACTTTTTGAACAACTGAGACCAGATAGAGACGTCGGAGACGTCACTCGTGATGCAAAGAGATTACTTTCATCTCATGTGACAAATATGCAGCAGCTATGAGAAACAAATGACAGCCAAGCATGCAAAAGCATGATGAAGGCTGTCCAGCGGTCTATTTGTCAAAGCTAACGGCGAGGGGTATGGTGTTTTTTTGCAGCTGTTATATTCACGGGACTCCCACATCCTCCAAGTGAAGAAAATATGACGCAGTCGTTTATTCAAGACATCACTGTACTTTCAGGTAACGTATCAGTTTGGTGCTGAAGCCCCAAGTTTATATAAAGGAAAACTGTTATCAAACAACGATAATCTTAGTTCGTGCTCGTTTGGGATCAACGGTTTCAACCGCAACCGGTTGAGGTTTCCCTATTCTCTACTTTCTCAAATCCACACCTTGTTTCCCCTTTCCCCCCCCCCCCCCCCCTCCAAAATTTTGCATAGTCATTGTTTTCGATTTCTCTGAGGATATCTTCATTTCCCAGGAGAAATTGCAAACTATGATTATGTAAAATTGGGGGTAAACAAGGTTTCTTATGGGATTTTAGAAAATAGCACTTGCTTTCGGTTGGAACACGGTAACTCCTGGGAATAGTCGTTAACAGACTTCTCCGCGTTGGCAAGTTGAGGGAAAACACCATGGCTGAAGCCCGCGGCAGACTTTTAAAAGCCCGCGTAAACGACAGTGGTTTGATACCCGTTGGCATATCATATATCGTATCATATATCTTTCTTTACCCTCGGATTTTAGAGGAGCTTGGTGTAGCTAATGTCTCCGAGCATTTACCCTCCCAACCATGATACACCACAGAAGACAGACCACAACACCGGGAACTACATGCCCTATTTGCGACAAGTGTGTGGGTTTTTTTACGTCCCACAGGATTATGAACATTGAAGGGTTATGAGACGGGGCCTACGGTTTATCGTCCTTATCCGAGAAGACTAGAGAGTCTAACCATTTGCAGATGTAATTACAAAGGCAGCACTTTCTCCTCAGTTATTTAAAGACCCTGAGTGTTGGTCCGGCCGGAGTTGAACTCACGACCTCCCGCGTGACAGCCCGGTGCTCAACCAAACCAACCGAAAACGGTTTTTCCCCAAACCCAACGAACCTAAAGCCGTTGATCCCACTGAAACATAGCTGGCGGTATTGTTGACGCTAGAGGCATAAGCCGCGCGGAGAATGCGCAGGGGCGCTTCCCATTCCCCGCGCGGCTTCCCCGCTGGTTAATTTGCCAGCTGTGCAGCCTAAATAACACACGACCTTAGTTTAGGAATTCACGCGCGCAAGAACGCGATGGGACGCGAGGAAGGCTCTAAGGCGCGGAATCTCCCATCACAAGCCACCCTATTGGAATGGAATCAGATAAAGCTGTGTAAGAAGGGAAAAAAACCTTTAATTTAGCTTTGTGAATCCGAATACATTGGCGTTTTACACGTTCATTAGATTAACTAAAATTTTAAGAACACACTGACATCATACCCAGGCTGAGAGTCAGTTATCAACTTCTTTATTTTTGTGAGTAACATAAATTATGAATGATTGAATCTTTATTGCACACTTTGATAGAAGTTACAGGGGTGCACAGTGGCCAAGGGAGCTTAGGCTTTTGATTTGGTCAGTGTATTTTGTAAGGTCTGATTTTAGTTTGATGATGATGATGATCATGATTATTACACGAGCTTCCTTGGTGTTTTCTCCAATTAATGCTTTTCCCTTCATTGGCGTTGACAAAAAGCAACAACACTGTATAATTTATAAAAAAAATTATAAATTTAGCCATTAGAGCGACATATTTTATCTTTTGTCGTAGAAATAAGATTTGTGATAGACCAGACTTAGTAAAACTTTAATTTTGTTTTAGTTGATTCATTTGTAAATAAACAAGTATGTCACTCAATTTCAAGTAGCCACTTGTTAATTATTGCCTTTATGTAGAGAGATAGACAACTAAAGTTACTGCCACTACCGCTGCTACTACAATTTCGGAATGAGAATGAACAGGCTTGTACTCTTAATACGTGTAGGTACGCATTGCATACATAAACAATGATACTTACACGTCTTGTTGGTTTGTTTCTGCAGACAATCTTCCACCAGTAATGATGGTATATGGCAAGTCTCATGTTGTATGGACCTCTCTATAAACAGATGCTGTTTAAAACTTCTCTATCTTGTTGGGTTTTATTTTTCAAAACTCAATTGTGTAGTTTTTTTCCTTGCAATTATGTTTGTTTATATTCCTTATTTCAACACAAATGAGCCAATAGCTAGCAACATGCACAGAATTTTTGAACTAATGGTATGCTGTAAGATTGAGAAATTAAAGGAATCACAAAACTTCTCTAATTAATTTAGTTGCTGTGTGAATCCTAAAACACTGAACACTTTGATTTTGACATTTCCCATTGTACAGCATCCAATCAGAAGCAATATAAAACCACAAACTAATTAGCGTTACTGGTTGCAGTCTAGTTTTCTCGGGTGTAATAGGCTTTTTCCTTGAAATACAATAGGTGCGGTTACACGGGGCACTTTTACCGTGGTAAATTGCCTTTTTACCACGGGAAACTGTATTTAGTAGTGTGACCGACGCTTCTCGAGGTAAATTTCCCGTGTAAAATATCCATGGATACGTCAAAAAGATCAGTGGAAGCGCCCATGACATTTAACGTGGGAAGTTGGAAGGGTGTTTTGATGCCCGAGGTACAAGAGCCAATCGCTATGCTGATGAAGTTGTGATTAAATTTCCCGCCAATGAATTGCCTGAGATTTCGTTTTACCTCGGTAATCTTCGTAACGTGTGACCCCTAGTTAACGCGGTATACTAAAACTCAAGTGTGAGGCACCGCGGGATAATTTACCATGGGAAATGACATTTACCATGGTGAGTGTAACCGCACCTAATGACATTTCATAAATATCTCTAGTGTTCACAGTTTTTGGATTTTCACAGTAAGCCTACTGCATAATGTATTATAAATTTGGTCTTATATTTTGCCACACTATTCATGTCAAACCCATTATTTTATCTTCTGGGATAAAACTTTAAACCATTTAGTGTTTTGATTATGGTTTAGAACAATATTATTCTGTTGGCTTTTCTTCAAAATAATAGTAATACATATGTAACTTCAAACAGTTCAAAACCAAAAAAAATATTAATCAAGTCAACAAATACACTAGTGGTATTATTTTTCCTTAGTGTTAATTTTCAATTCTAAGAATATTTAAGAGAGATTGGGATAGGTGAAGAAAGATTAGAACAATATATAAACTGATGAAGATGAATAAATACAAGAGATTTCTGTGTCTGTTAGGCACACAAGGATATGAATTACGTGAGAAATAACCAACCAATAACCCAGTTCATTCAGGAGGTTATTGGTCTAAAAGTTAATGTACCTATATCTGGTTCAGTACAAAGAGTAAATCAATTGCGACAACGTATCATTTGTCTGTCAACTTCTCTTTTTGAAGTCATAAATGTGTCTCGTGTTGCCCATCAATGTCCCTTTAGCACCTTTTTCTTTCAAATTGTTGACATTTTTTTATCGTTAGCCTCAAAATGCAGCTGCTCTTCATCAGTCATCACCACTGGAAGTAATGAGGTCCCGGTAGGCAACGAGAGGTAATTTGGGAGGCTTGTCATCAAGTATGCTTACTCAGTGTATCACCATAAATTTCTCAAGGACTAGCAATACAGGCAAATGAAAACCGAACCTTTCTTTGAGGTGAGACGGCACACAGCCCACTCTTCGACATTCAGTCATGTTGTGTTCTTGAAACATTCAAGTGCTGCAATATTCCTTTCGGTTTACTCTGTTGGGTTTCAAATGCACGAACTGCAGTCATTTTTTTGTCATTGTGAACTTTCAGTGCCTCTCTAAACATTTTGCTCTCTTCTTTCTTCCTTCCTCTTGCATTATGGGTCTCCTGGGGCTGAAAATACGAATTAAGCATTACCGACAGTGCCCAGCAGTGATAAACCCTCATTGAAAGTGATCATCATGGATAGCTGGTGGGATTGTTGGTTGAGGAGGCAAATGACGAGCGGCAAAGCCACGCAGAAAAAAGGGTAGAACTGTGTGAAATTTCACAGCGCCCCTCCCCGTTCTCCGTGTGGCTTCGCCGTTCATTATTTCCTCCTGCCAACTACAAAGAAACTTGATCAGTTGGAAAAGAAGTTGGAAAAAAATTCCAGGTTTGAATGGGACACATACCCATGACCCTGAAATTGTGATTTTACTGCACCTACTCCAACATCTGAGCTGTCAAGCTACCTGGGAGTTTTCACATTGTATCCTGTAAGGCATGATAGGTGACTGTATGATAAATTTGAACTGCAGAGTATTTTAAGTCTCTGTGAAACTGGGTTGCAGTTATGAAGCTATTTGAGAAGTCCCTTGACTTCTGCCTGAAATTTTTTTAAGGCTTCTTTAACAACTTCTCAGATTACTTTCACTGAGACCTACGTACACCACAGTTCATATATGACTAGGAGACACCACATGAAACCAATAAAGAACACTTACAAGTGTTAAATAAGGAACAGCGGTCAGACTATCAATGTACGACAGTCTCCTCTCAAGTCGAGCCTTCTTTCTCCTCACAGTTGCTGGATTGATCAGCCTTACAAGCCTATTTTTTCTGTTAATAAAAAAGCAACCATGATATAAATTTTGAGGAATACATTTACATGGTTCTCCCTAATCTTTTGATCCCTGTGATGTCTTAGGGATCGTCCAAGTTCCTAGCTTCCAGCACTGTGCTAAGTCCCTTGATCTCTTGCTGTATCCACCTACATGGCTTCATACACCATAAAGCCCTTTTACGACATCACTGCAATGCCAACAACATTTGCTGCAGAGAAAAGCAATGCTCTACTCTGTGAATACACTGTACTTCATAGCTTATAAAAAGGAGGTTGTAAGACAAGGCCTGTAGAGTTTATACCAGTAATCCTTGTCACAAAAGACTTCAAAGTCTAACCAATTTGCAGATGAAACGACAAATGGACACTTTCTCCCGAGTACTTTTAAAACCCTGAGCATTGATTGGTCCAGCCTGGGCTAAAAGCCACAACCTCCCACATGGTAGTGGTAAAATGACCTGATTGGTTGGATGCTTTTGCAATGGAATAAACACCAACCCATCAATAGGGATGATAAATTGGTTAAATGTCATTATTAAGGCTGGCATACCAGTGTCATTTGGCAAGTAATTAGGACCCTGGATTTGCAATTGAATGACCTGAGTTAAAATTCATGCTATGATTCGTCTACTCGGTTTGTTGTAAAAACCAACTGGTAGCTTTCATCCACTTGGGTTGGGTTCCTTGTCCCTATATTGTGCATTGAAATTAATTCCAAGTATGGATGGTCTCATCGTGTGTGAATTAAGGGTTTACTTATTCATTTATTTGGTGCACAACATCCTATGAGATACTCATTCTTCCTCTTTTCCAATTTTACTGGGTGACGTAACTTGACGTTTTTCTCGTGGGGAAAGAAAAATGGCAGCGATATAAGAAGGCAGGAAAAAGAAGATCAACATGGAAGCGACAAGATTAAAAACGATCCTGCTATCAGGACACTAACACCAAAAGGAACTCTTTTACACTTTAACGTTACATTTAGCTTGGGTCGTTTCATTTTTTATCCGCACGCTCGTGCCGACAAAAAATCGAGGGTACGGATTTCAGTAATCCTAATGAGTGTGCGCGCGGATAAAAAATGGG
>OX421449.1:6396645-6401645 GCA_949126865.1 Montipora capitata | reverse complement strand
GTACAGAGTTACCGGACTCACTGTTTCTTTCTTTCAAAATGGATGGATAGGTTTGACAGCTACTTCATTGTACATAGTTGATCACCTCTGCACTACATATCCTTCTCTTCCTCGATTAGGAGTAAGGTAAGCTGTAAAGATGAACTGTATTTAAGCCTGTTCATACTAGTTAGTGTGTGCAGTTCATGGGTTGTTGTAACTTCCTGTATCCTTTATCTTGGCAGATGCTTCCATGATTTTCTTGTAGGAAGAAGCAATATTGTCAAATTGTGCAACCAAATTTCTCTTCCAGATTTGATAAGACTTGAGGTAATTATAGATAATGCTTTATAGCGGGGTTTCCACTTTCCAGTTGAAAGTCTGAGGTTGTTAAAAATGGTTGTAGTTAAATTTGTTTGTACGACACCATCGAAACATTCAAATGGACACTACTGCTTTAGCTAAGCTCCAGAATGTATGCCTTGTTTAAGCAATGCCGCTACAAGAACACAATAGTGGCCGGGCAGTTACTCCACTGCCTTTAACTTTCCTATGTTGCTATTTGTTATTTTCAATAGTAGATTTTAAAGGTTTTTTAGCTTACACTTTTTAATGACTGCTTAAGAGGAGAGAAAGAAGGGACTGCACCCGTTGTTGTAACCGACGCCTTCAGAAAGACCAAATAACAATTATTCCATGAGCCCGAGTTGGATATGAAGTGAGAAAATAACCAACGAGCGCGTAGCGTGAGTTGGTTATAATCACTTCATATCCAACAAGGGAGAATGGAATAATTGTTTTAGTAAATTCTCAAACCGGGTTTTGCCGCCTATTTTTATTTCCACAATTTTACAAAGCGTCCGGAAAGAGTATCTTGGCGCACTATTTTCCATATGACGTAAAACTTCGACTATTGGCTCATAGTCGGAGTTTTTTTAGCCAATCGAAAAGCTAGAAATGCAATAGTCGGAGCTGAAAATTTACTAAAGCTGCTTATCCTCTTCCCAAGCCTCCCTCGGTCATTTCATTTGTTTGTGTGACAAAACACGACTGCCTCAGAAAAGCGGGCCGCTCGACTGATTTATGAAAGGGCTGCTCGCAGTCTATGGCTTACAGGAATAGTAGAGACAACAGTTTCCGATTTCTGATTTATCCCGGATTTACCACTGGTAATAAATCTATGAAGTTAAATGATTTTTTTTTCCATTTTAGCACGACTTAGATGATCTGCACAAAGAGAAACATCTCGATTACAGGAAGGAAGATGTCATCTGTGACACTTTCTTTGCACTTGTCGGAGCGATTTACGTGGATCAAGTAATGGAGTGCTTTCTGTTATTTTAATAACTTTGTTGATAAATCTTCTAGGAGTAATGGCTTGTGCCGGAACCTGTGCTAAATTTTCAAAGATAGGAATAGTAAAAAATGAAGCGTTGAAGAAAGAAAGAAGGGGATATTGAGAAAAACAATATTTTGTTCATGCTGTTTCTCGCTTACAACGGTATCCGGTAATTTCGTTCCATGGACAGATTGTTCCAAGTCAGATCGTTCCAGTCAATAGTCAGATCGTTCCACAAAATAGTCAGTTCGTTCCACAAAAAAGTCAGTTCGTTACACATGTGTTATATCTATTTTCTAAAAGAGTAGCGATCGGAACGTGGATGAAAGTATTTATTTAGTTGTGGAACGATCTGACTATTGATTGGAACGATCTGGCCATGGAACGAAGTGACCGTAAACCCTTACAACAATAGGAAACTTAAGCAACGGCGACGGCAACGAGAACGTCACAAATTTGCATATTTAGTTGGCAAGAACAATAGCCTTTTGCACGCCCTCCACGTGCGTTTTTCACTTTTGTCCATTTCTTTGCCGTCGTCTGGCCAAACTTGAGGTTTTATGAAGAACGTCATTTTCTCCCCTAAATTAAACGCCTTTCCGACCAGTGTGACTTTTAAGGAACTACCACACCCTTGTGTTGAAATAGTCACGAAGTGATTACAATAACGCGAATTTATATTGTGAGATGACGTTCTCGTTGCCGTTGCGTCGGCGTAGGGAGCTTACGAAACGAGGACGACGACGGCTAGGAGGACTTCATTTAAAAATACAAGTTCGCGTTATTCATATCACTAAGAAACTATTTCATGTCGTTTCGCGTTAAAAGTGTGTAGTAACTGTCGAGGAATTAAACTGGTATGACTGGGTTGGAAGCGTAGAGAGAGAACTGAAAATTCATCGTCATGTGCTAACGTCCTCCACAGAACCTTGAATTTGGTCATTTCACGTCGTCATGTAGGAGATGACGGCAAAGAAATGTACCAAAATGTAAAACGCACGTGCAGAGCGTGAAGAGCCTGTGTTTTTGCTCACTAAACCTATTGTTTTTAGCGTCGTCGTTGCCGTCGGCGTCGTCGTGTCGTAATCTCCTTAGTGCCTTAATAAGGACTATAAGATCTACGACGTCCACAGCTTCGAAAACGTCACCTCAAAATATAATTTTGCACCATCCTAAAAGTCTTTCGCGATGATTCCGTCTCGTTCACGTCGTACAATGTGGGCGAAGTATCCTAAAAATAAATTGTCGTGGACGTTTTCAGAGTGAAAAGAGAACCAAAAGTTTGTTTGTACGCTCACGCCATCGCGTCAACAACTCAAATTTGGTGATTTCTCAGTTGATTTCACGTCGTTGCTATGCACACTGCAGCTCACTACAGCAAAAAAGACGTCCTTAAATGCGTGTCGCACGTGCAACACGAATTCTTTTCCTCCTTTGACCAATGAAATTATGGAGCTTAAGAAATGACACAAAACAATGATATCATTGGTTAAATCAGCGTAAGGAGGAGCCGTCGTAGCTCAGTTGGTTAGTGCGCGGCTTTCGGAGCACGAGGTCCCCAGTTCGATCTCGGTGACTTCGCCGTCTGTTTCGACTTCCCTCTGATCCTTGTAGCTATAGCTTTAAATATCCGTAAAACGGAGCATTGACAGAGGGAGGGGGGGGGGGGGGCGTAAAGGGCGTACCGTCGGCTTCCATTGATACCTGCAGCCTCGTAGCTGAAAGAACTATTGACGTTAAGTAAATTGACTTCACTTGACTTCACTTGACTTCACTTGACTTCACTTTATAGATAATCGTGCAGCACGGATTTTAGTAAATATTTTTGTGTTCCTCTGCACAAAGGCGACGTGAAATCACCAAATTTTAAGGCTGGGCTGTGTTTTCACGACAGCCGTTGTCTCGCTTAACATTCCTGAAAGTGGTTTGTTTGCAGACTTCGTTAAGCGACTTAAAAATAATGCGTGTTTTCACGAGTAAGATTAAATGAGGAGGGAGCACGTGCCAATACAATAATAAAAATAGCACGCCTATTGTATTTCCGATCTGAATAGCTGCATGCGACTCCTCATTGGCCGAAAGTAATTGCCATCTTGCTTAGCTACCTGGTTTGGTGGCTTAAATTTAATGAGAATTCTATTGAAATTTGCCGACTTGCTTAACTTTAAGCGAGTTGGGAAAGGAACTGTTTTCACGGAATTTTCGGTTGACACTCGCTAAGCAACCTGAAGAACCGCTCGTGAAAACACGGGCGTGAGCATGCAACACTGAGAGAATCTTTCATTTTCTATTTTCACTCTGAAAGCGCTCGTACCAAGGTTTATTTTAGGATACTTCGACCACATTCCAGGACGTGGTCGAGATGGAATAATCGCGGAAGACTTATTATGATTGAGCAAAGTTATATTTGGAAGTGATCTTTTCGTCGACGGCGCCGCCATTCTTTCTTTAACTCTCTAATTCCGTAATTTATGAAAGGATCGAGAGATACAAGGGTTTTAGAAATATGATGTTTTCAGGAAAGGCTTCAAAAGAAAACATAAGGACGTTTTTGAAATGCTCATATGTTAGGGACCTGTTGAAGCGAGACGATTTGTTGAAGACTTTGTCATCGCCCAGCTTCAAGGGGAAGAACTTCATAAAATTCTTCACTTTGATTATCCTGAGAAAGTGCTGGAGAACATTTTCACAATCCAAGGAAAAGAAAAACCAGTTGCGAGGTAATTCACTGCAGAATAAATTTTAGGTCTTTTCCTATTTCAACTTTGTAATTCCAAATTAAGTTCTCTTTATACGAAAATTACCGTTTTCACACTAGAGACGAAAATGATTGGTCGTCAACGGAAAACCCGGCTAAATGTGAAAGCGGGACGAGGCATTAAAAAAATCATTTTTTTCCCGGTTATTTAGCCGTCCAAAATGACGGATTTTGGAGGACGCGATATCCGTCGTGACGGAAAACTCGTCTTGAATTCAAACTAGACGAACAAAATAGACCAAATTCTTGTGAAAAAAATACTCGGTTACGACTGGAAACTATAAGATTAAGCGGTATCATCTTTTACTGCATCTAGGATAAATTGAAAGATATTCCTTGAAACACGCAGCTTTTTCTTGAACTGTTCCTCTGTCCAATAATGGAAGCCTTATTCCCACCATAGAATTTGATTTTCGCTCGCTGCAGAACACTGAATTGGAGCGGCGGGTCTAAAACACAGGTCAGGGTACATGTCACTGTGCTACCTACTTACTTATCCTGATCGGGCCCATGTCACTGTGCTAATAAACAACACCAAAAGTGTCTCCTAGCCCTAATCACTCTACAAAAATGTTGTTTCATTTCTAAGGGAAATGTTTGGCTTAGTTGTTCATCACTGGAGCAGAGACCCCTAGTCGTGACCTGTGGAATGTGACCTGTGTTTTTAGACACGCCTGAATTGGAGTCTAATTTTCACCCTCGATGAACATATACGTAGATGCAAGAGACTGCCTGTGGGCCATGAAATCATTATTACATCTCTTACGACTTTTCGAAAACAAATTTTGACATAAATACTGGAAAGCCGCCATTTTTCATGACATCCCTACTCGGTCCAGTACTTTCACGATATTCATAGTAGGGACCTTTAGATCGGAAGACGGCAACGACTACGAGTTTTCCTTTCTGAGCACGCACGCTTCG
>OX421449.1:6374145-6386645 GCA_949126865.1 Montipora capitata | reverse complement strand
AAATAGCCAAATTTGAGGTTTTATGAAGGACGTCAGCACTTGAGGATGAATTTTCATTTTCTCCCCCAAATTGAGCTTGACTCATATCGGTTTCATTCTTGAGGGACTGCCACACCATTGTCATGTTAAAAAGCTTGGAATAGTCTCAAAGTGATTACAATAATGGGAATTTATGTTTTGAGATGACGTTCTCGTTGCCGTTGCCGTCGTCGTTGCTAAAGCTCCCTATTCTACTACACGAGTTTCCGCGAAAAAAAAAACATGGCCGCATTACTTTTCGTGTCCGATCCATGATTGTGCGAAAAACCTTAAATAATAATGAC
The DNA here is from genome assembly GCA_949126865.1 of Montipora capitata. Lineage (NCBI taxonomy): Eukaryota > Metazoa > Cnidaria > Anthozoa > Scleractinia > Acroporidae > Montipora > Montipora capitata. Next base: position 6,386,322 of record OX421449.1, on the reverse strand, counting down.
CACAACCAGGTTTTCTGAGCCCACGAGACTGAGCATCCCCAGCAAATCATTGTTTTAACGAAAACCGCTGGTCAGCAACTGGTTCTGGTCATTGCTGTCTAAGGTCTTCGTGATTTTGCGTTCAGCACGAGCAATCCTTCGGGTGTTCGGCGTCAGAGACGTTGTCCAGTCAGACCAATGAGAGGCATTAGGCCCAATCTGATTGGCCATTATTTGGCAGGACCTGTATTCTAAATTTAGGGCGCTTTCCATTTGACAGAACTGACCGGCCAAACCGGGCATTTGGAAAGACTAGCTCTACAACAAATTCAAATTAACACACTTCGGGGATGATATATACTCCCCGAGAAGTATGAGAGGGATTATCATGCAAGTGTTCCTTCAAATTGTTGCATTTTCTTTGCAAATTATTGGGTCTAGCCGACCAGTTCTAACAAAAGCAAAGCGCCCTTAGATAACGGTGAGTTTAAGCAACGACGACACCAAAAAGCAGTAATATTATTGGTTAAAAGAAGCAAAATGATCGTGCTGCACGTGCGGCAAGCATTTTTGAACATTTATCTTCCATACTCGCCAAAACTAAAAAAAAAAAAAAAGGAAAGGAAAGGAACTTTATTTAAGTGTCTAGTCGTTCTAGCGCTGGAGCGCTAATTGGGGACACTGTAAACTGAAATGAACAATGAAAGTAAATCAAGTCAAATGTTGGTTTTTGAGGAGAGGGGAAACCGGAGTGCCCGGAGAAAACCTCTCGGTACAGAGTAGAGAACCAACAAACTCAACCCACATATGACGCCGAGTCCGGGAATCGAACCCGGGCCCCATTGGTGGGAGGCGAGTGCTCTCACCACTGCGCCGTCCTTGCACTACTCCGTGAAATGACCAAATTTAAGGTTTTGACGACAACGTGGGAAGAGTGCTCAGTTTAGAGTGATTTAACCGTCTTGTATTCTTCTTCCTCTAGCTCAACGCCCTTGCTAATAACGTTGAAACGGTAACAAACTTGGTGAAAGCTCAGTCAGAAGTCATTGAAAATCTTAGTCACCAAGTGTCCACCGTCGCCGAGGGAATCGGAAACAAAGAGAAATTCAAACAAATGTTTGAAAAGTTGGCCAAAGATTCGCGATTTATACAGAATGTGACGGAACGACTCAACAGCACCGTTAAGAAAGTGAAAAAATTGGCGGGGGCTTGGTCAGAATCCACAGTAAATATGAGCAAACAGCTTAAAGGCTTGAAGAAAGAAAGTGACGAAAATGAACAAGATATGGAGGACATCGAGAGAAGACTTATGCAGAAAATCGAAAAGTTGCAGGAAGAAATGAAGACGTTGCGAGTTTCTATAAACTATGCACATTCGGAATGTGCGGCATGCAAGGAAGGTGAGTTCAATTCTTTTGGAGCCAACGTTTTTCTCCAGCGCTAGACCAGGGACTTGACAATCTACAATAGCAACCTCGTGGAGGTTATGAAGTCTAAAATCTAAACTGGAGCCATTTATTTATTAAGTGACTAAGCCCCTTTGAGTGTCAACAATATACCACCTTGGGTCATTGAGCGTAAAGGCCCGTTTAAACGGTTTTAACATTTAACCAACATTCGTTTGACAAAATTTGAACGGATATTGGGTAAATGTTGGGTCGTGAGACGGGGCCTTCGGTTTTTCGTCCTTATCCGAGAAGACTTGAAAATCTAACCATTTGCAGATGACATTACAAAGGCAGCACAGTTATTTAAAGACCCTGAGTGTTGTTCCGGGCCGGAGTTTTGAGCCCGCGTTCTCCCCACACAGTAGTGTCATGCTCAACCAACCGAGCAAACCGGGCCGCAGTTAAGTTATTAGGGAGCTTACGCAAGAACGACGGCAGCGGCTTCGAGAATGCCACAAAACAATGGGTTTAATGAGCAAAAACAATAGCTCTGCACGCCCTGCACGTGCGTTTTGCATTTTGGTACATTTCTTTGCCGTCCTTGTCCTGACAACGACATGAATTGACCAAATTTGAGGTTGTGTAGAGGGCGTAACAATCTGACGAAAACAATAGCTCTGCACGCCCTGCACGTGCATTTTGCATTTTGGTTCATTTCTTTGCCGCCCTTGTTCTAACAACGACATGAATTGACCAAATTTGAGGTTGCGTAGAGGGCGTAACACCCTGACGAAAACAATAGAAAACAATAGTTCTGCACGCCCTGCAGGTGCATTTTGCATTTTGGTACATTTCTTTGCCGCCCTTGTCCTAACAACGACATGAATTGACCAAATTTGAAGTTGCGTAGAGGGCGTAACACCCTGACGAAAACAATAGAAAACAATAGTTCTGCACGCCCTGCCATGCATTTTGCATTTTGGTACATTTCTTTGCCGTCCTTGTCCTGACAACGACATGAATTGACCAAATTTGAGGTTGTGTAGAGGACGTGACAACCTGACGAAAACACTGAATAGAAAACAATAGCTCTGCACGCCCTGCACGTGCATTTTGCATTTTGGTACATTTCTTTGCCGCCCTTGTCCTAACAACGACATGAATTGACCAAATTTGAAGTTGCGTAGAGGGCGTAACACCCTGACGAAAACAATAGAAAACAATAGTTCTGCACGCCCTGCACGCATTTTGCATTTTGGTACATTTCTTTGCCGTCCTTGTCCTGACAACGACATGAATTGACCAAATTTGAGGTTGTGTAGAGGACGTGACAACCTGACGAAAACACTGAATAGAAAACAATAGCTCTGCACGCCCTGCACGTGCATTTTGCATTTTGGTACATTTCTTTGCCGTCCTTGTCCTAACAACGACATGAATTGACCAAATTTGAGGTTGTGTAGAGGGCGTAACAACCTGACGAAAACAATAGCTCTCCACGCCCTGCACGTGCATTTTGCATTTTGGTACATTTCTTTGCCGTCCTTGTCCTAACAACGACATGAATTGACCAAATTTGAGGTTGTGTAGAGGACGTGACAACCTGACGAAAACAATAGAAAACAATAGCTCTGCACGCCCTGCACGTGCAGTTTGCATTTTGGTACATTTCTTTGCCGTCCTTGTTCTAACAACGACATGAATTGACCAAATTTGAGGTTGTGTAGAGGGCGTAACAACCTGACGAAAGATTATAATTTTTTTCCCAAACAACCACACCTGTCATGCCAGTTTTATTTCTGCAACGTTGATACACACTTTCCATTCCTAACGACTTGGGGTTTTAACGAAATTATTACAACAACGGTCATTAATATTTTAAGGCAACGTTCTCGTTGGCGGCGGCCCTTGCGTAAGCGCCCTAATAATGAGTCGCCGTGCTTTCCCTTATTCTACCTCAAGTGTTAGTTATCTGTCCACTCACGAATTACACAATGTTTCTAGAGTAATCTTCTCTTAATCTTAATGTAACTCACCATTTTTGTTTTCTGTTATAGCGTGGCCAAACGGAAGCTACTGCATTTTAGCCAACGGAAGTTGCCCTGAAGGCTTCAAGCGTCATCATGGGCACTTGAAGTCTTTGTATCTTTACTCCTCGCATCCACAGTTTGCAAACGATGCTAAATTTGGAAGCAGCTCTATTGGTTGCCTTGGCGGCTACTGCGAACATTACGGAAATTTCATTGGTGCTCTTACTTTGGTCACGTGTTGCAAGTAACCTTGTCTCCAAGCAACGATTTGTTGCACTTGCAATGGCTGGGAAAGATCTCATGGATATACCCACCACGAGTCCCCTTGGTTAAACTCTCATTTTACAGATTAAGTCTAAGTGCCCATTTCAGTGATTAGGTCTAGACTTTCGTTTATCTTATTGCTATAGCAATATTTAGTCTAAAATTGATTTAGAATGGTCATATTTTTAGAGTTATGGTTGGTGTGTATATCTATGAGATCCTTGCAAATGGGCTGCTTTTATCGCAGGCAGACAAGGCCTCGTGACGTCGCGTTATTTGAGGACTTTAAGATCTACGATGCGATCGTCATCGAGAACGGCACAGAACAACAATATCATTGGTTAAAAGTGGGAAAATAATCGTGCTACATGTGCTGCATGGATTTTAGCACATGTTTGTGCGGTCCTCTGCACAACAACGACGTGAAATCACCAAATTTGAGGTTTTCAATTGACGACAAAGCGAGCGTACAAATACCTTGCGAGCAGTTAGTGTCTCCTACACTTCCCGAGAGAGAAACCACGGCGAGCAACCGTTAGTTTCTTTGAGTGAGCCGCCGCCCAGCACCAAGGACGAATAAATTAAATCTGAACCGGTAAAACGAGTTACTGAACTTGTTTTGGAGCTTGCGCGTGCGTTCATCTAAGTAACTGCTGCGTTTGGGCGAGCCTGCTGTGTAGTGATGCCATATTTCTCCAGCGAAATAAGACGAAGTGATGTCATATGCATCACGTGGGGTGTGACGTACTCCGCACATGCTCGATGGAAAATCAAACGATTGCTCCCAGTGGTTTCTCTCTCGGGAAGCGTAGTAGAAACCAACTCCTCGCAGGGTAGCGTACAAATCTCTGTTTACTCTGAAATCGCTGGTACCAATTTATTTTCGGGATTCTTCGCCCACATTGTATGACGCGAACGAGATGTACTAATCGCGAAATACTTACGATATTGCAAAGTTCTATTTTGAGTTGACATTTTCGTCGCCATCGTAGATCTGAAAGTCCCCTTTTACTATCATATGCAAAGGTCGATCTCGGCTTTATTCAACTGATCAAGGAAAATGTTCCATAAAAACAACAACCGCAACCTTTTTTTGTCAAACTTCATTTTACAGACAGTCAGATAAATAAAGTTCACGTACCCTTTATTTTCTAAGTTGTCTCGAGTGATTTGGTGGGGTTTTGGGGGCGCTTTGTTCCCGTCTTCCCCCTCCCCCCCCCCCCCCGCCCCTTCACTGACGCGTCGCCAATACAAACGTCCCAAAAACCCATCAAATCACTCAAGTGTCCATTTCTTTGCCGTTGTCGCCTTGACAACGACGTGAATTGAACAAATTTGAGATTATGTGAAGGACGTGAGCACTGAAGAAAAAAAAGGAACTTAAGTGAATTGTCTAGTCTTCTGGAGCACACATTGGGGAGACTGTGTACTGTAATCAACAATCAACGATCAAATGTTGGTTTTTGAAGAGAGGGGAAAACCGAAGAACCAAAAGTAAAATACTCGGAGCAGAGTAGAGAAACCAACAAACACAACCCACATATGATGCCAAAGCTGGGAATCGAACCCGGGTCACATTGGTGGGAGGCGAGTGCTCTCACTACTGCGCCATCATTGCATCCCACCTAACGAAACATCTACACCTTCTTCAGCAATCCAATTTTATTTGTGGAATGTTGATACACACTTTTCCTGCTGAACTACTGGGAGTTATCGGGATATTATGACAACAAGGGGAAATTATATTTTTCGACAACGTTCTCGTTTTCTGCCTGTTGACCTGATCATTTCTTGCTATAGCTACTTTTGCACAATTTAGAAACTGACACCTCCCTTCTAACTAACCAGTTCAAGTTAAATTGTTACACGTAAACTCCTTGAGGCAAAATATTAATATATACAGTGAATTATGTAAAAATCGTTCGTTCCTAAGTTTCCTGGTCGCCACCATTTTGCCACTAAACTTTAGTGACGTCATAAAAACGATATTGGCCGTTTTCACTCTAGAAGACGTGCAAATCGTCTGATGTACAAACGGGACAAACACATTTTTAGACGACCTAGTCGCCTAAAATTTGTCTGTCTACAAAGATGAATTTTTCGTCCAGACGAACAAGTCGACCTAAGTCCGACCTAAATTCACGTTAGACGAACAAATCCACCAATTCACCACCTCGGTGGAATGGAACTAGGGACGGAAACGATGGTTCAAAGAGTCCTTAAGTGTGACGTCACGTTGCTATGCATGGCGCTTAAATTGCTGCTCTAAACAATCGAGCGCGTCCCTCTGATAACCTTTGTGTTGAAGAGGACTCTTCACCACAAACTTTCTTATTGACGCTTTATGCCCCAGAATTCTAAAACTGAGAATAAAGGAACGCGATCGAAACGATTACAATGGTGCAATGCTTTGCTCCCGATTGCAAGACAAGCATACCTAGTGCCAGTCTTCACACGCTCGAATTTATTCAGTTTCTCCGTCTATTGTTCGTCTTCATGAATTAAGAGGGAGCTTAATAAAGCAGAGACTACGACAACGGCTACGAGAACGCCACAAAACAATAGGTTTTAATTAGCAAAAACAATTTTGATGCATTTCTTTGCCGTTGTCGTCTTAACAACGATGTGAATTAATCGCTAATTTATGATAATATTATTATAATTATTATAATAATTATATTTGTAGGTGACGTTCTCGTAACCGTCATCGTCGGCTTTGCTTAACTTCCCTTATGTCGGATCGACAACACTAGTCTTGGATTCATGTTAGGCGACCAAACCATAGAACGATTTGTCCGTCTTTTAGTTCGAAAACAAGGATGGAGGTCTCTTTTTATCAACCACGACATTATTGCTTTAGCCCGGTGGTATTGCTATCTCAACAACCATTCTTTTACTTCAAATTTTTCGCTAAACAGCGGAATACTTATGTTAGCCATTAACTCGAAAGACCCATCAACAAGGATATAACCCATCAGCATCATTACGTGTTTACAGTAATGTTCAACAATGTCAATGTCGTCAAAAGCCACTTTCCACCTCCATCGATTGATCGCTACTTTGGAGTTATCAACAGTGCAGAATGCAGGGTGGTATCCCTCGCAGGCCTTCATTGCTTTCCCGTCATCTTGTGGCTTTGTCCTCTCGACCAACCACGTTTTCAAGTGCTCTGGCACAGAGAGACCAGCAAATTCAAACAATCGCGACATTGCCTTCGGAGGGTCTGAAGCGAAGTCCTCATATCGATGGATCATAATACGTTTTCGCCAGTAAAGTGGAAGATTCTTGACAAACATTAAATTCTCCTCAGTCTTTGAACATTGTGCGTAACTGAACTGTCGTAGATTATTTCTGTCTTTATCGCTAGCAGGGTCTGGGAAGAAGTGCACACTTTTAGCAGACATTATTACCGCTCGGGGATCTCTGATAAGAAATATGATCTGGCAATCAACATCGGCCGGGCTGCAAGCAGCAAGAATATTCTTTATGCTGCTCTCTGTGATGCGATTCATCAAGACCTTCACGACAGTGAGATTGTATTTTTCAGAGCACACACTTCCCAAAAATTCGCTTGTCATCGGGTAACAAAGTTTGGGGTCCCATCTTGGGTCTGTGATGTCGTAAGGACATAAAGGGGGCGATCCAAGCGCGTAACTTGCTCGAGGATGGTTGGATTCGCGATAGAAAGATTTGATGTCCTCAACAACAGCTTTGCTAAAGTTACATCGAAAAATGTTTGTCAAGACATCCGCCATTAGAGTGCCATAGCTGAGATTTTGGTGTTTGCTTATTCTCTCGACTGTTTGAAGTGGTTCATGAAGGTAAAACACGGATGCATGATGATTAAACATATCCCCAGTGATCGTGGAACCCGATCGGCCATGAGCAACTATGATTATGTTCTTTCGCGGTTCCTTAGATTTTGCGGTTTGTAGATCTAACGTGTGACCGTACAGGTTTTCTTTGTTCTTTTCTCGTTGAAGGTTTCTGCTCGGATTAAGAAACGACGAGTGGTTTTCGGTCGAAGAAAGCAAATATGTAACCAAAGTACCCAGGAGAATCATCATGGACATAAGACGACAAACGCTTCTCCTTTTAGAGCGTACCACCATTTTGATGTTCGCTAGGTTGCGCAGGGATCAAGGCTAGGAAAGATTTAAAGTAATGTGATGAAGTTTCTGCAACATCTATCCTCATTCACTTGTAAACCAATCATATAAGTTTTAGCTTTATGTCAAAAGCGGCAGTTGTTAACCACTGGGAAAAATGCATCACCAAGGAAATCACAATTGTGATCAGATTTCTTTTAATTTGTTTAAGTTGACCATAAATTTACTAAATCAATTTTCAGTTACTTTTTCATTCTTAAATCGCTTCTGGATCCCGCATTGATGTTAAAATCGACTAAATCTTAAAAGAAAAATGAGCCGCACTAAGTTATTACGGAGTTCATCTAAGAAGCAGGGGGAGAACTTGAAAACGTCGGCCCGACGTTTTCAAGTTGGCATTCATTTTAATATTGGCTTCGCGTAACCAAACTCTTTAGGAATGGTTTCTGTGAGCTAAAATAGTAGTTTTGAAGAAAACTGGGCCATTCATTTTGTTTACCATCGGTAAGCAGGTCTCCTATGCTTTCCAGATTTTTACTAACAATCCAAAAAACTACCCCTTTAATTATGCTTAACTGGAAAATTCGTTTTATAAAAACCATTCCCGACCCCCCAAATACAGGACAAGTTTATTGATTTCCTACAAAAATTGAATTTGTTAGTTTGTTCTTTGTCTCTTAACCACACTGCCGGTTGGAAAAACAGATTTGTTCATTAATGTTTGCGAGTTCAACAAATGCGTGGTAAATTTGAGGCTCCAATTTGGTTACATATATGCACTAAAAGCTGGAGTTTGGGCAAACATGTATATTTGTTTTGTAGGAATTTATGCACAAATTTGAAGTAAATGTCATCGTTCGACGCAAATTTTCTTAAACATTTTCTGCGCGTGCAAGTTGTCAACATTTCTTATAAGGAAAATGATGAAAATTCACAAAACTTTTAAATTTTAATTTGTAAGTCAGTCCTCACGAATGTCTTATACTAGGCAAAAGTTACACTTAAATACAGTTTTACCGTATGTTGAAGCATCTCACCATCAGTTTGACTAGCAATTAAAGGCTTAAATACATGATGTTTCTATAAACATGGCAGTAAACTCCCTCAGCACTGAACAAATTTCTAGTTTCTAAATGTGGTGCTGCGTCTGTGGGAGAGTGAAACATGAAAATTTGGTTTCATCAAACGAGTTGATAAAGGTCGAATTGCCACCGTGAAAGACTTGGAAAGCTGACGTTTCCAGCGTTAGCCCTTCGTCATTCACTCTGACGTCAGCTTTCTAAATCTTTCACGGTGGTAATTCGACCTTTATCAACTCGTTTGCTGAACTCAAATATTCATCCCTCAACACTGACTTCAATATACACCGTTGCTATGGTTACCATGACAAATGATGTCACTTTCAACAAAATATCCTGCAGCATTACGCTAGTAAGGAAATGAAGTGGTTTGATGTAAATTCTCCTAACATTTGCCGCGTGTTCAAATCTTAACGTTATAACGTCTCGTCTAATTTGCTCAAGTTTACTTTCTTTGCAAGTATAGCACTTCGACTGTACCCGAAAATGTGGGCAAAAAACGACTTGATGTCGCAAAAACAATAATTTGCATTAATGTTTGCTCTTCCAAGGATGCAAAAAAGGTACATATGCATTTAGTTTACTTGCATTTGAGAAGGTTTCACAAATCTCTTTTTATACGTAACATTCGCCAGGACAAGGAAATAGGAAGATAATGAAACAATGACCGGCTTTATCTTCTTTGCAAACAAGATGCAAATATGAAATTTGAATTGAGGCAAATTTGCCTAAAATTTGAGCAAATGTGGCCTTGAGTATTTAGTCACCCCTGTAACTACCTTTTTTCGTCCGGTGGCCACAAACCAATTGTCTATTTCAGCCATCCAATTGTTCCAATAAATTCCATGAAAAATCAATTGTTTGGTTAACATTGACAACAAGGAAATAACGAGAAAAAATCCATATGAATGATTAAGTTACGTTTCCGCATTTCTCATCGTATTTGAATGGAAGAAACTTTATTCATCGCCTTCATTACTGCATTTTATAAGCTGAACATTCGATTATTTGGAGATTACCGCGTTATTTTATATCCACTTATCTTTTTGATAACATAAAAGTATTGAAAGCATTGCTTACAAGTTCTTAAGGTGTCCTAGCAAATAACGTAATGTTCTATTATTATTCTAGCCCAAGTTTTTTTCTTACAGAACTAAACAACAGCCCGTTGTTATGATGTGTACTGAGCGAAGTGAGCCAAAACTTGACAACGATGAATTTTAATTGGAGTAATTGCAAAATACCCGGCCACTCGAAACATACTAAAGTGGCTGAGTGAATGAGCGAGTACCCTGTCAACGTTCAACGCGTAAACTGTACTGTGACTACGCGTCTAAGTGGTTCCGTGCGTTAATAACTAAGCGATGGTTTAAGAACGAGGTATATCCTGAGTTCTTTTTTTATTTGTTTCTTGTTTGTAATTTTGGGCAGTGTTTTACGGAGATGGGAGCTCAGCCATTGTTTGAACTTAGCCGCATATCCTCATTTTGGCCGTTTGCGCGTAACAGAGTAGTCGCGTAGCCACACGGTCGCAATTTTTTGGATGTGTTCTCGGCCTGTGGCTGGGTATTCTACAGATAAGCCGCCAAACGAGAAACCGTGTTCTTTTCAGTAAGTTGAGATGTAAATCAACCCTTTCATTTACGATTTTTTTCATTTCACGCGTTCCTGACATCTGTGATTCCTACCGGCACCCCAGCGCATTTATTGAGATCAAAAGAATCGCCTTAGCTACTCTCCCTTGGGGACAATTTGCAAGCTCACAGTCTCAGACCTAATTAGTTGGGACACTTCATGCGGACGTCCTCTATTCCCTTCTCGAGTGTTCCCAGCCCATCTCAATGTTGTTTTATCGCAGTTCAGTCACCAAATCTTTCACACCAACTTTGAGAGGGAAGGGAGAAGCAGAAGTGTCCCAACAATTACCTCTGGGACTGCAGTTCCGCCCGTTCTTTGAAATTTCCCGCTTGGATGCAAATTTTGAAATTTGGGACTCAGGCATTCGTTTTCAGTACCGCCATTGTTTAACTAAATGCCATAATAGGATTATTTTGGTCTGCAAACAAAAGGCTTTTGCTTTCAAAATTGGACCGGCCACTTTTCATGAAATACAGCTAACCTGTAGCCTCCTTGCAGCCGTTTTTTGTGTCGGTCCCATTCTCCCTCCCCACAAAAAGCCACTCTGTGATTGGTCAGTTTCTGGGAACGGCATGCCCGGCTCGGTTCAGCAGACGTTTGTGGGGAGGTTAAGCTAACCTGCGATCAGGCTCCATTTTAGTTACGCAGGGGACGCCAATATAAGAGGACACGAGAGCGATGCTCATTTGAGCCTGATCGCTAGTTTAATACGATACAGCTAACACCTGGGAAAGCCTGGCTTTTGGTCTGCTTAGTTTGGGACACCTGGGTTTCGATCACAGCTCACGAAAAGGAGAGAATAATAGAGTGCGAGCAGTCCCCCTTTGTTTCCTTCGTCTATCTTGTGAGCGAGCGCTAAGCGCGAGCGACCGGAAATTGGGAGACTTTCGCTCGCCCCAATTTCCGCTCTCTCGCGCCTTGCCGCAGCGCTCGCTCACAAGATCGACGAAGGAAACAAAGAGGGACTGCTCGCAATCTAAGAGAATAAGAAATGTGACCCACAAGCGCCGAGTGCCCAGTGAACTGCGGGCTAACAATCTCTAACCAAGATACTATAATCCGAAATGGAGATGTGTTCCTCGCACTTGACTGGACAATTTAAGCAATTGTCTGTTATAGACACCTCAAAATTCAGGTGGCTTCAAACGGGATTCGAACCCATAAACTCTACGATGCTAGCCTACGTGTACCCGTAACCCCCCCTCCCCTCCCCCCTCGCGATGAAAAACGGGGAGAGGGACCTGGCACAAATCGTGGTGTGTGACGTCACGATGATTTACGCAAACGTACAATCTCGTACTCAGAGTCCTCGGCTTTTTAGTCATGAGGCGAGCGCCCGGAGAAACTTCCATTTTCCCAGAAAACGTGGATTCCAGTCTTATTGCGCATGCTTGAGTTTAAACGGAAACACAAAAGAAAAAACAGTAAACAGTAGAAATGGCGGGTTGAAAGTGTTCGAGAAACAAAAAATTTTAGCCTTACTCTATAAAAGAAACCGGAGAAATGATCATTGGCGCTCCGTAAAAGCGAGTGACGATGAAACTTCTGACGCTTTCGGTAAGGGCCTGTTCACATGGAGGTGGAGAACCCCAGGTAGGTGAGGTACACCCCGCCTACCCGTAGTCAAAAATAGCGAGCCTTCACATGCAATGTTTATAGCCCCGGGGCGCTGGGGTGAGGTTTCCAAATG
>OX421449.1:6341645-6361645 GCA_949126865.1 Montipora capitata | reverse complement strand
GGCTTAAGTAAGCAGTATTCATTTTCCCATTGATTTTATAGGGGGTCAGTAGGGGGTCAGTAAGGGGGTCAGTTGACCGGGGGTCAGTGTTTTGTCGAAACCCCTAGTGAAATACTCCTCAATCAATTCAACTATTTCCATTTTTTCCTGACAATATCCAACCTTTCCACAGAGGGTTTTTTGATTTGAACTCATCCATCTGTCTTGGAATGATAGCTTGGCCTGAAACTATTTTTTTAAACAGATTATGGCTTTTTTAGACCTCCTGCCACATTAGCCCTCACATTGAGCCCACTTGGGGTGAGTAGGGATTTTGTCTGGAATGAAACAAGGTCAATTGTTCCTTCAGTCAGGGTTTGAGATTTCAGAAGACCTAATTTATAAATTGATCCTTGGACTAGACAGTACACCATTTCTTCTGTTTGCCTTTTTAATTTCCGCTTTACATGTATATTTATTAATAGGCTGAGTTTGAGTTTGCTATTCCTACACGTATTTAAATTTATTATGGCTCTTAATTAAGATGTTTAAATCTTTGCAGAATATATTCTGGCTTGGCACGTGATGAACTGAAGACACTAAAATCATGTGTACTGGTTGATGAATTCGAAAGAAGTTTAAAAAGCAGTTTAACATTTGTTTCCTTCTCGATCATAGAATTTCTTAATTTCACCACATGAATCACGTTTTCCACGAAGTGAGCTTTCAGTGGTTAAAGATCTACCTGAAATTGTCTTAAATATCGCGCTAAAATGATCGTTAGCCCACATCAAATTGTAGCTCGTCTTTCCCAAACCGAATAAAGTAAAATAAACGTAAATCGTAGTTAGAGCCGAGGAAACAGATATAGTTTACGGGGTAATGCCTTTGTTTACTTTTTACTCACCTTACCACAATGAAAATAAGCAAGCAGTTTTACTCAAACTGGATCCCCTTTTTTGCGTTTACTACCGCAAAGGTCTTCAGTCATACGTGGTATCATACGTGGTGAGTCATTTAGGTAATGATTCATCCACCGAAAAAAGATTCCCAGCAATATTTCATTCACAAACTCACGCACAGTTCGTTCCGTAGTGTGTTCCGGAAAGAGACCGGAAGTGCTTAAACCTCGCACATGCGCACTCATTTGACCGCTGTGTTCCAGAGCTCTCGATCCGAGGCGCTGGCCAAGAGGATCGCAGCTCTGGGAACGAGAATGATGTCCTTTTTGGCGGGGAATACTGCGAATCGCGCAGGTGACACTGTTTTCGTAAAAAAAGGCAGATCACCTTTCCGGAGATCAGCTAGTCTGCTAGGAGATCAGTAAGCAGCTCAAAATTTTATTTAAGAACCACTGTAGCCTGGCCACTCTGTTTAAGACAAAATATATTAAGAAACGGGCAAGGAAACCCAATAAATGCTAATATTCGAGAAAAATGACGATTGCGTGACAGCAGGTAAGTTATAAGATGACATTCCATCACGTATTTATTTATTTAGAATTGGTCTGCATTTTGTACCAGGTCTGCAGTCTGCAGTCTGCATTTTGTACCTAGTCTGCATTTTGTACCCGGTCTGCAGTCTGCAGTCTGCAGTCTGCAGTCTGCGTTTTGTACTGACCGGTTTGAATTTTGACACTAAAAGTGCACCATAGACGTCAAGCTTGAATAAAACAAACATTAGTTAAAGTTGAAAAAGTCGAGGTCGAATAAAACGAAGGTCGTTTGTATAAACGAGTGATAAATTGAATTTTGATAAAAAGGAAAGGAACTTTATTTAAGTGTCCAGTCGTTCTAGCGCTGGAGCACTAATTTGGGGACACTGTAAACTGAAATCAACAAGTAACGCAAATCAAATCAAATGTTGGTTTTTGAGGAGAGGGGAAACCGGATACCCGGAGAAAACCTCTCCGTGCAGAGTAAAGAACCAACAAATTCAACCCACATAAGACGCCCAGTGGGGATCGATTTTCCATTTTGTCTTTAACCCGCTCTTCAAAAGACATACATTTATTTATTTGATACTATATTTCCTTCGTTTTATAAGGCGGAACAAATTTTAGTAAGAATTTCATGCCTCTTACGTCTAAAATCTTTCAAGCTTTTACAACTCACTTATGTTTTGTACAAACATGACAAACATTTACCTGTATTTGAAACTTCAGGTACACATTATCTCAGTTTATAACTTAAATATCGAATAATGAACCTATGGGAGAGAATCTTCTTTTGAATCTGAGACCATTTTTTATTACTTACCTCTCGGTATCCTTGTCGAATAGCAAACTTCTCCGAAGATGACATTCAGACCGAATGTATACGACGTTTCAGTTTCAAGTACTGGAGCCGGTTTGATCGACAAGAACAAGATAATTACAGTTGCATGGCCCAAACGTTTCAAGGCAATTTCCATTTGCTCAGACATGCACAAAATTCGTCTTATCTGGGTTTGTTTGTCAGCACATGACGTAATGGCAGACGAATCTATGGCATAAATTTTAGAAGTATCCAATTACACTTAGCCTGATCAAATAGCTTCCCTGGACAGGAAGATGAAAGGCATGCCTGGGAACGAAGTTGAGGATGCACCCTCTCTTCAGTTAATAGTCTTATTAGTTAGCTGAAGGAAGGATGACGAGGACAGTAATGAAAATGCCACAAAAAATTCTCGGTTTTCACATGACGTCACAGCCGCCATGTTGGAGCCCCTAAACAAAGAAACGGCGGCCATGTTGGAGCCCCGACCAAATCCTCCGAGAATTGAACTCTATTATTGTGGAAAAGTTTTCTTTTGTTTTCGTTGAAAAACATGGCTGTTGATCACCTGAGTGAAAACCAACAATAGGTTGAAAGAGCGAAAACAACGGCTCTTCTCTGCCCCGCTCGTGCGTTTCACATTTTGTTTCGTTCAGTTCAATTTTAATTCATTCAAATCGATCCGCTGCCCCCATTTTGGAGAAGGGCTTCCTGCAAAGTTGGGAGATCAGCTTCAACAATGGCATCAGTGAAGGATAGCTCTGCTTTCCAGCTCTACACCTTCAGATGAATAATTGTTTCGGTTTCGATGTAGTTGACGTAGTCGGACCGATGTAGACGAATCGACTCAATAATTGTTGGCAAATCAACTTACATCTTGTGAGCGAAACTACCGCGATTCATAAGCACAGATCTTAAGAATGCAAGAGAAATAATACCTTTAAAGTACTCGCTGAAAACGGCTGCACTTTTGAGCTGAGAAAGGAAACAGGGGCGCTTGTTACCCGATCATTTTATGGTAGATGGTTGATTGGGTGTGTGTGGACCGAAGACCCGGAAAACGAAAACCCCCAGAAAAAATAACATACCCAACAGCACATTTCAAAACACATCATTCATGTTATGTGAAACGATCGATAAGCTATCTCTCGTGAACTACGTTAACGTTAGAGTCTTAGGGCGTTTTCCTTTTGTCAGAACTAGCCGGCCACACCCGTTAGTTTGCAAATAAAATGAAACAACTTGAAGGAACACTTGCATGATAAAGAAATAACACACAAACAGCGGTGACAAACAACAGATATAAACGCATCCTTTTTGAAGTTATCTTTTACTTGACGTTTTTGTATGCTTCTGCATACATCTTCAGAAGTGACGGTTAATACAAAATTGGAGTTTAAATATACAGGATTAGTAACTAATTAACTATTAACTATTAAATAACAATAGAAGTGACAAAAAAAAAACTAATAAAGACACAGCTTTTCGCTGCTGACATATTCATTTTAAGGTCGGCTTTAAATCTTTGATCAATCTCTTTTAATTTACAATGAGTGTCGGATCGCCCTTTCACTAAAACTTCAAAATGAAAAGCTGCGAAAAGCTGCGAAAAGCTGTGTCTTTATTAGTTTTTTTTTTTTCACCTCTATTGTTACTTAATAGTTAACAGTTAATTAGTTTGTAATCCTGTATATTTAAACTCCAATTTTGAATTAACCGTCACTTCTGAAGATGTATGCAGAAGCATACGAAACGTCAAGTAGAAGATATTTTCAAAAAGGATGCGTTTATATCTGATGTTTGTCACCGCTGTTTGTGTGTTATTTCTGATCCAACTGAGATGGCCAAAGAAAAAGAGTATGTACGACTTACATGATAAACCCTCGCATTCTTCCGGAGGAGTATATATGATCCTCGAAGTGTGTTAAGTTGAAGGGGTTGTAGAGTTAGTCCTTCCAAATGCCCGGTCTTGCCGGTCAGTTCTGTCAAAATGGAAAGCTCCCTTATTAGTTTTCCACACATCCAGGGGCCCGTTTCTCGAAAGTCCCGAAAACTTTTCGGGTCCGAAAAGCCATTTGTGAAACTGCCAACCGCTTGTTTGGAAAGCCGATCTTTTAACATGTTTTCAAGGTAACAAGAAGAAAAATGACTGTGAAGTTTGACGACTTAAATCCTCTCCGTTCTTGAGATACAAAAGGAATTGTGACACCCGAAAATGGCCCGTAAAGTTTCGGGACTTTCGAGAAACGGGCCCCAAAGGGCCCGGTATGTGGAAAAAGACCAATTATTTCGAACGATGGACTCTGGGAATGAGAATGGAGGTTGTAGACTGGAGACTAGCAGATACTATGTGCATCATGGGATAGAAAACCTTCGCTTCGCTTTCCAGACGTCCATGTTGTTTGAGCGATGTGAAAGCTTGACCAAGTTGGAAGAAAACGTCTATTCTTAATTGAAGCGAGCGAAATACTCACGATGTACAATAACATTGGCTTACAGACTGCTCGGGGTTCAGGCACAAATGGGTACGTTCAAAGGAACTTGTCTTTGCTTCGTAGCAGAAAGGAGAAAGTCGAGTACCACACACAAGAAGATGTCGACAGACTTGAGCAAATGAACACTCGGAAACCAAACCAGGAGATCTTAGAACACGAGAGAAAGCGACAGATTGAACTCAAGTGTATGGAACTACAAGATATGATGGAAGAGCAGGGGTTAGTCCGACAATTCGTCCATTTTAAGTATAGTAACTTACAAGTTCTAGCAAATTTGGCCATTAATTTAAGTTATTTTAGTTGGTGTAACCTCAGGAACTACTGTCTGCTCTTGTCGCAAATTATAATTTTTTTTTTGCGGGAAAACTTCTTCCATAATTCCACCATTGAATCGTCTTTAAAATAAATTATTTGGAAAAGCCACTTGCAATTTTATTCATTGTACGACCAAGAACGGCGAAGGAAAAATGGGTATAATACCGAGATGCCACAAGTTACAGTAGTTTGCACTAGAATACATGTAGTTCTTTGAAAATAAAAATGATGGAACATGATATTTAAGCCATTCCAAATCCTTAACTGGACATGAGCTAATTTGTGGCCAGCTTTCCGATCTTTCACATGAAACATGGGAAATTGATTTTTTATCTTAGCATTGATTCAGGTAGAGTAAAACCTTTTAGTGGTACTGTTGAGGGTGTTTTTATTGATAATTGCCAAACTAAAAGTGCATGCTATTACACTAATAAGCTAGACTGTACATATATCATATCTCATTCAAAATTTAGATACAATGAAAATGAAATTTTAACCAAGGTGGAGGAATTGCGCGGCATCCTTTGCGAGAAAGAAGGCATGACAACCAAAGACAAGAAGGAAGGAAAAGCCAGGTATGTCACGTTCAATATGGGTTAGTGGTAATGGCAACTGCGAGCTTATATTTTGTTATGTGTTTGTTCCAGGGATGTCCTTGTAATGGGAATTGGTAAGGAAAGAATACATGTTATGCTTATATTAATTTGATGTGTTATTTTTTAGAAAAGTGCCTGTAAAACTGCTCTTTCCCTTGCAGTGAGGATCTTTGTCACTTGACTTCAGTAAACTGCAGGCATTTTTTGCTTTGTCTTTTAGATAAAATTTTATCTGGCATTCAGTGTGTGAGTCCACACAACAAATTGTTAAAACTTGTGTTTGGAAGAAATCAACAATCTTCAACACAATATCTCAGCTTGAATTGTAATGATATTATAGGGTTGTCTGTGGTGTCGTTTTTGGCATCTCAGCTGTGCTGTTTGTTAAGAAATAATTATATATTTCATATCTCAATACACACAACTGCTCATTGTAAAAGTTCTTTAGTCCCTACCAACCTGTAGCTGAAAGCCGCTACATGTAAGTTCTTGGATTCGTGCACATTGTGCAATTTACTCTTACATCACATAGCAAACTGTGCTATTACTTGCCTGTACATGTATATAATTTTGATATAAACACTCTGTTATTCATATAACTTACTTTTAATTGAAAAAGTTATGTTAATAATGTCCTCTTGTTTGCTTTAAGTTTTAGCTTCAAGGTAAGTACATGCAGTTTTCTGTGAAGGTGCAGCATTGTGCTATAGATACAAGGCTAGCTACTGTCGTTTTGTGCTAAAATCTGTAACAAAGTTCTAAAGTTAAGAGTGTACACAGCTCTTGACAGATTAGTTGTCACATTTATCTCTTTGAAATAATATCTATAATATCATACACTTGAGTTATTTGATTACTAAATTATTGAAACTACTACCATAGTAGCATTTTTTTGTGGATGATCACATCCCAGTTACTTATATGTTGGTGAGGCAAAGATTATTCTTGTCATGTGCGGTGCAATGTACCAACCTTCTATGTCTCTGTGTAGGAAACTTAAACATTTTTTTTTGCTCCTTTATAAACAGTATCACAGAAACACATCAGCTGGCTGAAGCAACTGAAGAGAAAAATATGAGAATGAAGGAAGCTTTGGGGATCAAAGATGACTACAAAGATGGTTCATCATTTGACCAGGAATTGAAAGAGGCACAAAGAAAATCAGAACAGTTAGCATGGGAAGCAAGACAGAAAGAAATGGAAAAAGAAAGGGAAAGAGAACAAAGAATACAGCAGACTCAGAGGTAAGAATGGTGTGGTGCTTTAAGAAGAAATGTTTTTGGCAATATACCATTGATGCATCACATTTAATTCAAAGCTCTTTGTTGTCCTTTCCACTGTTCACTGGCTTTGTTCCCTTTGTCCTCTTGTAATCATGCTGATGTTGAAGTAGGGAGTGGAGCAGGGGAGGGGAGGGGAGGGGAATCTCTGAATTCACAATATTAATTAAGCCCTCTCTCATTGTGAAAAAGATCACTGGATATCTTGTTGGACACATATATGTACAGTATGTTTCAATGACTCAAAACAACCATTTTTCTAGTGAATTTTTTTGTGCATGGGAAATAGAACATCATCCTGGGAAAGATATAGACGTGAAAGCTACTGGAATGTTGTTTGTTGATTTGACCTTCTGAATGTTTGGCTCCTTAGAAAAAGCAGAAAAAATGTGTAATAATTTGACTACACTTGGTGAGGTGGGGTGCATGGTGGTACATGTAGTTTAGGGTGTGTAATAATAATAAACTGTCCGTCCAGTCTTGAGTTATATGTGACCTCTCACGAGAAAACAGTGAGGAAAGATCTGAGCAAACTGCGTCGCAATGCGGCTTGCTCAGCCATTTCCTCATGTATGCGGAAGAATTGGAATAAAAAAAAAAATGATCGGAGATCATTTTCTTGAGGTTTCATGCTGTCTTTCCAAAATGCTGCAGACTCCCGTGATTTACACTCGAAACATGCTTTTCGCTGGCGTGAACCAAGTCACGTGGTGGTGCCCTGTCTATTTCTTGGGCGTCGGGAGATGAGAATAATCGGCACTGAGAATCAGATGGAAACCTCAAAAGCACACTGTGTGTTCTTCGTTTAATGGAAACCAGTCGTTTTGCCCACACTTGAGGAAATTGGAGTTTAGACGAGGTTGCTTTCATTTAAGACTTTTCACTCTGTGTGATGTGTCAGAGTCATCTTCGCACTTTTTTGTTTCTGGCCACCCCGCATGTTAAAAATATGGTAACAAATCTACCCAATTGTGTATTTCAATTCTATGAATAAATGTAGTGGAAGTATATTTGCCTGCGGCAAGCGGCCAGAATTTCATGAATTTATCGCGTTACACAATTTTCAAAAAGCTGTGTGACAGTACATCGTTTATGCACTGATGCAAGTGACGCACTGTTTTCTCCGGCGAAAATATCTTGCTTTACGCACAATAGCAACACAATATTGCCACCTTTTATAAAAGTTTTGATTTTGATTTCAGATTAGATATTGCTGTTTTTTCCAAATTCTGTTATGGTGGAGTTTTTGATAGACTGTTTATGTTAGCCGTGTAAGCCGAGTCTATAAGATCTTGTTCACGATTTCACAACCTGTGAGCGTTGCCGTGCGTTCAGTCATTCAAACGACTTTCCTAAGGAACGTTTTCGTGTGAGAGGTCACATAAAAGTGAAACAATAGTATACAAGGTGATGAAGCTTAGAGTACCCATGATATTCAGATCAGGAATTGTTGAACCTCAATTCTTTTTTATCATATTAAGTTTTTCAAAAGAAAGTAATAGGTAGAAGTAAGGATTTCCTTTGAAGAATATGTAACTGTGTCCTGATTTTCTCATTAAAGGAATGAGGTCATGAGGACCTTATTCTTGCATCTTCGGGTGCACAGCTGACGTGGTGGTGAGGGTACTCACCTCCCACCAGTGTGGCCCAAGTTCAATTTCCAGACTTTGCGTCATGTATGTGGGTTGAGTTTGTTGGGTTGATCTACTCTGCTCTGAGAAATTTTTTCTTTGGGCACTCTCCCCTCTCCTCAAAAAGCAAATTATATTTGATTGGATTTGCTTTAATTTGTTGATTTCAGTTTGCCAAGTGTCTCCAATACATATATGTGTATTTTAGTACTCCAGCACTAGAAGACTAGACATATAATATATATATTAAGATCAAGTTGTTTCTTTTCTAGGGGACCAAACATTCAGTGGTCAAAATAACTAATGATTTTAATAAATTATCACTACTCTTAGAAGGAGTGACGGACGCTAGTTCTCGCTTTGACAAAATGAACCATTGTCTAAATAATCTTCTTGATTTTCTATTTCCCAACACTGTATTTAGAGTATTCACTTGTTTGTTGTCAAGTTTCATAATGGCTTGATGAAGGTAAGGCCAGCAATCATGATAACTTCTCTGTATTAACTTTGCACGCCTTGCTGATCATTGCAAACAACCTCTGATGTGTAGTTAACAGTCAGTTGTGGTTTTAATGTCTTTTTGAACTCATATGTACAACTTTGCTACCAACCAAGAAAACTTAAAAAATTGAGGTGTTTGTCTTGGCCTAGATGCTTTGTCAAAGTGCCAAAAGCTATGGCTTTATTTGAGGAGTATACTTGTGGGAAAACTTTAGTGGGCTAGAAACTACCCGTAGCTTCATTAAAAGAAAGGAAGGATTGTCTATTGTGGAACAAAAATGTACATTTTTTTGTGGATGAAGGCTGGATTTTTTGTTTACCAACATACTTATTTTTTTAGTTCACGGAAGGAAACACCTGAAAAGAAGAAAAAAAGAAAACAAACTCCACACTCTTCAGATGAAGGGAGTAAATCTGACAGGTATGATTTAAATCTTATACCTGACCAGACCTGTACTTGCGACTCAAAGTTAAAAAATTAAAGACTCCCTGTTGAACAGCATGCTTTGCACGCGTTGTATGTTTTTATTCAGCTTGATGAAGGCACTCGAGAAAATGTGCAACAATTTGTGTCCTTTCCTACTAGCGAACAGAAGAGAAAGTTGCTGAAGAATAGAAATGTATATTTCCAATAAATCAAGTACAGCTCTAACACTAATCAAATAATCATCTGGTTTCCTCACTTACACTGTAAGGCGGCTCGCATTGCGACAGTGACTCAAATATAGAGTACATCTTTATTTTTCTTCAATTATTCGATCTTTTAAAACGGGCTGGGTGTTTGTTTTTTTACACCAATAATTATAAAGAAATACTATTATTTTGTTCGCTACTATACAATTTGTGGCAATCAGTTGTTCATAAAGGCTCTGCTGCAACTGTTGCAATCAAATTACAGACACAAACAGCTTGCTCATTTTGATCAATACCAGGAATGTTTGACCCTGAATTACATGTTAGCTTTATCAAAAACCATTTCAGCCATAGACCCTTTGCCTCACATTTGAGTGAAAAATCCTTTGTCTAGAAACATAAGTACAAGGCTAAGGATGTACAAAGTATTGTTATTCAAATTTAGGCACCATAATTATATGCAATGGGTCTATAGGTTGTCTGGTATACATGTAAGATCAAGATTTCCGGAACAACTTTCAAAAGTATTAAAGAGAAAAAAAATAAAGCAGAGAGGAGATCTGAACAAATAGCTCACTCAGTACAAAAAAGGACTTCAGCAAATGAAACTCGAAATCCAGTGATCCTGAACTGACTTCCGTGGCTCAAGCCCCTGAGGTTTTCATTTGGATATATCTGCAAGTTGCCATCATCACTTCATAATGGTCCAACTGCTCAGTTATCCACTGGTGTTTTTCACTGTTGACATATGATATATTAATAACACTATTAATATAATACCAATCCAGCATTAATTTCGAACAATATTCCTCCAATTGCGATGGATTTGATACAAGATAGAGACATCTGACGGTCAAGGGAGGATTTACGGTCCACAAAGTCTGAGTCGAGGCACGCTATGCATGCGATTCAACAGAGAGTCTTTAAGATAAAATTGTGGTTTTCTCAGAACATTTTAATCAAGCAGGCAGCAGCACACGTTTTTGGACTGGAAAAGGAGTTTGAGATTATGAGCAGTCCATTCTAGTACAGCAGTTATGCAGGACACTGGCAGCTGGCTACTTTTGACATCCCTGTTTCAAGATACATGTAGTAGACACTGTACTACATCTTTTTAGTTTTTTCTGATACACTGTAGTATTATAATATCACTCTATTAGTTAGAAACAAATTCATTTACTCCAAGAAGTTTTGGTATCCAAAAAGCTGTATTAAACCTCAAAGTGAGTGAAGGCTGTCAAAGTCACACTTCTAACATACTTTAGGAGGTGTGAACTGAATTATATCATTAACATTGATATAGACCAAATTGGGCTAACTCAATGTTGTACCCAATTCAAGTCTCCCTTGTCAAGATTGTTTGTGTATTGTATTTGCATTATAATGTAGCATTATCATTTGAATGATAATTATGGAAATACTAAACCACTTCATTTGTTTTGTGTTAATTAGACCTACAATGTACTGCCCTCATTTTGAAACAAATATTTTCTTGAAATCTGTTCGTTGTAGCGAGGCTAGAAAGGCTTATTAACATTAAAACAAAAGAATTTTATTTGCCCGCCATTATGAAAGAGGTCTATGTTGTACCCAATTCAAGCCTCGCAGGATTGAATTTCCTTGTGTGTTGCAGTTGCACGATAATCTAGCATTCACATTTAAATGATATGGAAATACTTGGAACAAAACGTTTTATTCCCAAAGGGTTTTAATTGGGTATAACATTGAGTTAGTTGATTTGGTCTGTTGGTCTATTTGTTGATTTTCACACTGTGTAATGAGAACTGCATGTATGTTGTGTTCCAGTTGCTTTGAGGTTTGAAAGGGGTAAGAGAACATTTCATCCAGGCCCCAGTTTTTCAAACGATTGATAGCGCTATCCGCTGGATAAATCACTATCCACTGGATAACTCAATTGGTTTTGCTAGTTTTTATCCACTGGATGGTGATTTATCCGGTGGATAGCGCTGATCCATTGTTTGAACAACTGGCACCAGAAGGTTAACTTTGTAGCAAATTATTGTAATTTTAGGTTACAAGAGATGTTCTCTCTGTTGTTGCATTTGTCTGTAAATACATATCAGGAGGTAAAAATGATTAGGGATTTTGTTTTCTTTGACGTGTATTTGAACTCCTGAAACAGCGATTACTGGTATACGGTCAAACAGTCATTTTTGCCCTTACATGTATCCACTTTAATTCATTAACATTAACATCATTCCCGTTGCAAGAAATAATATTGAACTGTTCTATGTTGTGGAGGAATGGTTGTGAAATGGTCACTGCATCAAACTCCCGACCTCAGGGTGGTGGGTTTTAAGGCCTGGCTGTGTCATTGAGTTCTTTCCTTGGAAAAGAAACTTTGCTCCACACTGTATCTCTCCACTCAGGTACATACCTGGGCACTGGTGACATGTGCACTGTGGGGGTAATCCTGCACTGGACTATCATTTAATCCACGGGGCCTGGGGACAGGTAGCACTGCTCTCAGTCGCTTCAGGCCACTTGAAACTGGGATGAGGTGTGGCCATGTAATACCCTTTTGGCTTGTGTACCGCTCAACTTACCTTTCATGTGGGTGCCCAAGATAAATTTGGTAGTGTTTCAAATCATTCTTCTTTTTTATTTGCTGACTTTGCATTTCTGTCTGCAGGTCCGATGACGATAAACGAAATATGTCTCCTCACACCAGTAAAACACGGAAGAAACAAAAAGAGCAAACACCAGAAGAAAGGTACACTTCACTGTTCAATGGTGAAGCCAAACATTTGCATAATACTTACTGTTTATACTTTGATTACTTTCAATGTCATACAGATGCAAGTACTGTGTCAGCATATCATTCATTGTTCCTCCCATCAGGAATGATTGAGTACAATACCATGTACATCTGTAGGTGGAAAAACTTAAAAAAGGTTTTTAAAAAAACTGATCAGTGATCACTGTTGTGTGTTACCCTCAATAAATAAAGTTGATTATTATTATTATTATTATTATTATTATTATTATTATTATTATTATTGTTATTATTATTTGATGTTTAACAGGTAAGGTTAGCTCTGCGTACCAGGAAGTGGCTTTCGATGGCGAGCTCGCTTAGCTAGCCACTTATCAATGGCCTGATGGTACTGATCCATGTTGAAAATGACACAAGCTTTCCCAAAGATACTTTTGTTGTGCAATGGCTCTGCAATGAGGTTTACAAAGGGAATACTGAAAGAAGTTGTGTGCAACCTCGTGCAGTTCAACATAACTTGCAGCATCAAATTGGTGCAAGACAAGTTGCAGAAACTGTAGTTTTTAAGCCGCAAAATAAATATTCTTGATTTAACATTTCTGGTGTTTCTCTCTTCCAAATTTTCTCTAGCTTGTCAGAATCAGAATTTGAATCAGATAAAAGAAAGTTAAGGAATAGGAAAGGAAAAGAAAGAGGGTATGTTTTGTACTAATACTGAGCACATTAATACTATCTCGTTTACATTATTGGGTGGTAGACTGATTGTGTGGAATACAGGGATCCTCATCTTAAAGCCACTCTTCAGTAGAGTACATGTAAGTTTGTCACAGTCTTCAGGATCCTGTTGTCATCCTTAGCTTACTATGGGAGCAGGGCTGGGATCATGCTTATTCCCAGGCTCAATATCACTTGTGGGTTAAGTTCATTGGCTCAGTACTCCCCCCCTGGGGTCCGTTTCTCGAAAGTCCCGAAAACTTTTCGGGCCTGAAAAGCCATTTGTGAAATTGCCAACCGCTTGTTTTGGAAAGCCGATCTTTTAACATGTTTTCAAGGTAACAAAAATAAAAATGACTGTGAAGTTTGACGACTTAAGTCCACTCCATTCTTGAGATAAAAAGCGAATTATAACACCCAGAAATGACCCGTAAAGTTTCGGGACTTTCGAGAAACGGGCCCCTGGGGCCCCGGTTGTTCAAAAGCAGATTGACGCTAATCCCAGATTAATAATTAATCAAGGAGTTTATTTCTCCACTCCCAAATGCTGTTCAACGCTGATATTTCATTTTGGCAAACCTTCACATTAGAAGAAGTCAATCTTGAAAAACAAAAATAAGCAAAAGAAACCTTCACCACAAAGTTGAAAACATGAAACAAAAGTTTACGGTAATCCTGGATTGAGTTAATCTTGTGCTCATCTGAATAATCATATTTTCTGTCGAAGGCCAGAATAATATCATGGATTGGCTACATGGCATGATTTGGTTGTACATGTAACACTGTTTTAGCTTCTTTTGTTGCTTGTGTGTAGTGATGATACCCAAG
This sequence comes from Montipora capitata, assembly GCA_949126865.1. Classification (NCBI taxonomy): domain Eukaryota; kingdom Metazoa; phylum Cnidaria; class Anthozoa; order Scleractinia; family Acroporidae; genus Montipora; species Montipora capitata. The sequence goes on along the minus strand of OX421449.1, from coordinate 6,347,681 downwards.
AATTCTCATCAAAGAAAAGCCCTGACAGAAGCAGAAAATTCCAAAAAGAAGAGAAAGAAGAGAGGAACACCAAGCGCAGGAGGAAGTCGGGCAGCTCTGAAGATGAAAAACCCAGAAGAAAGCTAAAAAAGAATTCTGAAAGGTTGGGTTTCATCTTACATGTACACTACACTACACTACGCTACACTACATTACACATCAGTAAAATATGTCCAGACCGATAGGTTTATTTTGGCTAACTAAGGCTTCACATGAGTTGCGAACACAGAACCACTTTAAGTGCTACAAAATATGCGTACATACAATTCATATTGAATAGAAATTAAAATGAATTTTAATGCAAACTAGCGACTCAGCCGGATACGATATACCAAAAACCCTAGTGGGAAAAAAGGAAACCGTATTCCCTGAACCGATGCAGCGCCACCCCCGGGGTTTTGGGTTATGTCAAATAGCCCACTTTCGTTATATAAAAATTCAGTTCTGAACAAAAGGCACCATCTCGAGGCTCTGGGGAATAAACTCGTACAAATCCTTCCATAGACCTTATTCATAAATGGCGGCCAATTTATAATTCTTTTGTCGAAGTGCAAATTAGCCTACCAAGTCTCGATACCATACAGTGAATTGAAAAGAATTCTTGCTCTAAAATGAGGCTTGGTAGGCTAATTTGCACGTGTACAAAACTTAAAGAATTATAAATGTGACCGCCATTTATGAATAAGGTCTATATATTCAATAGAGAGCCTCGAGATGTTGCCTTTTGTTTAGGACTGAATTTTAATATATCGAAATAGGTCTATTAATACCATACAGATTTTAAAAAGGTAAGCTTCGGAACAGTTGTTGATGCAGGCCTAGAATAGCTAAGCATGTGACAAACTAAACCTTTATGGACGACATATCATCCGTCATGCACCAAATTCATCCCAAGGCCCTTCTGCTTCGTGCTGTTGAAATATCGATGCCCGTCTCATTCGCACACTCAAACGCCAGAAATAATATTAATTTTACTCTTTTGCAAGTGCACAACAAATTCTTGTGTTGGTTGCTGGGTCACCGTTGGGGGAAGGGCTTGGCTGCAGCTGCATCTAAAGGGGCTATGTCACAACAGTGCAGTTCCTTTTGTACATGTTGTATACTTTTATCAATAAGTTGCCCCTTTAAGCCATTCCGGAATTGCGCAGGGAACTGGGGCGAGTTTCAAATTTGAACCAATCGATAAATTGACTCCATCACATAAAAGATAACCTTGAGATTGGCGATCTGTCCAAGTTTGATGCTTCTAGGTCGAACAGAAAACCATATAAACTCGTAAATTTGTTGTATGGATTGTTAACTATGTTTTAAAGTGCGTAACTTGGTCTCTGTTCAACCTAAAAGCATCAAACTTGGACAGATGGCCAATCTCAGCGTCGCTATCTTTCATATGATGGTGTAATTATATAGATTGGTTCAGAGTTGAATCTCGCCCCAGGTCCCTGCGCAATTCCGGAATGGCCTATTCGTTACGCAACTTGACCTTATCAACCCAGAAAGTACTTTTAACCAACACTCTGTCGGACATACCTTATTTACATACAGCAGAGATAACCTTTGAAAAACTGTTAAAGGAGAAGTTCACACCAAAATGGTACCGTCTCGCAGTAGGAAGTTAGTGTGAAGATAATGTATTTCCCGGAGTTTCAGCTTCCAAGGAGCTTTCTAACCTTACTAAATCCTTGGTCAAAGTAGGGTGAAATCCCGCACGATCGCCGCCATCTTAAAATTAGCTTAGCAACCTGGCGGCATGTTCATGACGTCATTGAGCTGAACCTGGAGTTAAGCGGGAAGCTTGAACACCCAAAGCTGTTGAGATTCTTCGTATTCCAGTCATACCTTTTTTGTTCAGCAACATAAATTGCTCAAATAGGTCCGAAAGAGACTGGAAAAGAGGTCGTTCGGATCACTTCACCGACTGTTTCCTTGACGCACGACACACTATTCCTTTATCAACGCGCTCTGGTTCAAAGCGATATGGCTCAGTCGAGTTGTTTGCTTATGAAAAGTGTTATCAGCTGAGCTCAATGACGTCCCGAAAGGTTGCCAGGCTGCTAAGATAATCCAAGATGGCGGCCAGCATGTGCATGCCTCCTTTCTTATTTGCTGTTTTATTCAAACCTTGTTTTATGTAGCTAGTTTTACGGTTCGCTTGATTTAGTTGCCAGTTTCGTGACATGTCCCCGTTATCATCAGAAAAATCACACTGGGTACAAAATTGATAAACCGCGCGTCGTCGTCTTTTGGTGTACGCTTTCCACACCACGATTCCTCTTTAGCACTTGCTTAACTGTCTTGTCTTGTCTTATGTTGGTTGCAATGTACTTTCCCCTGCAGCGAATCGGAGAGTGAGAGCCCTGCCAAGCGCAACAAGGGGAAGCAGACGAAAGATGAAAGAGAACACAGGAGAGAAAAGGAACGTAGCCGCTCAAAGGAAAATGAGAGAAAGAAAAAGTACCACAGAGAAAGGTCGTCTTCTTCAGAGAGCTTGTCTCCCCAGAAACAATCCCATCACCAATATAGAAGCGAGGAAAAGAGAAGAGAGGATAAAGGGGCTCGTCATGACGACAAAAAATACATTGAGCAGGATCAGGTCAATGAAAGGGATAATCGCTCTCGTTATGGTCGGACGCATGCGCAGGAGGATCGCTCACCAGCTGACCGGGCAAGGGAAAAAGAAACGCAAATTCGAAACAGTGAAACTCGTCGTAGACGATCAGAAGAAAACGAAAATGTTGGAAGACGCCAACGTCATGATGGTGGTTCAAACTCGGAAGAAAAGTCTCCTGTCGAGAGGAAAAAAGGAAAACGGCGTGATTTTCGGAGTCCCTCTGAAGAGAAACGCCCCATGAAAGGCAAAGAGCACTTTCGGGAGGCATCGAGCAGAAGGGGTAGGAGAGCAAGTTCAAGCCCCGAACAAGCACAGTTTGCTGATAGAAGAAGAGGCTCTCGTGAAAGAGAGGAAAAGAGACAAGTTGAAGAAAAAGAAAATGATGAGTCAAGGAATGCCTCTAGGATTGAAGCGAATCGCTCTCGACGTGAAACTACGCCGGAGAAAAAAAGGCCAAGACGTAGTTCGTCAAGGGATGAGAACAGGTTTCAGAGGCAGAGGCAGCGATCGCCATCTTTGGACAATAGAAAAAGTCGTCAACGACGGGAATCTGGAAGTCCTCCTAGAGATGCGAGAAAGCCCAGAAATGCACTGAGACGAACATCTCCAGCTGGCGAGAGGAGGCCTAAGGTCAGAGTACCAAGCAAATCTCCATCTCCAGAGCCCACTCCGAAGAAGCCCGATGTATCAGGAGATAACCAAAGGAAGTTAAAGCACGAAACTTCATCCAAGCTTAAAGCCCAATCCAAACGATCGTCCAGTTCAGAGGAAAGCTCCTCCAGTAGTTCATCAGAGTCAGAGTCACGTTCTGATGGTGAATCGTCTGATAGTGGCACCAGTGAAAAAGGTTCACGACTGACAAAAAAGCCATTGGTTCAGAAAGAGCCCTCCCCTTCGCCTCATAATGTGAGAGAGCAGTCCCTAGACGGTCGCAGTGCAACTTTCTCTTCTGCTAAGCCCATTAAACAGACTTCAAGAGACGAGGCATCTCCAAAAAGGCAGAGACCAAGTAATAGCCCAAGTCCGTCTCCCATACGCAGAGGGCAGAGGCCAAGGAAAAGCCCAAGTCCGCCTCCCATACGTAGAAGGACAGCCCCAAGTCCTGTTCGCACCCGGAAGACTAACAGAAATCAGAGCCGGAGTAGATCCCGAGAAGGAACCGATCGGCAAAGGTCAGATAGTCCTGCGCCTCAACGTTTTGCATCCCGAAGTGCATCGCCTCCTAGAAATAACCGAAGGCAAACTTCATCTCCTCCTCGGCGTCAGCCTTCAAGAAATGCTAATCAGCGCCCGAAAAGAAGCCCTAGTCGCTCCCCACCAGCTCCACCACGGAGGCGTCAACACTCGAGCAGCAGAAGCCCGCCGAGAAACCGGAGGAATTCCAGTCCTCCAATTCGGATGCGAAGATCAGGAAGTCCTTCCCGAGGCTTCAACAGGCAGCTCAGAAGAGGAAGCCCGTTGAGAAGTAAAAGTCGCAGTAGGAGTCCTTCCCCCTCCAGGCAACCTCGTAGACGCCAACCATCTCCTAGCTCTTCCCCACCGAGAAGGAGAAGTCCAAGCCCTGCTGTAAAGAGACACAGATCTCGAAGTCCTCGCCCTGTTCGAAGCTCAATTCGGTTGCCGAGTAGAAGTCCCGCAAGAAAACAAAGAGGCAGCCCTAGGCGCTCCCCTCCGAGGCTTCATCGCCGACGTGAACCATCGAGAAGTCCATCACCTCGAAGGAATCGGGCAACAGTACGTCTGTCACCAAAACGAGCCAGTCCTGCACAGAGACGCCGAAGAAGTCCAAGTACATCACCTGACCGCAGACGGAACAAAGCAGAAGAGCGTAAGCACTCTTCTGTTCAGAGGAGTCAGTCTTCAGATGAATCCGAAGAGAGTGATGAGCCGGAAACTCCGCAGAAAAGGTAGTGACATATTTCCATGTTGAATGCAGCTGTCTCGACTACTAACGGATGCTTACTCACTAAATGCCCCTCCACCGTAGCTTAACTGACAAAACTTTGAAAGTGCTAACTAAACGAGTGTATGTGACCACGCGTCGGGCTTTCAGCCTTGGACATGTTTCTGCTGAACTTTACCAAGCAGAGCAGCCTGTGTGTTGTCTCCTGACAGACCTATTTTTTTCCAGATGTTAAGTTTCTTTTTAGTTTTTGTTGCGTTGGTGTCTTGGGTGTGTTTATGGCTCTTCGTTTTTCATATGAAATACGTGTTGCAGAGTTTTCCTCTAGTTGTATCTTGCGAGCTGTTAGATCAAAAAGCATCTCTTTCTTGATTGTTTCAGAGTCGCTCAAGGGAAGTCGAGTAAGAGAAGAACCCTCGAGAAACGACCCCAAAGGAAAAACACCAGTAGTGAAAGCAGCTCGGAGGATGATAGCAATGACAGTAGCGACAGTATCAGTGGAAGCAGTAGCAATTCTAGCAGCAGCAGTGGCAGTGAAGAGGAGTCTGACTCGAGCAGCAGTAGTTCAGACAGCGTTAAGCCAAGACGATAAATGATAATATATAACGGTCAATGGATTTGTGTTCGCCTGGAGCATTTTCGCCCGTGGACATAGCATATTGTCAAAAACTATGTATTACACATTTCCGTTTATGTCGATGTACCAACCTGGTCTGCAAAGTGATTTTCTCTTCAATTTTGTAGGTGAATCACCTGTGTGTAGATAGCTTAACATCATGTGGCCTTCAATATCGCCAAAGGCCGTCACTTTGTGCGGAGTCCATCTTTAGTCTTTTACGAGAGAACATTTCATTTAGGGCGGTTGTCAAGAGGCCAAAATTGTGCTTTTTATAATGTCAATGCATATAGCTGGTAATGGTCACCACCCTTTTTATCGCTTGCATCTTTTAGACAGTCGCTTTTTTGCGGCTTTGTATGCCGTATGGTAGCGCACGTCCCAACTTAAAGGAAATGTTGGAATAAGTTGAGTTGAGATTGAATTAATCCCTCAGTTAGCGATTTCCCAGGGCTAATGATAATAATCCCGTGTTTTTAAAGATTATACCTTAACAAAAAAACCGATAGAGGTTTTCGCAGTGAGTTGGAGCCATTGTGCTTCGATGCTACCACTTTGTTGTTTTGCCAGTTTTCATTAGAACAACCTTTTCAATCATGATGAGTTCTGATCCCAGTTGAGTCAAAGTTAGGGTAACTGTGTCTGAAGGCTCGAACATTCTTATTCGGTATTTTCACTAATCCCATAATACGGGTCATTTTGGGGGGTAATATGCATTTAAACAATGAATATCCAGTTCACTGAAGAATGATACAGTCCCAGGAGTAAATAACTTGTATTGTTTTTACGTTAAGAACCTCAAACGTGTTGCGTTATGGGATGGTGGGAAATAGCGAAATTTCCGAAGAATGAATACACTTCACTCTA
>OX421449.1:6321645-6334145 GCA_949126865.1 Montipora capitata | reverse complement strand
CACTTCACCCCCTTGGCTGGTTATACATGCAGATGCTCAGTCATGTTTTTTTTAAAATTTTGAACGAAATACTAGCATTGAATATTTATTTGACAAAATCTGATGCAATTTTAGGTGAAAGAAGTGAAACCTATCACCAACCAGCGAGCATCAGGCAGATGTTGGATTTTTGCGTTCTTGAATGCAATCCGGCAAAAATTTGTCCAGCATTTCAACCTTGAAGACTTTGAATTTAGCCAACAGTATCTGTACTTCTGGGACAGAATTGAAAGAGCTTACTTTTTCATTGATGTGTATGAGAAACTGGCAAGAAAGGGCGAAGATCCTGATGGACGTTTGATGATGTTTCTTTTGTCCAACCCACTTAATGATGGTGGCCAGTGGGATATGCTCATTAACTTGGTGGAGAAATATGGATTGGTTCCAAAGGAAGTTTGGCCAGAAGCATTTACCGCTGGGCGCTCAATGCGACTGCGAAAAATTATGAACTACAAGGTATTGGTCTTTTTACCCCTTGTTCCAGAATGTACTGCATGCATTCAATTCCCTCAGCAAAACAGTTTTCTTAAATGTACCGCATTTCTTTGAAGAGAAACAGAATTTATTTCTTTTTTAACTCTTTGTTTTTATTCCTGATATCCTTGTAGCTGCGAGAATATGCAGTGAAGCTTAAAGAACTGGTTGATAAGAAAAATAGCGAAGCAGAAATTAAAGAAGCGAAAGCAAAGATGATGAATGAGGTTGGTAGAATAATGTCACTACTGATGACTGTGCGAGCACCTGATTTTGACCGATCATTACAGGGGCATAGCTAGGATTTTTCAAAGTGGGGTCACACTTTCTCACACCCACGGTACTTACCAATTTGTCATATCGATGTCCATGCTGTTTTTGTTGAAAGTGATACCGGTAAAATTTTTACTTTTCGGATGAGCAGTGTACAGGCGGAGGGACAAGCCTACAAGTAAGTTCCAGTACCCCAGTACCCTCTTCCCTGGATACGTCCCTTCATGAATGCGAAGACTGACAGATTGCCTTGCAGTCTTTCATTTCCCCAGAGGGCAGTATTGATTGGTTGTTGCATTTTTTATGTATTGGTGGACATTCTGAATAACCAAAACCAGCTTATTGGTCGATTCTTTTTATTTGATTCTTTGATTCATTGACTCAGTAATTTGTTTTTATTGGTTCCTTGATTTATAAGCATTTTATTTATTTATCCTTAATTTATTCCTTGATTGTTTCTTCATCAATTTTTGCCTTCCTTCAGGTTTACAGAATTACCAGCATATGTCTTGGTAGTCCACCCCAGTCATTTGATTGGGAATATTTTGACAAAAGTAAAACATATTGCAAGCTCTCGGCAGTGACTCCACTCCAGTTCTACAATCAGCATGTCAAGCCTGTTTATAACCCACTAGACAAGGTAAAGTTACTGTAACTCAATTGTTTATGCATTCTGTTTATTTACTTAGTTGTCTTTGCATTGCTGATTTACTCAACTTTGTTGTTGTTGTCACCTTGTTTTGTCCTTGTACAGTAAGTATTCAGCTGTTCCCAACTGTACTGGTATGTTTTTTTGTTGGCTCATTTCTTCCTTCTTTCCTCTATTCCTCCCTCTCTCTGTTCTTTTCTTCTTTTGTTCCTTCTTATCTTTATTCCTCTCTTCATTAATACCTTCCTTCTTTTCTCCCTCTCTTACTTTCTTCCTTGTTCCTCCCTCCCTTCATTCTCTCTCCCTTCCTTCATTACTCCCCCTCACATCCTTCTTTCCTCCCCCTCCCTCCCTGGCTGACTCCCTTACTTTCTCCTCCCTTTCTTCCTTCTTTCCCCCTCTTTCCTTCCTTCCTTCCTTCCTTCCTTCCTCCCTCCCTCCTTTCTTTCATTCCATCCCTATCTCTATCCAGCATACACGATTTTGTGAGTCTCTCCATCCACCTGTCATCCCATTCCTGTTCACTCATTCAACATTTCATTTATTTGTTTGTCCATTCCTGCATTTAGTCCTACATCTCTACTTTCCTTTGTTCCTTCATTCATTTGTCCATTCTTTTATTCATTTTCTTTGTCCTTCCTCCCATTCTCCATTCCATTCCTTTTAAACAGTCTACTTGCAGTAGCATTTTTATCTTTGACACCCTTTAGGTCTGCCTGGTGAATGACCCTCGAAATCCTTACAACAAGCTGCTTACTGTGGAGTACCTTAGTAACATGGTGAATGGACGCCGAGTCTTGTATAACAACCAGTCTGTTGAAGTACTAAAAAAGCTTTCCGCTGCATCTCTCAGAGACAATGAGGTGACTATTGCTCAGCAGCTATTTCCTGCTCAAATATTGGATGGAATTTAATATTGTTTCTTGTTGAGAAAATTCATCAGAAGAAGAAGTGTTAACATAGTTACACACTAAAATTTGCAGCTTAAATTGAATGCAACTTAAAAAGTTACGATTCAAGTGTCTTTAAATTATGCAAGGCAGATACCTATATTTGGGTTTGATTGAACCTCACTGAGTGACATGATAGGGAAAGGAATCGTTTATTTACTTACTTACATGTATTTTCTGTTTTGAAAATCAGGTGACCTAATTAAAATCATGGGAACCAATCCAACATTTGTTTTTTATTATCTCAGGCAGTTTGGTTTGGATGTGATGTAGGCAAACATTTTGAAAGGAAAATTGGAGCTTTACATCTAAACATGTAAGTTTTAAAATGTAGAAATAGTGGGGTTATCATACAGTCCTAATCATTTTAAGTCCCATAAACCTGTACTATATAATTAATGCTCAAACCTTGTCTTGTACATTTAAATGTAGAAAAATAATCCTAACTTGAAAATGTAGTGTAAGTTACATTAATTTTATTCTCACTTTTTTGTCAGTACGTTTATGAAGATTAGTTGTCCTGAATTTGTTTGTTTCTTTCTCAGTCATAACTATGAGTTAGCATTTGGGATCTCAATGCTTAACTTGGACAAAGCACAGCGCTTGTTGTATGGAGATTCATTGATGACACATGCAATGGTCTTCACTGGGGTCTCCTGGGAGGTATGTTGAATGAAGCATCACCATCCTTAAATATTAGGGGACCTGGCCAAAGAATAAAAAATGTTGATTGCATGTTCCATTGATCCAACATGTTGAAAATTATGGGTTGGCCAAACTTTATCAAACATCCTGTCAACATACTTGATCAAACATAAGACTCATGGGGTTGTGGGTAAGGTGTCTATGGTAACGAAGCAATTTTTAGTCGCAATGTACATGCACACTTGCAACATGTTGGTTTAGACTGGCCAAACAAAAAATTCATACATCGAACACAAGAACAAAAGAAATGTTGGAAGATTTTGAATTGAAAGTTTGATGCGGTATGAAACATGTTCCAACATTATCTAACATTTTGAATGGTCATCAAACATAATGGCCAAACGCTAAAATGTTAGCTCACCCAAATGTTTGACATTTATCGTTCAGCAGGGCCTTAAACTTCATTAATTTGCTAGATCTTAAGTTCACAATCCCCTTTACTGTACATGCAGTGGGGCAAATACCACCTGTCGACATCTCATTCATTCTCATTGTGTCAGCTCCCATAAGAATGCCTGACGCTCAGTGGTAGAGCACATGTTTTCTACTTAGACAATTTCAACAGACTGATGTTAAGAGCATATGGATTTTTTTCTACCTGTACCTGTGTTGAATGCTGTAGAATATATTATCATATATTTAAAATAACCCATTAATAACCCAGGCTTGAACGGGGTTGAAGCCATCGCTGTGCGATTGCGCTACACTACTCTACCAACTTAGCAACCAAGTTAACTGGGAGCCTGGTCACTTGTGAGTTCGAATTGCATCCTTAAAAGGTCCAAAGGAAAGAAAGATTGAGTGCTATAGACTATTATTGGAATGTGCATTATTTAAACTGTGCAAATTGAAATACATGAAAAATGGAGTCGATGAGTGAAGTTAAGCAGAAGCTTAATCATTCTACATTTTTCTTGATCATCTACATCTACATGTTTCAGTCCTCGGCAAAGTCCCTTTTTGACTTATGGCTGTTTCTGCCTTGGTGACCTAATACACATTAAGCCTTTTTAGAGACATCACTGCCAAGCCGGCCACTTTAATTTTCTGGAGAGAACAGGACAGCAACAACACCTAGGACTCCATCCCCTAGTCTTCTCCAATAGTGTGTGGGTTCTTTCACGTCCCGGAATTTATGAACATAGAAGATATTTGTGAGACGGTGCCAACGATTTATAGTCCTTATCCGAGAAGACCTGAATGTCTAACAATTTTTATATGAAATTACAAAGGCATTGCTCATTCCTCAGTTATTTTAAGATCCTGAGTGTTGATCCGGCCCAGGTTCGAACCCGCGACCTCTCACGTCACAGCCCGATGCCCAACCAACTGAGCATCATTCCTTCGTTCATCTCTTACGGAATATAGTGACGAGCTCCCAGTTGGCTTGACAGCTCAGTTGGTAGAGCTGTGCAGTGCAATCGCGCGGTTCGCGCCTCGTTCAAGCCTGGGTTTTTTTCCAGGCTTTCTTTTGCAACTTGCAACTGCTTATTAAAGACCCATGTTGACCCAAAAGGTATTGCACGCCGCGTTGAATTTCTCGCGGACGGAAAATCCGAAAATCACCGGCGAGTACCCAATCAAAACGCTGCAACTATTTCAAAACAACGACACAAGTGCGCAATGTCTTTTGGATGAACATGGGCCTTTAAGTTGCTGGTTAAATGCGATGATCTCCAAGATCTCTTGTACCCGTTTTGTTGAGTCACTCATTGGGTAAAATTGTACCATCTCATTTATGTGGCACCAGTTAACTTCTCGGTCCGTCATCACTGTGACAGGTCGATTATTGTGAGGACGCTTTATATACTGCAGTCCAAGCTGAAATTATTTTGGTATTTTTGCGCCCAGGGAAACATGGATTCAAAACAAGAAGGTGTCAAAGACTCTTTGGAACTGAAGACAACAAAATGGCGAGTGGAGAATTCCTGGGGCGAGGAGAAAGACAAACCAGGATATTTAATGATGACGGATGAGTGGTTCACTGAGTTTGTCTACGAGGTTGTTGTGGACAAAAAATATGTTCCAGCTGATGTAATGGCGGTGTTGGAGGAAGAGCCAATAGTGCTACCGGCATGGGACCCCATGGGCTCTCTTGCCTGCGCCTCTTGTAATCAAGGGGACCATCAATGTCATTTGTGATTTATTTGGTAAATCTCCACCTCGAACTCAGGCTCCCTCTCAGGGCCATATTAGAAAAGAAAGAGAGCCTGAGTTCGAGGTTGGAGTCAAACTAGTTTTAACTGTCGTCATATACACGAAAAATTACTCTGCTCTGCTCGACTAAAAAAGACTGCAGCTCTCATGTAAAGCCCCGTGCGAAAGACCCAACATTGTTGACCAAGAACTGCCAACATTGCAGGGTGTTACATGTTGCGTCCGTTTGCACACCCACCCTGTTCCATAACGTTGCGTGAAGTTTGAAACTGGTCAAACTTTTGAGTCAACTATTCCACACATTTGTTTTTTTCCGTGATCGCCGAAGCGTAGCGCAACAATGTTGGATCCGTTTACACAGCTCTTTCCATTGTTGGGGTCACGTACGCGCATGACATATGGTCTCCATGGAGATATCAAGGCATTACCCTTTTGAAGAATCTCGTCCCCAGCGCCCACGTGTGTTTTGGTCAGCGCCAAGACACGGAGCTCTGGAATAATTAATTTTCAGAACTGTATTGATAAGCTTATTGTTCATCAAACTGCTCATGCGTAATCTACTGAGTGTAAAATAGCTTTTAATTTACGAATATGTCACAAAAATCTCCAACTAAACTTGTAAACACGAAGATTTGTCGCTGCTGTTGTAAACCGTTGAGTTTTAATGATCGCCCCATTTCACTTTTTGTGTAACCGGAACTCCTAAAATCTTGGAGTTCCGGAAATAGATTATTCCAGAGCTCCGTGTCTTGGCGCTGACCAAAAGACACGTGGGCTCTGGGGACGAGATTGCGTTTTGAAATCAAGATGGTAGCCGAATTTTGTAACTTTACAATATCTTATGGGTCGTATCATTTCCATAATACACACTACACGTGCTTACATTGTTGCATCTATTTGCACGGAACTTAACAAGGGTGCAAATAGGTAACAAGAGTGGAAATGACTTTTTGATCGACAGAGATCTGTTTCAACCAATCAGTTGAATGAGTTTCATAAACAATTGAAGGGCTGGCTGGTACTTTTTCATTTGTTTTGCTTTTCTATCTTTATACCTTTTTTTATGTATATTATTAGCCCTGCGGGCTCGTGCAAATTTGCTAGTCTGAGAAATGTACTCGTGCTTATTTCTACCAAACTTGAAATCATGTCATCAACTATACTAATTTCGCATTTGCTTCTGTCTTATTCTCCAAAGAATCGGTTACCAAGAGTCACTCAGCAACAGAAAATGTTTTTAAAGGCGTCAACATCGATCATAGACAGTATTCATAAATGGTGGCCAAGAAACTATTAAAAGCTAACCTTAAACTTTTGTTTGGGCCTAATTAGGCCTAAGGTTAGCTTTTATGCAGGTTTAGGATACTTTTTGTATTCGTATCTTTACCCTTACCCTGACCCTTGGTCTTACCCTTACCCTCGTTTTAGAAACGCCAATTTTGTGTGTGTGCCAGTTAGTCCAACAAGCATCGTTCTAAAGCAACTTTTGTATTTTGTCAACTCCTATCAAGGCTAGTTGGTCTAGAATATTAGAACTACGACAATAGAATAATGTATTGACCACCATCTATGAATATGGTCTATGATATGTAACCGAAACATGAAAAAGTTGCCTAAGAAGAGAGTTCAGTTTCTGGGGAATACGCTCAGTAGCCGCCTTTATGTTAAGGAGGTTCAAACCAGTTTCTCAAGATCTACTTCACTCTACCAATGAAATGAGTGCAGAATTTGGCTTACCGTGTAAATAGATTCTTAAAATCTTGTTTTCCCAAGCGAAGCAAGCTCGAGGAACTTAAGCAAACTCGCCAGCATTTTAGCCATAAGTACCTTTTGATACGACGACTTTAATTAATGTTTCGGTGTATGTTGTCTGTGCTTTTTCTTGGGTCGCTTATGAAGATTTCTTTCAGCCTCGTTTTGAAAGCGAGGCCAATTCAGAGTCTGACGTCAGACGCACGGCGACATGGTATCAGTTTGTTGAACATTAGGGATAGGCTGTTGGTAATAATGCACTTTTTAATTTAACTTTTATTGACAATTAGACGGTCTTGAAGGCCTCAAAATGTAAACACAAAAATGTGCTTTTAGTAATGCTACTGTCAGAAAATAAAACGAGTTAAAAGTGTTTTTGTAGAGTATATTTCTGGAAGTGAAGGACTGAAATTGCGAAAATCATCTGAAACTAAACGTCACACCACTAACTTTTAAGGTAAAAATTAAAGGTCAATGCACAGTTTGATAAGCGAAAAAATTAGACAACATTTATTGGCAGGGTTAGTTATTGCCCTGGCTTGTTCACGGCTCTTAGTCTTCCGGGGCGAAGGATGAGGCGAGCATTTCATACCAATTGTAGTCATGTGACAGTTTGAGTACATCGAATGTGAAATTGAAAGTTTCTAAAAGTCTCTTGAACTTGGGCTTTTGCAAAGTTATAGAGGTTGGGGTTTTCAAGAGACATAAAAAGAGAGAGGGAAGAGTTGTTGAATAACAGTTTGGTCGATCAAGTAATTAAGATAGTTAATTGGGCACTTATCAGAAGTGAGAAAATCAACATAAGAGCATTAATTAATTAGTTGAGAGTAGTAGTATGCGCTACTTCAGAGTCATTTTGACAGGTAGTCATCAAATGGCGTAACCAATGAGAATGTCTAAAATAGGGGAGTGCATAAATAAGAAAACAATGCGGTAAGTTTGAAAAGCCGGTCACGCTTCAACTATAATTCAATGGTAGCGCTATTGTTTTTCAATCAAAAGCGATAATCCTTTCTTTACGCAAGTTTGGAATAATGATTTTCGATTTTATTTGCATAACGTTCGATTAGTTTATCAATGAAGTACAGCATACGCTAACAAACTTTTACTGAATTAACAGAAAACCCTTGAAATAAAGTTAGCAACAATTGTTCTAAAACTTATTTAGAATCTTCATTGATTTTTTTCAAACGAGACGGGAGTATTTAGGATTTTGAATTTTGAATTTAGTTCAAGGTTTTCTTAATTAGGATTCTGAGAATCGCTTAAGGTGATTCCTTAGTAATAGAAGTTATCGTAAGATTTTCTTTAAACTTTTCTCGTTTGTTTCCTACGTTATGGTGACTTGACATATGCAATTAAAAAAATAGGTCACCAAGCTCGTTTGGGAGATATAACTTGCTCAAGTTACTCATTTAATCATTGCGACTTCATCTATCAAGGACAAGTTTGTTCCATCGGTTCACGCAACGTTTTGCACGAACTGGAAGCACAGCTTTGACGTAATTCTTGAAATAACAAAATAGGTGTATTGTATTGTTCAAAAGGAATAATTTAATGGTTGTTTTATGGCACAAGCACACGTCTTAAAAAGGCACTGACTACAAATATTCCTCGGGTGCGTGATCTCGAGGAGACCATTTTGTGTCCCCACGAGTGATAGCTACGAATAGCTTTTTTCCCTGTAACTTTTTTTCCTGACGTAAACTTTTTAATTTTTTTTTACAGCACAAAGAGGAGGAGTAAGATAATAAACTTATGCCAAAAAAAAGATAGGTCACCAACCTCGTTTAGGAGTCAACAGAAAGCAAACCAAGCTCGACCCCTCGACAAAACGCCTCCCCGATAGCCGGCCATAGCGCGGTTTTACTTTCACTCTCGGACTGACATGACAATTTAGCATCATCGAGACTATCACTCGACGTTTCGTCTTGCGGTTTTCTCTTTACTGCTGTGCTCGGAAAACGGCCATTCTTCTTTCTAGCGAGCGTTCCCGCACGCAAGTTCGCCATTTTGAAATGTTTTTGGTCACGTTCGATATATCAATATTCACACATGGCTACGAGTCTTTAGGGTTAAATTTAAACATTGTTTTGTTTAGAAATATCCGTTGAGACTTGTGAGACAAAGAAAACATAACTCAGCTGAGAAATTTGACCAGAAAGACTCTAAGCCATGCCCGAATACGAACGTGCCCTACGCTGTTATGCGCAGAACAGGATGCGCAGTGCAATACTAGGGAATCACCTTAAGACCGTTGTATTGTGAAATGGGAATATTAAGTTCGCTAAGGGGGATTTTAGTTGGTTTCATATCGTATTTCAAAATGGGTTCATGACATTTTCAGTGATTGCGGTCGCATTAGGGAGTTAACACTACTGTAGTGTTAAATCAAGTTCTATTGTTCAGTGTTCCCCTAGGGATTCAAAACACCAAAGAGTGGAAACTAGAGTAGTGTCAACACTAGTGTTACACTGGTTGTTTACCATTTACCACAAAAATCCGGAAATTGCGGTTGGAATGTAAATGGTAAGCCTATTTTGGACTTCCCAAACGGAAAATTCCTGGAGAAGACGGGATTTTCTTGATGTTATTTTATCAGCACTGTATGTGGCATGAGACACGCACATAAAATTGATTTGTGAACTTGGGAGGAAAAGTCGGCTAAACTTTGGACATTTGTGTCATTTACGTAAGTTACATTTATCGTCTCACTTTTTTGTCAGTATGTTTATGAAGATTAGTTGTCCTGAATTTGTTTCTTTCTCAGTCATAACTATGAGTTAGCATTTGGGATCTCGATGATTAACTTGGACAAAGCACAGCGCTTGTTGTATGAGGATTCATTGATGACGCATTTAATGGTGTTCACTGGGGTCTCCTCGGAGGTATGTTGAATGAAGCATCACCATCCTTAAATATTAGGGGACCTGGCCAAAACGTTACAAAAAATGTTAAATGATGCGACCTAATGATTGCATGTTGCATTGATCCACCATGTTGAAAATTATGGGGTGGACAAACTATATCAAACATCCTGTCAACATGCTTGATCCAACATAAGACTCACGGGGGTTGTGGGTAAGGTGTCTATGGTAACGAATCAATTTTTAGTCGCCATGTGCATGCGCACTTGCAATGTTGGTTGAGACTGGCCAAACGAAAAATTCACACATCCAACACGAGAACAAAAGAAATGTTGGAAGATTTTGAATCCAATGTTTGATGCTGTATGAAACATGTTCCAACATCCTCTAACATGTTGAATGGCCATCAAACATAATGGGCAAACGCTAAAATGGCCTTTCAACTTCATTGATTTGCGACATACAAAAACATTAGCTTAATCAATACCAATTATCCTGTTTCCGACCATCCTCGGAGACCCAGGGGCAGATCGCGGAGGCAAGGGGAAGTCTAAACGGGCGAAAGAAGAAAAGCATAGTAGGGCAAGAAGAGCCCCTGGGGACAAGTTGTTACCAGACCAGTTCCAAACAGTCGGGATTCTGAATTCTGATTGGTGCCAGAAATTCTTTGTGTTTTTCTGCCCAATCAGAAGCCAGCAGGCCGTGAAGTCATTTCGTGTCTTTTTACACGGAAATCACTTGATCGCCATACTCGCAAATCATACTCGCCTGGTTGGTTCAGAAAGGGTTTTAGGCTCGAGGGTTAGAAATGTCTCAATCACAGCACGAAATGTACAGGGAATCGTTCCGAATATCGGTGGAGATATACGCTGGACCTTTCGCAGGTATCGTTACAATAGCGTATTTCCAAGTGTGCGAGATTTGTTTAAAGATGTCCTCCCCGATTCACCTAAAATAGCAGTGATTAATCTAACAATTATCTTTATTCTGCCCCCTTTTCCAGGTCGAGGTATTTCTAGATCTCTTGCATCAATTGCTGTTGCTGAAACTTTGCTAATCTCGACAAATTCTTGTTTGCTAGTTCATATTTCATTCAAAAGTCTGCAGTGTGTTTAAGACAGTAATAACTACAACAGAGTCTTGAGGTTTAGGAGACTTAATCAATGACTATTCAAGTAAAATCTAAAACAATGTTGAAAGGAATCTTCTCCAATAGTGAAATGAGTTTGGAGCAAGGTAGTACATAATATTCTGAGTTTGTACCTCTGCAAATATAAAATCTTAAGCTTGATATTTATCTTTATAGCAAAGATCCCAAAAATGTGACAACTTTTTATAATTAATTCAAATTCTTTCAATATTTTTTATTAATTTATCAGCTTTATTGGACGCATCAGAAAAAGCAGCACAATATTTGAGTTTAGGGAAACAAAATAGAACTGCAAAAAATGAACCATCATTAACTGATTTGATGTACTAATTCATATATGCCACCGAAAGAAGGAAACAGCATACTCTTTCTATAGTTATACAAGTATGTACCTGGACATAGTTGAACAACAATGATGATGATGATTATTATTGCTGTTCAACTGTGTACAGCTGCTTGGGTTTTGAAATCAGCATAAATATTATACTCAGGCAAAACCATATCATAATTCTCTGACCCAGTACATGATGTAAGAAAGAACTATTAACTGAAGTGGAATTTAAAATAGTTATGAAAAGCTGAAAGATGAAAAAAATTCCACCAGATAAGTTTTTGAAAATTTACTTAAAGGTTGCAAAATAATGCTCCTCACTTGTTTCCAAACAAATCAGGGAAGGACACTGGAGGAACTTTTGAGATAAACCTGACCAAATCTAACGAACTCTATTTCCGGTTGTATTAATTACTCTTGATTCATTATCCTCTGGAGCGGTTCAGGTGGCATGTGTGGCATTAAGCCGGAGCGCTCGGCTGAACACCTGTTCTGAGCCTCCTTAAAGAATAAGGATATGGCATCTTTTGTAATAAGTTGAACAAAGTAATTTGCAATAGAGGAGTTCAAGCTCTTGAGTGCATCATGGGAAATTAGGGCAAGATGAAGAGAAATTCAAAGGTTTGTAAGGAAGTTCAAAACGATGAAAAGTATTCATGATATGCAATTTTGGGTTTTTTATTTTCCAAAACAGAAGACATGTGCTCAAGGGTGCGGCAGAATAAATTTGGAGAGAATGGCTATTGTAGAAATTATTTTATTAAAAAGAGTTCCTGCCGTACATTTCCTGTAATTCCAGAGGCAAAAAATTACAGAGAATGTATGGAGACAAAAAAAGCAATATTAAGGAAATCCAGAGAACGGATACCAAGTCTAGTTCATCTCAGTTGTGAACATGAACTTATTTGTTTGGTTTATGAAGGCAAAAGGCTATAAAGTAGAGTCGTGTACAGTATATTTTGCTTTGAATTTCCATACAAACCTTTGAATTTCCCGCCATGTGCATCATGGGAAATTAGGGCAAGATGAAGAGAAATTCAAAGGTTTGTAAGGAAGTTCAAAACGATGAAAAGTATTCATGATTACCCATGATGCAATCAAGAGCGTAAACTCGTCTATAAACTTGAAACTTAAGGATATGCCGTTACCCCGA
>OX421449.1:6306645-6309145 GCA_949126865.1 Montipora capitata | reverse complement strand
TAAAGCTCTCTATTACTTCATCACCTACTTTAACCTTGCCAAAACTTAAGTTGAAGGTTATCACTCCCCAGCAATCTTATCATAGTACAGTAATCTTTGGGCGTTCAGAATAGCGAAAAAGAGCTATCTTTAAAACGAAGAACGGGGAACGGAGAACGGGGAGCGCGGTCTCTTTAAAATGAGGAAGCTTTAAAAGCGGGAATCTTTAAAAGAGGAAATCTTTGAAACGGGGAATCTTTAAAATGAGGATTCTTAAAAAGTGGGAATCTTTTGAACGGGGAATGTTTAAAAGCGGGAAGCTCTGGGAATTACTGATTAATCAACTAAAATAAATTTATTCATTGTAATTATATCGCACGCTAAAGCATATCTGTTTAGCGGGCTAGTGGAGCGGTTCAAATCTCGATTCTTACTCTTTGAGATCCGCTACACCGACAGAAGAATCGAAACGCCTTGATTCATCTTAAGGGGCTAGGTCACGCAATTTTAGGCAATTTCAGCACTGATCGAATGGTCATAGAATTAACTAAAATATCAAAATAACTGTTCAAAACTATAGAAGAACTCTAACAAAACACAGGACAAAACTGGAGAGGATTGAAATGGATTGAATTTGGGTAAATTTGAAAAACGTCGGCCCACCTTTTTTCAAATTTATATCAGTGTTACGAAAAATAGCATTGCGCGACTAGCGTTACTTTCTAGAGGCTTCGCGAGAGTTACGAGTTTGTTTAGTTTTAGGTTCGTGCGTAAGCGTTTCTAAATCGGTGTGTTTTGTAATCTTTCTATAATTAGATTGATTACTATTTTAGAAAGTTCTAGAAGCTTATTGTGAGAGTATATAAGTAGACGAGTCTAAGCGGAGTTTTTTTAACTAGTTTTTCACAAGCGAAGAGAGTTGGCGTTCGCCGTGTTTAGTCAAGTGTGACAGAAGCAGTGTTTATTCAAGTTGGCGGAGGCCGTGTAAGTTTGTCAAGTACGTGTTGTTAAGAGTTTTACTTCGTGGAAACTACGTTCATTTTGGAATAAATCTTCTTGTTGTTGTTCCGACAACCCTGCGTTCAGTTTAGTTTGTAAACTACCTTTCCTCAAAACATTCGAACTCGTACCATTGGGGGCCTGTCCGGGAGAGGAATTCATTTGTTTGCTGACTACAGAAACCAGGAAAGGACAATTCAAGAAGGAGTTACAGAAAAAGTAAGAAGAACTGTACGAGAGAGTATATTGTGTTTTTGCTGTGAAATACTGCTATGGAAATGGATAAGTTTATACAGGTTGGAGAAAAGTTCGGATTGGAGGGAGAAAAGCTGCTCGAGTTTGTAGAGAAGCAACAAAAATTAGAACAAGAAAGAAGAAGGGAAGAGGAAGAAAAAGAAGAAAAACGCAGACAATTGGAAGAGGAAAGAGAAGAAAAGCGTAGGCGGTTTGAAGAAGAAAAGGAAGAGAGACGTCGATTACTTGAAGAAGATAAAAGAAGAGAAGACGAAGAGAGAGAAACTAGGCGACAAGAACGCGAACTAAGAAAATTGGAGATGGAAGCCGAGCTGTTGAAACAGAAAGAGGCTATTGAAGCGGCAAAAAGAGAACATGAGCTGGAGATTGCACGTTTGGCTGTGGAGAATGCTGACGGACGTCCTGAAGTGAGAGAGGATCGGGCTAAGGCGCCTAAACTCCCCTCGTTTGTTGATGGTAAAGACGATTTGGACGCGTATTTGCAGAGGTTCGAGAGATTTGCCGAGACAGTTAAGTGGAAAAAAGATGGATGGGCATCGAAGCTCAGTGCTCTGTTGTCTGGACGGGCACTAGAAGTGTATTCACGTCTATCGGAGGACGCAGCTAAGGATTATGACAAGGTAAAGAGTGCGTTAATGAAGAGATATGACCTTACCGAAGACGGCTATCGTCGAAAATTTAGAGCATCCAAACCAGAAGTTGACGAAAGTCCGGAGCAGTTTATTGTGCGACTGGACAGATACCTGTTACGGTGGCTAGAGCTTTCGAATACTGCGCGAACCTTTGATGGTCTTAAGGCTTGATCGTGAAAGAACAATTTATTGACTCTTGCCCTAAGGATTTGGCAATTCACCTGCGAGAAAGGGCACCTGAGACTCTAGCAAAGATTGCAAAGATCGCTGACCAGTACTTGGAGGCTCATGGTAAACATTTGTTCAGCTCAGCGGGCAGAAAGCCAACAGTGCAGCCTGAGAGGGTAAAAATTGGAATCTGAGCTCTCCGCGCCCTGTGGCGCGTAATTATCAAAAATTACAGCGCAAGGCAAAAGGTTTTCGTTCGTTAACAGAAGTATGGAATTTTAGAGTGTTGAAATGGTCATACAATCTTTACCTTAAGTGGTATTTTCACTGAAAATTTGTGTTCTGGCTATAAGTCGAACACGATCTTTCCATATTTCTCACCTATCAGTCATGTGACCAGTTTGTTGCAAATGGCCTTTTGCCTAGCAACCGCGTACCACCTCGCTGCTGTCAAAAATCACGCGAGG
>OX421449.1:6286645-6301645 GCA_949126865.1 Montipora capitata | reverse complement strand
ACTCTGAGGGTTTTGTGTAGGTCAAACTTCTCTCAGACACGATCAAGGTCATCACTGATTTTGATATCCGCTGCGAAGATCTCTCGTTGAACTTTCCTTTCTGCGTCACTTTGTTTGCTCGCTTGCGTCACGATATCTTCTGGCCAGCTTGTGAGGTACGCTAACCACTCTGGGCCTCTCCACCACAGCTGTACATCTGTTACACTCCCACCGCGGCTACCGAGGTCAGCAGGATTCTCAGTAGAAGGTACGTGACGCCATTGAGTGTTTGGATGACTTTGGATTTTTCGCACGCGACTTGCCACGAACTGACGGTATTCACCTTGGTCACGCAACCAGTGTAGTGCCACTGTGCTATCCAACCAGCACTGGATGTCGGTTGCGAGCGGAAACTTTTCCAATGCTTTGTGTACGTTCGTCACCAGGTTGACAGCCATGTGTCCCGATATCACTTCGAGACGAGGAATGGTCAGCCCTTGTTTGGCGAGACGGGACTTGGCAGCAACCAGACCTTGTGTAACGCCAGATTCTTGCGTAACAACAGCATAAATCGCAGCACTCACGCCATGTCCACTGGCATCCCCGAAGACGTGTAACTTTATTTCTTTGATCGGTTCTTGATAGGTTGCTAAACTGCGCGGCAGTGACACTGTTTGGCAATTTGTATTCCCAGTTTTTCCATCGATTTGCGTAGACGTCTGGTAACGGAGCATTCCAAGCGAGTTTTTGGTTGCATAGTTCTCTGTAGATCAAATTTCCCTCCAGCATCACGGGCGACACTAATCCGAGTGAGTCGTATACTCTGGCTAAATTTGCAAGAACTCCTCGCTTCGTCAACTCAGCTGTTTCCGCTGGAAAGGCTACGCTTAACGTATCCTGAACTTTGTCCCATGGGAGTCCAAGGAGTTTACTCTTCCCCCGATTCAATTTGTTTTCAAGTTGCTGCTTGGCAAAGGTGGTTTCGTCATCACCGGAATTCGTCTCTAGGTCTAGTACATTTGAGTGCCATTTGTGGAGTTCAAACCTTGCGTCAGCAAAAACTTCAGCCGTTTCACGTTTCAACTTCAGTGCGTCTGTCACGGTGGGTCCACCTGAAATAAAATCATCTACGTACAGGCTCTTTAATGCTTCACTGACGCTTTCTGGAAGGCGGGGTCTCCATAGTTCAAGGTGTTGCTGGATAACTCCGTTCAGCAGGAACGGGGACGCGGCCAAACCGAACACTACTCGGGTGAAACGCAGAATTTCCACTTCGCTCGAATGTACGTCTTTAATCCAATGAAACTGTAAAGAGTCTCGCTCAGCTTGGCGGATCCTTGTCTGCAGAAGCGCTTTCCGTATATCCCCTGTGACAGCCACACTGCGGAATCGGTTACTAGTCAACACGCTCAATAGCTGGTTCTGTAACGGTGGGCCATTGTGAAGACAATCATTGAGAGATGGTGCATCATTATGGGCGTGAGCGGAGGCGTCGTACACTACTCGGAGTTTTGTCGTCTCGGCGTTCTCTCGAACTACTGCTCGGTGAGGCAAGTAGAATTCTTTTCCCATTGCTTCAGAAGGTGCTCTTTCGACCACACCCTCTTCTAGTTGCTCTCGGATAACAGCATCATACTGGGCTAGCATATCTGTTCGTCGAAGTTTGCGTAGCAAGGAATTCAATCGGAGCAGGCTGTCGTTTTGATTGTTAGGAAGTGGAGGATGGTCACCTTTCCAAGGGAGTGCGGTTTCATATCGGCCGTCTGAGGAGCGCGTCAATTGCTCCTTAAACTCACTGTATACGTCTTCTTGATCACCTGTGGGACTGTCTGCAAGACCAAGTACGTCCAAAGCACACAGACGCTCGTAGTCGGCAGCAGAGTTCGCAGCGAGGTACACTGGAGATAAATCGGTCTCAGCACCTGGTGACATCAGCGTCCACCCGAAGCGTGTAAACTCAGCTACGGGATCCCCACGGCGACCAACTCGTAATCGCTCCCCGGTACGTATTCTCGCAAAGTCGTTCGCTCCCAGGATGAGATGGACAGACAGTACGCTTTTGTCGTCATCATCGTCGATGTATACCCATCTCAGATGGGGATGCTTGGCCAGGACTTCCTTATACTTGGGGTTCTCCAATGAGAGCAATTCCCGTTTGTCGACTTTGGTCACATTCACGTCCAATGAAAACTCATCTGTCACGGACTGCATCGACACTTTGTACTCTTGCATGATTCTCGTAGCCACGCCCACAAGCGTTGCAATTTGACGAACTCCGGAAGCTTTGCGTTCAGCTTTTGTTAGATTCAAAAAAGTCGATGATGCATATGAATGGCTTGCACCGCTGTCGAGAAGGGCCCGAAATTTGTATCCTGCTACCTTGACGATTACTACGGGATGAAGGACGGCTGAATTTCCCACTTGCGAAGTGGTCATCCCCGGCTCACGTGCTTGTTGACGATCACAGATTGATGTGTGATGTTTCTCGGCACAATGACGGCAAGAAATTTTGCTGTTACACTCGATTGCTGGATGTTTTGGTCCGGTGCAGTTGAAACAGAGCTTCTTTGTCGCCAAGATGTTTCTCCTTTCGTCAAATGATGTCACGCGATGACATTCGAGACCCCTGTGTGTGGGGTCATCACAGTACACGCACGCTCGTGTTTGTTGCGTTGTAGAACTTCTCCGAGCTATCTGATCACGTTTCGAGTTTAGCGTCTCTTCTCGATGATCTTCACTTGATTCTACTGGATTTCGACGGGTCCAGGAGGCCAAAGCGTCACAAAGTTTGACAAAATCCCAGTTTTGCCAATCGTCGTCGATGCGGACCAAATCTCCGCGAATCCCAGCTAACTTGTCTATCGTCAACGCCACATTTCCTCTGACATCTCCCAGCCGTCCCATTGTTTCCAGTGATTGTACATTGTACCGCAGATGTTCGTAAAACTGATGGATTTTTTGTGGATTTGTTCCTTTAATCCTAGGCAGATCAAGAGTCTTTTGTACATACGCTTTCACAATTTCGCTTTCCTTGCCATAACGATCCATTAAGATACTTTTCGCTCGATTGTACCCTTCCGCGGTAAATGGGAGCCCGTCGATTGTTTTTCGCACCTTGAGATCCACAAATTCTTCGAGATAAGAAAACTTCGTTAGCGCAGCCATCCCAGTTTTGTCAATAGTCTCAGTGAATTGGCCCCAAAACCGATTCCAGTCGAGGTATGTTCCATCAAACTTTGTAATGGTGAGCTTGGGAAGTTTAGCAGCGTTACTAGTATTTTGTGTTTGTTTGGCGTCTTGACTCCCTGTGAAAATAGAATCTTGTTGATTTTTTTTTTCGAGCTCTTTGTGGTATCTGAATTTTTTCTCTATCAGCTCTTTCTCGAATTCGAGTTGCTCTTGTCTTGCCTTTTCTGTCTCCCTTCGTTCAGCCTCGGTGAGGAATGCAGTCAGTTTATTGACATCTTCATCAACCATTGCGATTTTGTTCTCTGTCTCTTCACTCCATGAGGTGATTGCGATCGCGTCTTCGCCGTCTTCAATTTTCATTTGTTCTAGTTTTCGCCTCGCTTCATCTGTTGAGTTTCCAATAGCTTGTAACGACTGTACGAGTCGTTTGATGCGGTTGCTGTTTTTTTTCTTGTAAGGACTGTTTCCGTCTTGTCCCGTGTCATCTGTAGCTGAGTGAGTTTCGTTTGTAACTCTCGTTTTGCGGCTTCCATGATGCGTTTTTCTAAGCCTGAAGATTTGGATCCCTTTTTCTTGTTCGTGATTTAGTCGCTCACGTGTCCCGTCGGAGGTGCCAGATATCGAAAATTGCCTCCGTGTGGTAACGTTCGACATTCAGTAATCACAGTCAAAACCCGTTTTTATTTCACAGTACTCGCAGATGTACACTAGTCTCAAAAAAGTAGAAAAAACCGTGTTCTCCCCTCGATTGCAAAAACAAGAACAATTTCAAAGATCAAATGTCAACTATATAATTCTACATTGTGAACAAAGTGACAGAAAGCTAATTAAATGTCAATCACGGCTAACAGTTTCCGAAACTGTTGGCTAACCAACTTCCTAAACTCAAGGATATAGTAAGAAACAGCAGAAAAATGATCTTTAGTAGAAAGTTGATTTTTATTCTGATCAACAATAACAAATTTGGTTTTTCCCTATGGCCAAAGCGATCTTCTAAATGCAAATTCGGTGCTTCGTTTTCGAGCTGGGATTCGGCTTCGTTAGGGTGCTTAGTTCGATTTCGACCTTTTGGGTGCTTCGTGCTATGTTCTTCGTTTTTTTCGATACTTCCCCGGCCGTAAAGCCGTGACACCTGAGAGCAGAATAAATAAATAAGCGTGCTGGTTCAGTTTAGCTAGATGTGCATGTTTACTGGCAGTAAAGGCCGGTACACACGAGGGAGCTTGCTCCTGAAACACGCTCCCGGGTAAGTACCCCAACCAGTACACACGAAGGACACGACGAGGGAGCTGAATGATGAAACAACGCAATTGGGGCATGGGAACTGTTGTGGATGGGAAAAATAAGCCAATTTGATTGGCCAACTGGAGACACGTCATGTCACGGCAAGAAATTTTCAGTACACACGAGGGAGCTTGTTCCTGAAACAGACTCTTGCAACAGATTTGCCCCTGGAGCTTGCTCCCTCATATCAAACCAGTTTGATACGAGGGAGCAAAACTCGGGAGCAAAAGTTTTGTTGCTCAACATATTTTTTCGCTAGAAATCGTTGGTGCAGACGAGGGAGCTTTGCTCCGGGAGCGTGTTGCAGGAGCGTGCTGAGGGGGCAAGCTCCTTCGTGTGTACCGACCTTAAGGCTCATATCTAAATCTTTGGGTATTTTTAAAGCCGGAGACTTTTTTCTTTTATCTTTACCGGGCGTAATTTCGTTTTCCGTTTATTTGTGATAATGCTGAAGTCAAAACAACGTGATATCACAGAGCTGATAATAGAATGATTTCCGCTATATATTCAAAACTGCAACTGAACAAATAACTTTCCGTGCCTTCGCTAAGTAAACACGATTCTTCCAAAAGTGTTTTCTTGTTCTTCTGTAATCTCTGTATTGTTTAAACGCAGTCGAAATGTATGTTTCTAGTACATTGAGGCAAAGAAAGTAATTTGTGAGGTACGGACCATTCCAAGAAAGGAGAGTATTTCCATTTTGTTATTGGTGTTTGTTTTTTTTTTTCCTTTTTATTAAATCAGACTGCAGATTTCGTTCTTTGGTCGCGCTCTAATTACTATGCTGTGTCTTTCTGAGTGACTCACTAAGGAAAAAAGGTCAGTAAATTTCAAGTTCGTGCTAATGATTGTAAATACTTTAATATTTCAAGAGTATTGAAACTAGCGCTGTTTGCTTGACTATACCGGTTCGCCAACGGCTGATTAAAATTCAGGACGAATAAACAATATCCTGGACCTGCAGGCTTTACAAAACAACCGTTACGCTTGTTTTAATTGAACAAAAGTTTCAGGCGCGCTGCAGTTAAAGTGCTACTATGATCAAAAAATCATTTCCTTTTTTCTTCAGATTTTCAGTGTGTTTGCTTAACACCTCAGTGGCAAAATTTTGAGCTTGGATATTTATCCAAAGGCTGTTTACCTTGAGTATAAATTCTGGATTTCCCGGTCCGCCAATACTCGCGTTCAAAACTAACCGATGAGACCTCAGAGGGTTGGATCTAGGGACAGTGACGTCATTTACTCACCAGCTTAAAATGCAGTTCATTTTATATGCAAAACACTAGTTTAAAAGGCTGAAAGCCCGAAACTCCCGTGCTGCATATTAATTAACTAAAGCCTCGTACACACCCATTGCATTCTTTAACTCATGAGCCTTTGTCGTTATTTTCTCCTCGATCCAGCTCTCTCAAATACTTCAAAGTAAGTAATGGCGGACCATTAAATAGGAAAATTCTAGTTAAAATAAACAGTTGTCTTTTTGAAATCAAGTCTTTAAACTTGGGTTGCTTAGTGCTTAGTTAACATAGTTTTGAAATCCAAAGAAAAATGAGAACTGATTTTTTGGTCATAGTTTTTCATAAGTGGAGAAGTAAATCGTTGATCGATATTTGCTTAAGTCCTGCTTCGTGGTAAACTTGAGTTTTTACCTCACACTTTCTTGTTTTTTTAACTTATTCGAAAAATCCATCGATACATGACTATTCAATTGTCGCTATTCTTTTCTTGTGACAGTTCACTGTTCCGCCTTATCGATACCACTCATACATTTGGTAGCAAAATCTTTCTTTCCGCTCTTTTCAACTACCTTAAGTTCTCTGTTGCGATGTATTACCATCCACTTGGGGACGATTTTATTTGTGGGGGATCTGGATCTCTTTTATTTAAGCCGAAAAGACAAACCAGAGGATATGTGTTATTCACAACCAAGGCATCCACAAATACCTGACTATAACATGAATAAGTTTAGCCCATATCATGCATACGTCAACAACGTATTTTAGAATGTGCAGATATTCAGTTTGTAGAAGGGGAATTATTGTGAACAACCAGTCAAATATGATCAAATAAATGAATAGGACATTTTATGACGAGTCCTCTCCATTAAGTTCTTCTTTGCTTAAGTTGTCATTGTGCTGGGTTTCTAGTGATAAGTGACGTTTAGACCTCCGATTAAATGAAACGCGTTTTGTCATATAGCAATTGGTAAGTCAATTGCAAAACAAAGTGGCATGAATGCGTAAAGATTCAAGAAGCAAATTTTCAGAAGGAATATTTAAAGCTCTTGCTCTTTCCAAAGCGTTAGTTCACTATTGTGCTAGCATTCTGGCTCACTCGGTTTTCATTAACAATGCGATGCTAAATTTTGCAACTGCCGAACTCGATATGAGTTATTTTATTTTATTTCTTTGATGATTAAGCAAGTAAAGCAGAACTGTTTTGCTTAGTGGTTGACTTGTGAAAAAAAGGAGGGTGTGATTTGGAGTTATTGGTAAGCTGCAGTCATCCATAACCTTTTATTACTTTATGCTTCTCGTTCCACTTATGTCCAGGTTTGACCCTAATTAGATGCACGCCCAATTTTGACATCCAACACAAAGTGTCCCTTTAAATCTAAGCATTTGCTACCTATTTTCAACAATAAGGTAAGGGTAAAGGTTAGCGTTATTTTTAGCTTTGGGTAAATGCAGCAGTTAATCTTCACTTAAAGAGCAGCATTTGGGGGACACTTTGTGACATAAATTGTCTGTATTCTGAGACACAAGTGATGTTGAAGTTGGCTAGAAGAGCAAGGGGACACTTCGTGAAGCTTATTGAAATCCGCGCGCATCTAATTAGGGTCAAACCTGGACATATCTCTCTCGTTCTGTTACTTAAACTCAAAGAGCGCAAAACAAAACAAAACAAGTGAATTATTTTATCTAGAATCTTGATTGATTTCCTGCAAAGGTGAGGGCAAATCCGCCGTGTTAACCCGTTGATACCACCCCTTAACTAACCACCCTGGGAGGAAATAGGGTGGGAAGAACGTTTTCATCTCGAAGCTAAAAAGCAGATTAAACATCAAGGGTCTTTATCTTTCTTTCCTTCCAGCTTCATCCTTGATTTGACATTGGATCATCTCATCGAAAAAGTTTTAATTGTCATTTAGTTATTGAAGAATGGTAGATGGGAAGTTAGAGGCTGTAGAGCAGCGAATGCTAGAGCTTGCCATTGCCATAAGTGTAGAGGACAGGTATCGGGAAGGAATGGCTCATTTTGATCTCGGCGGTGCTTACCTCGACCTACCTGATTATCAACAGGCCATAAAAACGTATGCACAAGCATTACCTATTTTTATAGAAATAGGCTGCAGGGCGGAGGAGGGATCAACCTATGGAAATCTGGGAAATGCCTATCTTAGTCTAGGTAATTTTAAACAAGCCATTGAGTACTCCGAAAAATGTCTTAGTATTGTAAAAGAAGTAGGTAATAGGGCTGGGGAGGGATCAGCCTATGGAAATCTGGGAAATGCCTATCGCAATCTAGGTAATTTTAAACAAGCCATTGAGTACTACGAAAAATGTCTTAGTATTGCTAAAGAAGTAGGTAATAAAGCTGGGGAGGGATCAGCCTATGGAAATCTGGGAAATGCCTATCGCAATCTAGGTAATTTTAAACAAGCCATTGAGTACGACGAAAAATGTCTTAGTATTACTAAAGAAGTAGGGAATAGGGCTATGGAGGGATTAGCCTATGGAAATCTGGGAAATGCCTATCTTAGTCTCGGTAATTTTAAACAAGCGATTGAGTACTACGAAAAATGTCTTTGTATTGCTAAAGAAGTAGGTAATAGGGCTGGGGAGGGATCAGCCTATGGAAATCTGGGAAATGTCTATCGCAATCTAGGTAATTTTAAACAAGCCATTGAGTGCTACGAAAAGCATCTTAGTATTGCTAAAGAAGTATGGGATAGGGCTGGGGAGGGAGCAGCCTATGGAAAGCTGGGAAATGCCTATCTTTATCTAAGTAATTTTAAACAAGCCATTGAGTACTACGAAAAGCATCTTAGTATTGCTAAAGAAGTAGGGGATAGGGCTGGGGAGGGATCAACCTATGGAAATCTGGGAAATGCATATCTTAGTCTAGGTAATTTTAAACAAGCTATTGAGTACTACGAAAAAGATCTTAGTATTGCTAAAGAAGTAGGTAATAGGGCTGGGGAGGGATCAACCTATGGAAATCTGGGAAATGCCTACTCCAGTCTAGGTTATTTTAAGGAAGCCATGGAGTACCTTGAACACAGTCTTAGTATTTTCAAGGAAATTGGAAACTTTCTACAAGAGGGAATCGCGTGGTATGCGCAAGGTCATAATCATGAATTATTGGGTTCCTTGAGTAATGCACTCAGTTGTTATCGTTCAAGTATAAAACATTTTGATGAAACAAGGCATAGTCTGAAGTCAGAAGATGAATTAAAAGTAACTTTTCGTGATTTTTATCCCTTGGCATACACTGCTCTGTGGAGGACACTTTTGAAGAATGGAGAGATTGAAGAAGCTTTTTATGCTGCTGAGAAAGGTCGAGCACAGGCTTTGAGCGATATTTTGCAAGATCAATACGGCATTGACTCTCAGTCATTTTCTGCACTTGCTCCGGATCAAACTCTTATAGCTGCATTAGAGCTTTTACCTTCACAAGCCGTTTTTTTGGCACTTGACGAGAACAAGATCACGTTTTGGGTCCTAAGAAAGAAGACAACAAGATCGCCTTTCGACAAAACGAAATCGCAAATGGAAGTGCTGATTTGTTGATGGAAACTATTTTGAAAGGGATCGGCGTAGGGGATGGTGTCAGATGCGAGAATCGTTCTTTGGATCCACTACGCAATGACCTGTCTTCGAGCAAAAGATGTATCGGTGAGAAAGCAGTTCTACCATCTTCATCCTCCGTTGACTCTTTACAACCGTTGTATGATGTCTTACTCGGGCCAATTGCAGACTTGCTCCAAGGAAATGAGTTAGTCGTTGTTCCCGATGGACCATTTTGCTTGGCTCCATATTCTGCATTGAGTGAATCTATCAGGATCCGCACCGTTCCCTCGTTGACTGCTTTTAAAGTGATCGTTGGTGCACCTGAAGACTTCCATAGTAAGACTGGAGCACTGCTCGTAGGTGATCCGTGGTTGAAGGAAGTTACTAACAAGAAAGGGAGCCCATTTTGAAACAGCTTCCGTGCGCAAAACAAGAGGTAGAGATGATTGGACAACTTCTGCAGACAACACCGCTGACTGGAAAAAGTGCCACGAAAGCTGAGGTGCTGAAAAGTATGAAATCAGTTGCTTTAGTTCACATTGCAGCACATGGATGCCAAAAAACGGGAGAAATTGCTTTAGCCCCAAATACCGAACGGAAATCGCCAATCCCCAAAGAGGAAGACTTCATTTTGAAAATGTCGGATGTTCAGACAATTTCTCTTAGAGCAAGGCTAGTTGTGCTGAGCTGTTGTCACAGTGGCCGGGGAGAAGTGAAGTCTGAGGGAGTGGTGGGAATTGCAAGGGCTTTCCTGTGTGCTGGAGCTCGGTCTGTTTTGGTGTCACTCTGGGCAATTGATGACGAGGTAACGTTGCTGTTCATGAGGAGCTTCTACCAGCACCTGGTAGATGGAAAAAGCGCAAGTGCAGCTCTTCAACAAGCAATGAAATCTTTGCGAGAGTCAAAGCAGTATTGCGCTATAAAGCACTGGGCGCCATTTGTGCTGGTTGGCGATGATGTCACGCTGGAATTTCCATAAAAATGGTAAGTGAAGTTCGAGTTTACTCAGAAAACAAGAATACTTTCAAATTGGAAAATTGACGATAGGAATCAAATAGGCCTAAGATGGCATGATAACGAGATGCTACAATAGACAAAAGTAGTAGGGAAAGTTATGTAAATGAACCGCACCAGAGCTGTATGTACCTCAACCCGCTTCTGTTAAAGCGCAAAAGAAATAGTTTCACCTTCTCTTATATAGACCCCTCCCCCATATTCAATGTTGGAAGGTAACTCAACAATTTCCCACCAAAACCATTCAGTTTTGCACAACATTGAATGAAGGGGAAGGGGAGAGAAGCAATGAAGACGTCAAAAGTGCTAGCCTTCCCAACATTTTTGTCTATGATTGTAGCTTCGTAGTGTAAACAATTCAAAAGTTTTCTCTAACACGCTTTTGTGACAAATGTAATTTCTACATGCCTATCACGCATGCAAGGTAGCACACTTCACATTGTTGGACAAACTGTTTTCGTTCAGCCTTTTCTGGCTTTTTGTTAAGTGGTGAAGATGGCTCATTTTATCACCTCGTGATGTCTCTTTTGGTGTTTCCGTTCTCCCATAGATCTCTAAACGTCATCTTTTGTAAGGAATTCGAAGACAGCATCGTCCTGCTCGTAGCCATTCGCATCGGCGCATTGTGTATGCTCGAAATAACCAGCTATATTTGGAGCTGTTTTTATTTTTCTTTTTTTTTTTTCCAGAATCGATGTCGAAGATGCTAGAAGACTACCTAGCAGAGCCTGACGCTTCAGTGATTGCCAAACTTGTAAAAAAAGTAGAACGGGTTAACAATCATGGTTATACCAGTAGAACAACCTCCAAAGGTTTAGTAGAAGTTTACTGCGTTAACTAAACCAACAGACTGAGATTATTGTGAGTGAAATTATGACAGAAAGCTTAGATCTTTAGTAAAATGCTAGTTTCACTCGTTATTTTGATATTTCGTTTCTCATATAACTTCAACAGTCAGTGTTGCCCCAATGGCGATCAAAATCACAGTGCTATAGTTGAGTTGCTAAAAATGATGTTTTATTTAGTTCTTTCAAACCGTTTTTGTTGTATGAGTGTAAGCCAGTTTCGAAAGAAAAGAAAAAAAAAGACACTTTTGCTGATGACCCTTAACATCAGACTTTTACCGTGATAACGAAAAGAGACGTAACATTTGCCACATTTAAAGATCACAAAATAGAAGGGAAACGACGGGTGAATTTTTTTCCTATTCTTCTGCATAACAAATGAATGAAATCATCAGCAATAAAGAAGACGTTTTTCTTTTCTTAATAAATTTCCAAGTTATTTATAGGGCTTACTCCCTCGGGTTATTGGTGGTCTTTTTAAGCAAAGTAAAAGAATGTGTTTGCATTCGAAAGTAGTTCAATTCTTGGAATAATAGTTATATAGGGAACTAACAAATCCGCTGCAAACTTGTAAAAAATTCTCTGGAGCAGATTCATAGCCACCTTCACAACTGGAAATGGGGTTCACCGAGTTCGTTTCTGAGATGTAAGCTTTTGAAGACAAAATATAGGGCATTTTTTAGATGGCTTTTTCGTTGCTATGATAAACTTTTACGTCCTATTAATGAGCGCACCTTGTCAAAAAGTGATTGGTGTTTCATTTGGTACCATAACATTTGATGTTATGTGAGACAGTTGGGGTAGATTCAATCCTTCCAAATAGTAAAGTTGGTTGAAAGTGTTGGTTTGAGCCTCAAGGAAACAAAAGGCTACAGGCAGCCTATACTAAGGTCTTTAATTTAGACCATTTCCGTCGTAAGGGTAAATCTGATGGTATTTAGATCCGGGTCATGTATAGCAAACGAATGTTTAACTTACGTTTTAAACTGAAACCCTAATTTAATGTTAGGCTCTGTTGCATTTTGCGATTTTTCATGCAATAGCGAGATAAGTTGCAAGTTGCACACTTTACCAATGACAAAAACAAGGTGAGACAAATTGCAAAACCCTTCGCGGAAAGTAAAATCCATTGCTACTTTGCCCATTGCTTTGCGCAAACTAGCAACGAAGGTTTCAGGCAATGCGTGCTGTGAAATTTGCCCTGCAACTTGTGTCGCAACGAATTTCGTCATCAGCCAGTGAAATGTTCCTTTAACCTCATGAGATCATCGAAAGCGAGACAAATTTCAGGAAACGTTGCCACGTGTAACAACCGTTACGCAAATAGCTTTGCAGTGTGAGAACTCTTGTCGAAACGAATTTGAGAGACAAGTTGCTCGAAAAATTGCCTAGTGCAACAGCACCTTTATGGGTGAAGTAAGTAAGGAAACAATCAAACGTTGGATAAGACAACTGATTCTTCATTTGCTTATCATATAACTTTATTAGAAATCATAAATATGCTCAGTTTTACGAAATGCATAAAAATGCGTCTTCCAAACGCACATACAAAATAAGTTTGTGAAGGTAGAGATCTGTAGATTAATGTTTATTTTTTGAAAAATGTTACAAAAAAGCTTCGAAAACGAAAACACTCGGAAAAGCGATATTAAAACACGAGGCATTAAGCACCCTGGAAAGAAAACAGTGTTAAAGTCGGTGATTAGATGTAATAACTGTGTTTATTATTCATTCAAAATATTTCCGCGTTTCTGATTGGTTAAAACCACACGCATAATTCACCATAACCAGCTGCTGTTCACCAAATTTCGAAAGAAACTTCGTCATATTGAACCAATGACGTCAAAAGTGCAGCCTGCTGCACCTCGGCCTTCGGCCTTGTGGATAACACCCTCCTCGACCTGCAGAATTCTTCATATCCTACTCAGCCTCATTCAATAATTGCTAAATATATCCACAGTTTGTAGGTAAGGGCACCGAGTTTAAAAGGGTTTCCTTTCAAGGGTCTCTGCTTTTCGATAGCTTTGGTGTGGATACTATCCAAAATAGAAGACAAAGCCCTGGTTTCAAAAGGTTTGCATTTATTTCTCAATTGCTACTCCGTCTGATTTCTTTTCGTCTTGGTGTAAACATAAAAATAAACAGTATTAAGTTCAGCCACAAACAAAGTCTTGAAAAGTTAAGTCGTCAAAATGAAGTATGCTAAAACAATAAAGGATTTGTTTGGGATGCCAATATGACTGTCATTTCATTTTTTGCTTCGCTAGCTTTTTTCTTGTTTGCGGGTCGGGGTGGGGAGGGGTACAAGCCATTCACAAGTACTTGTTGTAGATTGCAAAGGTAAGTTTTTTCTACAACTAAGCTTTTAACTGGCCCCGGAATTAGAGAATTTACAAACGTGTACCCCTACTTCACGTTTCAAGCATTAATGTGCGCATTAGTCTGACATGTTATTGACTGAATACTTTTTATGATGGCAGCAATTTCCAATCTTTTACTTGTCATGCTTTAAGCAAACGTATTTAAAGTGGTACTAAGATCAAAAAATCATTTCCTTTTTTTCTTCAGATTTTGAAAGCGTGTTCTCTTAACACCTAAATGGCAAAATTTTGAGTTTTGAGTTTTATCCAAAGCTGTTTATTTTGAGTGTAAGTTTTGGATTTCACGGTCCGCCATTACTCACGTTCAAAACTGGCCGATTGGACCTCAGGGGGTTGACAAGACAAGACAAGTGGTCGACCGCAGTCGAAGGCAACCCGAAGGCCCCTTTTACAATGCTTCTACTATAACTTGCGGCATCTACCGCAACTCATGGCATGGGTGGGCGCAACTCCCATCCCGTTGAATACAACACTTGTCCCCAGTAGTACGGGTATTCATTTTACCCACCACGAATGGATGGAAAGCTGAGTGAACTTTTGGAGCGTAAGACAATGCTTATCACTAGATGGTCTCTCATCCAGTAACTAAGCCAGCCCAACGGGGCTTAACATTGGACGCCATTCGGGGAACAATGCCAGCCCATTGAGCCAACCGTACACCCTTAAACCCGTGGGTTTAGAGGTCAGAGGGTTGGATCTAGAGAAAATGACGTCATTTACTCACTAGCTTAAAATTTCAGCGTGTAAACGCAATTTATTATATATGCAAAACACGGGTTTAAAAGTCTGAAAGCCCAAAACTCCCGTGCTGAATGTTAATTCGGCTGCGTACACACGCATTTCATTCTTAAACTAGTGAGTCTTTGACGCCATTTATGAATGCGGTCTGTATGCATACCAATTGACTCTTTGAAGAGTGGGCGTCAGCGCAAGCGCAACGAAATACGCACTATGACGTCATAACATCGAGTATGGTGAAAGAGAATAACCTGCCACTCGACTGAACA
Organism: Montipora capitata; assembly: GCA_949126865.1. NCBI lineage: Eukaryota > Metazoa > Cnidaria > Anthozoa > Scleractinia > Acroporidae > Montipora > Montipora capitata. Next base: position 6,287,153 of record OX421449.1, on the reverse strand, counting down.
AAGTTCTGCGTAGCTGGCTACGCCGTAAGCAGAACCTAATAAATGCAAGTTGAAGTATGTAATTTATTCGAGTAACAATAACTTAAAAATTAAAAAAAGCCTTTACCTTACCTGTCAGGTGAAGTTTGATTGGAATTCTATCTCCTCATTGATGCACGTGAGAAAGCGCATGCGTGGTGAAGGTCATCCTTTAAAGACAGTGGCCCATGTATATTCAGAAACCCCTCTGGGTAGGGAACCCCGTATTTAGGGCGAAATTCCAATCCAACTTACCTTACAAGTAAGGCTTGTCTAATTTTAATCTCCTCATTTGCATATTCGAGATCCCGTGAGACTTCAAAGCACACGGGCCATAGCAAGTCACGGTAATGAACAACAATCTACTGTACAACGCAACAATAGGTTTAATGTAGCTCAACAATGGCATCTAAAAGTAGAAATTAAACAAAGCAATTCAGAATTGATTGTCCATAGTTATTGTCCTCGGTAACATCTTTCTTGTAGTAAG
>OX421449.1:6281645-6284145 GCA_949126865.1 Montipora capitata | reverse complement strand
TTTAACTTTTTGAGATTTAATATCGTGTGATATTTACATTTTTCTTAGGTCGTAGAAAAACTGGTGATATGAATTCTCCATCTTCATGAAAACATTTTACGATCACCCCTAAATAGGTTCTTCCAAGAGAGTATACATAATCAATGTAAAAGCGAGAAAAAAGAAATTTCGTGACACCAAGCAGACTATATCATCACTTGTCGACGTTGAAGCGCCTTTTGGCAGAATCTTCAAAACTTACTTGTTTCCCCATTTCCCCGTTCAATGCTAGTGGGACGTCTCGAAAGAATTTTACCTTCGATAAACAATGTGAATTTTTCATATCCACTGTATGTTCTCCCTCGACAGCAGCAGTAGAGCTCCGTCACTTACTACGCAACAAATCCTCCGGGCGCCTTTTTGCTTTAAAAGAGGAATTTTTGTACCAAGACAGGTGAAAAAATAAGGGAAATAATTAAACAAGTTTTAAGTTTCCTTTGTTATGTGCACTGCCTCAGCTTGATGATGCTATCACCATGCTCAAGTCTTATTAATATCTAGAGAGACAAGTTCACATCCATTTTACAGTTTACATTTCCTCAGAGTTAAATACTTGACTGTGGTGATTATAACGGAGCGTACTAGGAGTGGGTAAATTGTTGTAGTTCTCGCGAATTGTGGCTAATTCTGGATTCTGGTTTCCGGTTTCCGGTTTCCGAATTCCTGCTTTTCCTTACTGTAGGGGCCTCTGAATTTGGATCTCAAAGTCTGGATTGCCTTCAAGTAAACAAACAAACGAATAAATCCGTTCTGGGGAAAGAGATTTCAATGAAAAAACCAACGGCCAATCATGTTGTTTGATTTAATTTTGTGTCGATTTGAAATCGAAATTCCAGATTTGAAGAACCAAACCCAGATTTCCCAATCGTCTCGCATCCTTTACGTATTTTTAACATCGGTGATGCGTCTCGCATAACGTTTCAGGCAGAGTTTTCCCTCAATAAGCAAATGTATTTTCTCTTGCATGGTACGAATGGTATTTGGTGTCTTATTCTCTTTCGTCACCTCTCGAATACGCACGCTTAAGGCTTGTCCCTTGTTATTCCTCCATTATGTCTGTATGCTATATATTCAGTATTGCAAGAATGCTCTTTCTCTCTCTCGCAAGTAGTACGAGTTGCTTTTACCGTTTTCCCGTTACCGATTGTGGAATACCACGGCAAAAAGATTGGCGAAGCTAGCGATGAAGTAACCGGTCAGTCTGTTCCATAACCTGGCAATCCCAAATTAGCTCAACAAGTTTTTGGTCTCTTCAAAGATTATTTATCGACTTAACTTGACGTTAAAGGAAAACAGATCGAAACCAAACAGAAAATCGATAAGGAAACCGTAGAGGTAAAGTTTAAGGAAATCAAAAACAGTTCAAGTTGAACGCTGAATTGGGTAACATATTCGACCAAATTCAAACAGCTAACGTCCAGGTAGCGAGCGATAAGATTTCTACTCTGGTCAGTGAAGGTAGAAATTGAAGCTAATTAGGATTACCTACAGATACAAAGATGGTTGGCAGGTCGTCGAAGAATACGAATTGGACGAGCTGGCCTCTGATTCGGAAGATGAAAAGAGGCTCAAGAAGGCGAAAGAAGTGGCGGGTAGAAAAAGGAAAGCAAGACAAGAGAGCAAACGCGTCGAACTGAAGATAAACGGCAGAAAACCTTTCTCGCTCCTCCTGACCATCAGCTTTTTCGTGGTAGGTTGCTGTTTGATAGTCGAACCTATACTCTGCTAATACTCGCTCTACTCTGCTGGAGCATACATCCTACAACCTGTCGTATTCACAGGGAGTTTAAAGTGCAAAAAGATTTACGTTTTGTTGAACGAAGTGAATTGGAACGTAATGTTCCTGTTTTCCGGATCTCGCACCAGATTTCCCACGTCTTCAAGCTCTGGTTCATTTATTTCTTCGAACAGACCTTTCCAAGAAAAGCGAAATAAAAATATCCATGCAGCGACAATAATTGTGGACGCTTGTACGTAATGTGGTAACCAACATGATGGACACGACATAGACACGCAACTGGGTAGATTGAACAACAACAATCGCCACGGAGAAGCTAATGTAGGCAACCCCCGAGACAATTTTTAACTTGGTAATCAATTTAGTATCCTTTTTTATCAGTATTAAAGTCGCCAAGAGCTGCAACCGACCAACTGATATTTTAAAAACACCGTAGCTTGCACCCACCGCTTTGCTGAAATCGAAGACAATCTCGTAACACACGACTTACACCGATCCATTCAGGAATGCAGCGCTTGAGCAATCGATTGGAACACCTGAAAATATACGCGCTATATCCCAACGTTTGAACTCAAACAATCTTTACTTTTCTCATCTGGGTCGCAATCGTAGTTGACGTTGATCAGTAAAGGGTAAAAGAACATTATCAATGTAAACGCTGCTAGTGTTGCGAACAACCAAGAAATACTTGTCGTGATCTTGGACAGAAGCGCACTTCCCTCT